>CM031376.1:13065000-13665000 GCA_018208015.1 Medicago ruthenica
AAATAGAGACCCTTGCACACTATTTTATTTATTCAGAAACATTGACGGTGAAAGCAAGGGTCAAGAATTAGAGTTCTAAGTCAGGATTCCTCCTTCTTTTGTTCTCTCTAGGGTATGTTTTTCTATTGTTTTCTTATGATGTCGGTTGCCATGAGCAACTAAAATTCTTTATTAGGATTCCACGATGAACCCCTTCATATTTGTTGGAATTTATTAATAAAGTTTTTCATTCAGTTTATGCTTTGATTGTGCTCGATTTAAATAAGAGTATGCTCGTTCATTAATGCTTCGTAAATTGGCTAACTGCGTGTGTAACCTTGGGGATTGAACCGTAGGATAAAAGTAGGCCCTGATAACCCGAAATTATACCAGTTCCATTGGATTTTCTAATTACCACTTCTTATAGAGGTTAGGAAGTTTCAGGTTTGAACTCCTTCTGTCATTACTTTTTTCTTTAAACAAATGTAGTACATGACCTAATTCTAGGTTGGTCCTACACAAGTTATTTAAAGAAACTTCATACGAGTTTTACCGTTGGATTCATTAAATCAAAGTAAGCACCACATAAGTTGTTTGTTTCTTAAAGATAATTCCAATAAAGACGAAGGGGGGATTCAAGGATTACCTAAACACCGTTAATCATCTGAATCACAAAACCTAATCTTGCATTAGTCATCGCAATTAAACCTTGCAATTCTATTCACTTTTATTTACTTTTATCTTTTGAAATAAGTTTTTATTAATTACTAAGTTGAACGGCAATCGCTGTGGAGAATGATAAACTTACTACTTTATTACTTGTTACGATTGGGTGCACTTGCCGATTTCGTCCATCATGTTGTTAATCAAAGCCTACCGATTACTTCATCGGTAGAACATTAACAGGTTTACCCAATTCCTATACAATAGGTACCTCTTACTCCTTATTCCTATCCAAGGGTTTTTGGCATGGCTAACCCTGGGGGCATCCAATGGTGAATCATACTTATAACAAAGATAACCTTCAAGCTGGAAAGATACATATGGCAAAGAGGCCACATGAAGTCGCAGGACACATTGACATGTCGCAAGTTACTCCTTATTGAAGTACTGTACAGTTCAACACCATGTCTTATGCTAGAGGATACAAATGCAACTCAGCAACATGAATACATAGCCTAGTTCTAGATTTTTTGATAAAGCAACCATATGTGAGTTATCCCTCATCATCATCTAATACTATAACATACCTACCATAACCTGATCTATCTATACCACACCGATGGGTTTGACGACACCTTAACTAGTAGTGAGCTAAGCTGGTGAACAACCACAAATCATGAATCACTTTCACTAATGTACTCCTCTATTGGTTCTAGGAACTCAATGGAGAACAATGATGAGTCGAACCTAGAGAAGTCATGTGGAATTCTCCCACCTCAAGTTCAGGCTCACCCACGATTCCAAAACCTCCCAAGAAAATTTATGATGCAATAGTTCAAGAAGTTCCGTGAGAGGAACCAGAATGAGCTCCATATAAGTTACAATTGTTCCTTTTATCATTGACAGGAACAACGTTCAGTGGTACTCTTCCCTCCTACAAAACTCAATCCAAACATGGAAAGAAGTTTACATGACATGTTCTATTGGCATCAACCAATAGTTATGACAAGAGATTTGGTAAATCTTATACAATAAGTAGACAAATCGATTGTTAACTTCATTGAGAGGTTTAGAAAAACTATTAGAAATGTTCAATCGAATTTCCTGACGCTGAATATGCTTCAATGACCATTAATAACATGAATGATGACAGGTTATCTTATGTTATTTTTAGCATATTTCCATTCATTTTAGTAGTGCTTTGACCCAAATAAGAAGAGTTTTAGATAAGTTGCTTATGGTTTAAGTGACATTTTGTAATGTTTTCATATTGAGTCATGTAATTCTAGTTTTTTCCTAAACCAAGTAATTCTTAGGTGTTTTGTAAGTATTCTATTGAAAAATCATATAATTCGGAAAAGCAAAACATCATATGAATAATTGGGAAAACATGAAATGGAGATATACAAGAGTCCTTTAAGGACATTACAAGTTGGGAAAAATTCTATCCCAAGTCCCAAGACACGTTCAGAGGAAGAAAACACTAAAAAAGACGAAGAAAAATGCAAAAATGCACTAGAAGTAGAAGCTGCGTGCCCTCGAATATGCTAAATAGTGCTGAAAAGCACTGTTTATAGCAAGCACGTGCGAGGTGTGCTAACCCACGTGCGAGGTGCGTGAAATTTTGTTCAGCTGTATTTTCTCTGAGGGTTTGGGAAAAAGCCTAGTTTTTTAACCCAAACCCAGCTGGAAACTTTACTATAAATACAAGAGTTATCATGTACAATTATTCATTAAGAACTTGGTGGTTCAAGAGGAAGGCAAGCGCTAGGAGCATCAGAGGAGGAGTCTCTCATCAACCTTTGTTCTTAGAGTTTGTTTTATTTCTTTTATAATTTGTTTTTAGTTACCATGAGTAACTAAACCCTAATTGATTAGGGTTCTAAGATGAACATCTATTTGTTTGTTGGATCAAATTAATTCAAGTCTTTCATTCAGTTATGTTTTGAGATCTATTTAATTTTTATATGCAAAAGTCTTAATGATTTTATGAATTATAGGGAGTGTAACATACCTAGAGTCTCTGACTACTCATAGAAATAGGAGGCTGCAGAAGATATTTATGGCCGACTTTTCTGAACACTGCATATAAACTTTATTCTTTCTCCTTAGTAAGATAAGATTAAGTCTATTCATTTAATCTACTAAGAACCAGTAAGGTTATGTGGTGAACTTTTATGTTTCAATTATCTATGAAAGAGTAAGTATCCACCTAATAACTATCTGATCACATACAAATACATATAGGATTGACGACCCTATACCCCGTATCGCGCGTATGAACTTAGGTGATCAACATGAGTAACTTGACATTTGGAGGGACCTTAAAATCCAACGAAGTCACCAATTAAATAAGAGCCCTTATTTCATAACTGATAACTATTTGTGTTAATCCAACAGGGAAATAGAGGGGATTCAAAGAATTCTAATCACCTCTAAAATTTGCAATCAAAACCTTATAATTTTCTGCAATAAACTCATCTCCTTTGCGCAATCAAATCAAACTTGCAAACTCCTCCCATTTTAATTGCTTTTTATTTACTATTTTAGTAAGTTTAACTAGTTGCCTAGTTGAAACGACAATCCATGTGGAGACGATTTTACTTACTACTTTATTACTTGAAAACGTTTTGGTGCACTTGTCAAATTTAGTCATTAATGCACCCACAACTAAAAGAGAAATTGGTTGGAAAACATGTCATGATCTAAAAAAAATTGGCTTCGAAAGGAATACATAGAGCAGTTCATTCAAGAAAAACAAAAGTAGTGTACTAGCCGAGGGAGATGTCCATTCTTAGTCTCAATCATTGATAGGGAAGAATTTGATGATGACATATCAGCTGTTCTAACGACAGATATTTTAAAGGCATGAAATCCTGAAAGAGAAAATATAGTTGTGTCCTGCCTTAAGGCAGCCAAAGGGAAGGACACAAATTCATTATAAGACCGAACTAAGTATGCCTTTGATATAGAGAAAACTGACTAGATATTTGATTATCTGCTCAAAGATAAGCAAATTCGGCTATTTGATGGTCAAAAGAGACAAAAGGTATCACAAGTGACACAATTCCTACAACCATGCCAAGATTAATTGCATTTCTTCCAAAAAAATCCACTTATAAAGTTATTAAGGATGGCGTGCTCAAGTTATCTGATAAAGTGGTGTATAAAATGGCCATTGATTCCAATCCTTTCTCAATTATAGAGATCATCATGGTATTTACTGATGGAAGCTGAAATTAGTCGAGGTCGTATGGGTTTCCTCAACTTTGATTCCCTCTGCTTCAAGCGATTAACACTAAGGAAGGAACTTTGTCCCTTAACTGTAAGTTCTCTAACTACTCCAGTTATTTTAGGGTTTTTAGCTACACTAAGAAATGCATATATACAAAAAAAAAAATAAAGGGATAAATTTGTGAAAACAAGTTTGTATGATTGGTTGGATATGTTAATTACAATGTATGAAGAAAATATTTAGAGTGTAACTATTGCATATTAGCCCAACATCATGTTCTACAATGCGTAACCCCCTATTCGGCTAATTTTCACGAATGTTGCGTGATAACTCCCACGGTAGTGGGATCGTGGAGCCCCACGATCGGCTTATGTATCCTTTTATTGGCATGATCCATTGAGAAGGTCTTTTTATGCACGACTCCATTACTAATCGTGTCATGTCCCTCATTCCTCGAAATAGTTATATGTGTTGAGAGCATAAATCGAGAATAAAGCCTCATTGTCTAGTCCCACGATGTCATTGACTCATTTTTGTGCCTTTGATGAGACACATTCTTAGTTAATGGCATTGAGAAATAACCAGCACCCTCGCTCGGCTGCTCGAGCATCGCCTATTCTTTACTCAGCTGAGGGGACTCCTCGCCTAATTGCTCAATCACCTACCTGCGGAATTCAGGAAATAGGGTAATTATTTCTAGGTGTAAACAAATGCCCCTCTGTTATATCGTCGGTTGATCCTTGATAAATGATATGATTTGACACATCATTGCCAAAAAGTAGGAAATTGAACCATCTTACATCATTTTTACTTCGGTCAACCAATTGTGATTATTATTCTCCTATATTATGTCAATCATTCTTCCCTATATTTAAATTTACTTGTCACGGAAGATGATACACTTACCACTTTCGTCGCCTATATAAGCTTAGTTGATCCTTTCCATCGTACTCGACTCATATTTCCATGATCAAAATATATTTCTAAATCATCCCACATTCATCAAGCTCTATAGACATGACAACAAAACTCCCAAGGCTGAGAGTTTCAAGCCAATGATATGTCCTTCTCCTCCTTTGCTTTGATTAACTTATGTATAAAAAACTTTTTCCTATCTTCACTCAGATACTAATACCCTTTACTTATTTTTTGGGACAATAAGACTATTATCACGTGGGATGCGGCACACCACTGGTACGGGGTGAAGACCTGAATTTGGGAAGAGTTAGCACAGGAAAATCTAAAGGTTTAGAGTATCTGAGCTTAGTTCCTTCAGATAGGTAGGTAGTCAGCTTTGTGGCTATTAATTTTCTTTCTCTAAATAATGAACTTTTCATTTTGATGTGTAATATTTAATTGGCTTCAATATTTGTTCATTACTTTACATTCGCTAGCCGATGGTTTTAATGCATAACTTGTAACAAAGGTGTGTCGATAGCATGATAGACTTTGTATTATACTTTTAATCATCTTCAACTTACCTCATGAACAAGTAAAAGCGAATGGTAACCTCTTTTCTTACTATTAAACACGTAAATGTTCAAAGGTATAACGAATCAGCCAAGCATTGATAAATAGAAAAAAAAAGAAGGATATCAAGACTCCTTGAGGGAGGCGTACTTAAGCTGCAACCCCTCATTAGTGAGATTGCATGCTTTTAATGCATGCCCCTTCTTCATATTCCTTAGGGACGTTGATGGGACTCAGGTATGGTGAGTATAAGAAGGCTTCAAACATTTTGAAAACAAGCCACGAAAGTGTGCATTTCCAACATTTAAGAAATTTTGTTCGGTCGAGAATGTTCTAACTTGATGGATCCATGCAAGTTGCATTCCCATCGTATGAGAAGGCTTGTTCAGTCGAGAATGTTCTGACATTTTGTTTGCTGAAGATGACAGTTGTTTCATGCTTCTGAGACTCTTTTGAGACCTAAGGTGCATACGCAAAACATAATCTTGACCTGGGGAACTGATTTTTTTAGTAATAAAGGTCGTATTGTCCCATTGGACGTGCTATATTTGTTGATGGAAGTTGAAATTAATAGAGGTCAGCTGATTTTTCTCAACGCTGAGGGAGGATCTCCGCTCTTCAATTATGAGTTTCATAACTGGCCCAATAGAGTGTTATATACACTTGTTTTTGGGTTTTGAGCTACACTATAAAATGAATAAATAAAAGTAGAAAGATAAATGGATAAATTTGTTTTATTGATTGGTTGTGTCAATTACAATGTATGGACATAGTATTTATAGTGTAATTATTGTCTATTTGCCAAACATCGGGGCCTATAGTGCGTAACCCCTATTTGACTAATTTTTCAGGTGATGTGTGATAACTCCCATAGTAGTGGGATTGTGGTGTCCCACGTTTGACTTAAGACTCCTATCATTGACGTGATATGTTGGCAAGGTCCTTTTATGCACGACTCCATTATTGATCGTGTCTTGTCTCTCATTCCTAAGAACCATTATTGGTGTTGAAAGCAGAAATCATGAGTAATGTGTGTTGTCCAATCTCAATATGTCTTTCACTCGGTTTTGAGCTTCCAACGACCTACGTTCTAAGTTAGTGGCTTTGAGAAAGAATCAGCTACCTCACTCGGATTCTCCAACATCGCATATCCTTTATTCAACTGAGGGGCCTCCTCATCTAATTGTTCAATCGCATATATGCTGAATTCAGCTATTAAGATAATTATTATTTTTTGGTAAATAGAGATAACTTTCATTAACCAAAACAATTATTACAAACTACATGGCAACAAGAAGCCACGAAACAAAGAAGCAAGAGTTAATCTCACAAAAACAACAAAAGCCAAAGGCCTCACAAGCATAACATCAGACTCTTCATCTTTTTAGATTTCAACCCACTAATGTAAACAATCTTTTTGATTTGATTAAGGAGTTCCTAAACTGATAGATGATTGTGCTGAAATCTTCTGGCGTTCCTTTCCTTCCAAATCATATACTGCATAATACTCAAGACCATTCTGCTCATTTGATGAGTACCTTTGTTACTGTTGAACTGACTTTGAATATATTGCATCTCAATCTGCCAGTTGCTAGCATTAATGTTCATGTTACTCCATTGCATAGCACCTGTCCATACAACCTTTGAATACTCACAAGTAAAGAATAGGTGAGAATGGGTTTCATTCTTTTTTTTACACAAGATGCACGTTTGGTCACAATGAATTCCAACTTTACTCAATCTGTCACAAGTTGGCAATCTACCATGAATAGCTAGCCAAGTAACAAGCAAACACTTTGGAGGAGCAGGATTATTACACGCCATTTTCCTCCAACTAACTTTGACAAAATCACCTCTTAAAGCATTATACATTCGCTTAATAGAAAAGTTAGCTTGTTGAAAAACATTACCATTGACATTGGAAAAAGTCTTTGCTCCATCAAAAACTTTTTTTACTACCCATGAAGCTTGTGATGGTACTTCCATTAGAAGCACATTTCTCCCTTTTATGTAATATTCATGAACCCACTTCACCCATAAGACATTTTTCTTATTGGCCAAGTTCCAAAACTGCTTACTAAAAGTAGCTTGGTTCCAACAATTCAAATCTATGACATTCCATCCACCAGCTGATTTTGGCAGACAAATATGCTCCCATGCAATAAGAGCTCTTTTTGAAATACCAGATTTACCGGTCCAGAGGAAGACTCTACAAGCAGTTTGAATTAGTTTCAGAACTTTTTGAGGAAGGGCAAAGACTTGACTCCAATAAGTTTGCACACCAAATAACACTGACTTAATAAGTTGTAATCTTCCGACAAGATAATTATTTTTAAGTGTAAACAATATCTCTCTCAAAACTCGAAAAAGGAGACTACCTTATAAACTATATATGTTCAGCCGATCTGACCATTTTACAGGTTTTAGAAGGTCATTCACCATTTTAACAGACGGTGAACAAGTATTCATGCAATGTGCATAATTTTATTTTCATACAAGTCAAGCGACTCATGCTAAAAAGGCTCTCAACTTGTATGGGTCAAAGAAAGAAAATGCAAATGTTATAAATATAAGTCATACTAACAAGTGTCTTGCGCACTTATTAAGGATTTAAAAATAAAAAAAATAATTGATAAATTTTATGTTAAAAAAGTAATTTTTTAAAGTTTTAATGTGTGGGATATACCATTTTCAAAATAAAGTTTCCTATTTAGATTTTTTAACAAATACCTTAAAGATAGTTGTTAGCATTTTGCTATAAGTATTATAGTATTGTGCATATAAGGAATAAAAAACGTTAATGCAAGCAAACACCTCATATTGCAATGCAAAGGAAAGAAAAAACAACGTCAGTATTCTTTATGAAATGGATGGAACTTAGCATATCCTTGTGTGCGTTTCGTCAGAGATAGAGAGTTTTGTTTTATAGCTATCTAACCTTTATATTGTCTCCCACAAACTTTTGCTGGGTCGGCCATTCTCTAGACAATGCTTTGTGCACTTCCAACGTTTGTATAAGCCTTCGAAGGATGATAACCTCCGAAACAATAACATGTGAAGTAAAACTTCTATGACTACGTCACTGGACAAAGGAATTATTTGCAGATTGTGCAACTCCCCCAACATACAACAGGTTAGATAACTAATATATTTTTCACTTAAAATTATAAGACAAATTATGATTAAAAGTTTTGAAATATATTCAAAATTTACAACAAATAGTTGATGCAATAATCGACAAATTTGATTTTAGTCTCTAATTTTATTTTGGGTCATGCTAATTAGTGTCATCGAAAGCAAAAAATATAAGTTTTATATAGAAAACAACATTTTCTACACTGTTTAGTATTTGATTACACAAATTCCAAAAATCTCATTATATTTGTTTCCTTAACTAGTGTCTCAGAGACACTAGTCAACATTTTCCTTTTTTTAGTCTTTACAATCATTACCATTTTTTTATAGTGCTTTTTTCTATCTTTAGGATATGTTTGATCGGAGGAGAATGAATATGAGGAAGGGGAAGGGAAGGGAGAACAAATCACTCCAAAATTAATTGTCTCCCTCTAAAATGGAAGGATTTTGAAGAGATGATGTTTGTTTAAATTTAGACTTAAATAGCATTATAATTAATGAGATCTTAAACATTTAAAGGGTAAAAAAAATGTTATTTTATACTTTTATAATTTAAAACTCGTCCATTCTCTTATCGAACTGTTCCCCCCCCCCCCCCCCCCCCCCCCCCCCTCTTTTCCCCTCCATATGACAATTTATAGTGTTTAAAATAACTATCAAATATATTGTTATAAATCTATTTAGCAAAAAGGTTAGACTTGTATTTTTTTTAGTCTACTTAGTTAGAAATGTCCTACTTTTGCTATTGAGAATATTTATCATTAAGTTCAAATCAACATAAAAGGCTTACACGAATTCCTTTGACTCAAACCCCATTTTATCTAATAACAACTCTCAATTCCTTAGGTGGTTAATTACTGATAAAAGTATTAATTAAGAACGATGATTTATTATGAACACATAATCATATTTCAATATTTTGAAAGTAAATATATGTTCATGGCCAAGAATTTCTAATTCCGATTGTTGCTATTTATCTTCCAATGGAGAAGCATTCCCAAAATCATCACAACAACAACCATTTATTGAGAAGAGTTAAGAACAAAGGATCAAGGCTAAATAAAAGAACTCAATTGCATGAATATATAACGAGAATCAAATCAAATGATAGTTTCAAGAAGGTTTGTATCCTACTTACAAGAAATTTAGTTACTTATATTCATGGAAAACAAAACAAAGGTAAAGGTGCAATTAAAAATATGGAGACCCATTGATTCTTCAACCCTTGTTTCCAAAGTTGAATCTTTAATATCTGGTGTTCTCTAGTGTTTTGCCATATTTTCCACGAAACCAAAGTTCATAAATAACCTAAAAATTACATTTTTTTTCCACTTAAAATCCAATATGGATTAGGTCGCATTGCAAGTGTGAAAATTGATGTGCAATGCGAGATTTTGCAGAATTGTATACATATTTTTGTGTTGCTTCCTATTGTTAGACAACTTTCTCACACTGCAAGCTCAACTGAACAAAATATTTTTAAGCCTTTTGTAGTTTGAATTGATTAAGGTGTCTTCATGAAAGTTGTATCTATGAAACTTAACTTTAATTTGCAACTTATAACTCTAGACATGATTAAAATATCACACATGATACAAGTTGCTTGATTACGAAGTCTCATCATTGTAGAATTCCATTAAGCAGTGTAATAGCCATAAAGTTGTAATTTTATGGACACCCACCACTCTAGTCAACCTGCATTGCTAGCTTAAATCAATGAAACAAAAGTGAAATTTTGATTCTTTCTATTACTAGATTATGCATCAACAACTTAATAACTTCGGTAATAACATTTCACTTCAAACGACCTACTTGATTATCTAAACATGTGAAATAAAAAAAACTACGAGAGTTATCTGGTTAGTGGAGAAATCAAATGCATAAATACCAAAGAGAAATATACTAAGCTTTTCAAATGCATAAAACCTAAGATAACTAAAGCAACTAAATACTCAAAAGATACTAAGCACACACACGAGGAAGAGTTATCATCAGAAGCGCTATAAAATATGAACCTTTTTAAAGCGTATGTCGTAGTAGGGTTGTAAATTTGTAATAAACCTCCATACAATGTATAATAGCGGTTACAGGTTATAAAAAAGTCGATATTAAACTCATATTCTGGTATAGCGATAATATTTATACTCATTTTTTTAAAAAATACTTATACCCTTTCTCAATTACTCTTATATTTTCAATAAAACTAATAATGTTATCTATTTGGAAAACTAAAGTTTGTTATTTTTAAACAAAGTTTTTTTTTATAAGACAAAGTTTGCTTTTTGTTATCTTCAACATTCAAATCTATGTCACATAGTGTGAATCTAGTATTGGTTGAAATCATAGTTGAAGACTTGGCTTTGATTAAAGGAATCGGAGGAAAGTTAAATTTTTCATAACTTCTGATTAATGCGAAGTTTGAATAATTTTTATATTTCTTTACAATTATTAAAAAATATATGTACAATATTTAGATTATTGATAATTGTTTGTTATGGGAGAGAGAGAGAGATAAAGCGTGTTAAAAAAAATTGTTGAAAAAAAAGAGTAACTAACAATTGTTTGTTATGAGAGAAAGATAAAACATTAAATTTATTATAAAGAGAAAATGTGTCCAAAAAATAGGAATTTATTAGTGGATTAAAATGAGGATATAATAAGAAGAAATTGTGTCAAAGTACTCTTCCTTAATTTGGTGTTAATATTCCAAAGCGACATATAAACTTAAATTTTGATCACACCGTTTTAGACCATGCTATTATGTTAACTTTTGTTTTTTAAATGTATCAGACATATTTTGAAAATTATTTTTTTTGAAAGATATTTTGAAAATTATGAAAGATTCATTCGCTAAAAAACAGTTCAAAATTGATTTTTTTATTCAAATTTTTATTACCTTTATCTTCAACTTTTAACGTTTAAAATATTTATATTTAATTTATCCCATATTGAAAAATTATAATTATTGTAAAAAAAAACATTTTATAATATCTTAAATATGTTTGCAAAAGTCATTTATAAAATTAAAAACTTAAGGATAATTAAATGAACTTAACTTTAATAGGGACTAGCTGCAAGCGTGAATTTTTTTGCAAGAATGACAAAGTAAGACTTTTTTTTTCAATGGGGACCAAAATCTAAAGTTGATAATTTTGTAGGGTCAAAAAACATATTTAACCTTGTTAATAAATTATTTTAAATTTACTTTGATTTTTAGAATTCATTGTATTTGCTTTTATTTTAAGAAATTCATTGTATTTATTTTTTTACTTTGAAATATATATTTTTACTAGAAACCAGTATAGTGGACCTTATAAACTACTTAACTCTAAAGGTATATTTGTAAAACAGTTTTGGCTTAAATATATTTTTGGTCCTTTATCTTTTTAAAAGGATTCATGTTTTAGTCCTTTAGTCCAAAATCATAACATAAGTTAACGAAACTTTAATACATCGCGTGTTAACATAAACCCATGTGACATAGAAAAGGGAAAAAATAATGCCATTTTTTAGGAATACTGAGAACGAATGTTGAAAACGAAAACAAGAACATATACGTTCTAAGAAGTTTTTGTTGTGATGCCTTTGAAAGAGAGCGATTTGTTGTGACACCTTTGAAAAGATTAAATTGTTGTAACTCGTTTAACAAGCTAGAAGTCACATGGGTTTAGTTTCCAACTTTCTCTAATGTTTGAATAACATAAGAACAAACGTGAATCTTTAAAAAAATAAAGGGCCAAAATATGTTAGAAATAAGATATAGGACCAAAACACATGTTTTTAAAAAAGATAAACAATATTTTTTTGGTGTAATATTTTTTGCTTCCAATTTTTTCCCTCACTTAAATTTTTTCGTTCATTTTAAATAAAAATGGAAAAGTGTAAATTTTAGTGTCCCTCTTAATGCTAGTACTCTCTATAAAATGTATAATGTTTTAGTTAGTCTATGTGGTTGATTCTTTACAACTTTTTTATTTCAATCTTATAAATGGTCAACTAAAATGAACCCCTTCCATAAAATTAATTTACTAATACTTAGTTATTAATTTTTGAATTTTTATTTATTAATTTTTCTAAGTTATTCTTTACGGATGGTCTTATCTATCAATTCTAGCCATTTATTCTAAAAATTACTATTTATTATCCATAAGAATAAGGTTTAAGATTTGAATATCTGAGACAACTGTAGCAATAAGTCCTCTTGATTGGGCAATAAGTCTAAATTGTAGAGTTTTAGATATTCAAATCTAAACTAGTTTTTAAACATTAATAGTTAGAATGAATTAATAGAATAAAATAATTTATATCACCTCTAAAGAATAATTTAGAGAATAAATACTAATTCATATTTTAATAATTATATTTCTAATTATAACCAAATGATGGCGCTGGTATTAATGGATGAGGAAAATTTATATTTTCAAATTATGCTTCGATCATTTTCCTCACGCCTGTCTTGTAAGTCTTCTCAGCCTTCGTCTTCTATTACTGATCATCAATCTCAAAATTTCTCAAACGAAGTCTTTAAAGAAGAAATTCACTTTGAAGACTTTAATCAAGAATTAGACAATTGGGAGTACCTAATATACCCCCAAAAGAATTATACAAACCAAGTAGATCTTTCTTCCACAAATCTGACTATATAATTAGAATCGTGGAACAAAAATTTAAACTAAAATCTGACGACGAAGAAATTCAACTTCTCTCAGAAAAAAGTATCAATGAACATATAAACAAAAAATGCAATTATGATCTACACATCGGTAGTGTCCAAGTTGGTCTTAAGCCTCTCACGAGGGGCTCTCTTGATGTAGTTGTCCTCCTATGCATAAGGGATAAAAGACACAATCGCTTTCATGATTCTCTCTTAGGAACAGTTGAATCCAGCCTAAGTATTGGATCTATCTTTTTCAATTTCTTTCCAGATTTAACTGTAAGTCTGGATGATAAAAATATCCTTGATGTCTTATTTCTCAATGTCAAGCTACATGGCTATGACATGAAAGAAGGATTTGTCCCTATTACTTTAGTTTATAGAGTTCAATACAAGGTTATGATATTACTTCCAATTTCCTTAAAACAAAATGCGATAAATCGGGGGAAACAACTTTGTTCTTCACTGATGAAACCAAAGCCAATGTCATTGTGCCAAAAACAATCCAATGGAGCGATATCACTCTCCCTGAAAATGGGCTCTTGAAAAAGCAACCCCAGCCTTACCTCGTGTTACTCCTGATTTTCAAGATATAATCGAACATCAAACAGGAAAGGTAAAATTAGTCTTTGATAGAAGAAACTCGTTCTCTATTCAAAGACCACTCAAAACTAATGACCTAACAGTGGAAGATTTTAGAACTAATGTCTCTAGAAGATCTTTTTCCATTCATAGGTCTGTTTCTCAAACTAAACCAACCCATGATGGGTCAACAATCCACTTACAGTGAATTGAAACCACAACTCCTGTTAGAGCAACGTATCATAAAGAGTAAGAAGATCAAAGATCTATTCAGTCTCCAACTTTATCCTCCCTTAATGAACCTTATGATGTTATATAAGTTCATTATATATAAGGAATACCTCAAGAAATAATTTTATTTTGAGGAATGGTCTCCTCAAAGAGAATGGTTATTTCTACAGTACAAGGGAAACAAACAGAGTATGATACAAGATGAATTTTACAAATTCTTAGAAAAAGTAAAACTTAATATCCCATTTTTTGACTGGTTTCATGCTTATACCATAAAAAACAATGTAGATTATCCTTTTCAAACTGGTTTAATAGGCGATAGAACTACTAATGTTATAAGTAGTTGGCATTTGAGGGACGATAGAACTATCCAATCTGAATTTCCTCCTGATGCTCCCTTTAAATTTAAAAGTAAAGGTGATAATCCTGTTTTGGCCTCTCCTTTCAAAACTAAACTTGAAAATGAACATATAAACTCTAGTGATATTAAAAATCTTATTGAACAATCTAATTATACAAATAAATATCTTCAAGCCTTAGGAAAAAATTTAGGAAAGAATCAAATAACAAACTCGTCTAATCAGGCCTCAACATCCTCTTCTACCCTGATAGAGAAACCATTTTTTAAACCTTTTAAATTGTCTAAACAAATCAAAAAAGAGTTGCAAGACTCTAACTCCAAAACTTAAATTAAAAGAAGAAGTTAAAATGAACTTCTCGACATGGTTAATGACAAATTAAAACTTTACCATACTACTATTCCCGATAGTCCTCAAACACCTCAACCGTCATTTACAAATTCTGTCAATATGATAAGATCTTGTTCTGATAAAGATTCGGAGATAAATATCAATCTTGTCATTACCGGCCCTAAGCTTAACTGGAAAAACCAAACCAAACTCTATTACCCCAGGGCAACTGCTCCTGACCTTCTTTTAGAAGAAAAAGATTCCAATTTTAAAAGTTTTAGTGCAAACAATGTTTACGAATGGAACATAGATGGGTAAAATGAGTATTCTATCACCAAAATATGACCATGGTAGCTACTGCCTATGAAACTTCAAATAATTTTCCGGAAACAGTTATTGTTGAAATCTTAGTTGCTGGGTTTTCTGGCCAGTTAAAAGGTTGGTGGGATAATTACCTTACTGAAAGTGAAAAAATTCTTACTACAATTAAAACAGATTCTGACGGCAGTCCCATTTTTAATGGCAGTGAAATTATCCCTGATGTTGTTAACTCTTTAATCTTTATTATTGCCCAACATTTCATTGGTGATCCATCTTTAATCAAAGATAGGTCAGGTGAGTTACTATCTAATTGTAAGTGTAAATCTTTAGGAGATTTTAGATGGTATAAAGATATTTTCCTTACAGAAACAAAACATAAGTGACAACAACAGAAAACATGTTAGAGATAGAGAGAGAAACTCTGGAGAATACCTTCATCACAAAGTAACCTTTCCACCACCTTCTTCCACCGTCTTTCTTCCACCTTTTCACCTCACTCATGGCTAACCTTAAACCAACAATTGTTCCTTGGTCTTTCTTGATTGATTCGAGTAATGATCCACCAAAATCGCAACCGGAAAGTAACCCTAACGTCCCAAAACAACAGAAAACCTTCGTTGAAGCGGTTAACAACGTTTGTAGCATACCTCGGAGCCAGTTGCCTAAAGCAGTAGTTAAGGGAAACAGATTAGCTATAGAGATTCCAGAAGAGGAGTATAAGCAAGGATTGGACACATGCAAGCATAATCTGCATGGAAGGGTCATCTGGCCCAAAGGTGCACAACCTCTTACGGTTCTAGCCTTGAAGAACAAGCTATCAACCCTTTGGAAATCTATTGGCAGATGGGGAGTGACTTCAATTGGTAAGGGTTATTATGAATTCATCTTTTCATCTGTTGAAGATGTTACAAGAGTCAGAGCTATCAACTCTTGGGATTTGAATCCTGGGTTCTTGAAGTTATTCACGTGGACAAAAGATTTTAACCCCAGCACCCTCAACCAATCTACTGCTCAGGTTTGGGTCAAGATTCATGTATTATCGCAAGAATACTGGAGGCCTAAGATCATCTTTGCTATTGCTAGCTGTATGGGAACCCCTTTGTGTACTGATGCTGCAACCAACAAAAATGTATTTGAAAGACACTTTGGACACTATGTCAGAGTGTTGGTGGATATAGATCTAACACAGAAACTAAGATATAAGGTTTTGGTTGAAAGAAAGGGTTATGCTTTCTTTGTAGAAATGGAGTATGAAAATCTGCCAGACTATTGTACCTTTTGCAAGAGCACAAGACATCATTATGAGATTTTCAAGAGAAGAATTCCAAACAATCAGGTTGACAAGAATGACAAGAGCAAGAACAAGTCAGCTACTAGAAAGGAATATGTTCAAACAACTGACAACAGGGGAAAAGAGAAGCAAGTTGAAATTGTTGATTTAGAAAAGGATACAAGTGAAGTTCCTGGGGCTAACTTGCATGTCAAGGAAGCAGGTCCAAGTGGAGTAAATGATACTGTTCACATGTCCAATAGATACAAAGAACTGGCACGGCTTGAGGATGAGATTTTAGAGAATGAAGTAAATGATGAAATACAAGGAAAAGATGCTCAACATGAGGAAGATTCTGATTCTAATGAATCAGAATTTGTAGATGCCACACAGGTGAATGAGGGAGAACTTGAGTCTGATAACAATGAAGTAGTCAATCAACAGATTGTAGCAATCACAACTGAGGAGCAAACCAATAACAATCTCAATGATGGGAGTCCAAATGTTCAAGTTAATTACAATAACAATGTGGGAGTTCCAACTGTTCAGGATAATACAAATGAGATCCCTGTTGAGGTTCAAAAAGATATGGAATTTCTAAATCAATCATGGGCAAATATGACTGAAAGGGAAGCAACTGAAGCTTTGGAGATACCAGATGAAGAAAACGATGATATATTAGAACCACTATCAGATGGAACACATATGGATATAGGTTTCCAAATGGTGAAGTCTAGGGGGAAAAGGAGAGGAGGAAAGCAAGATTCAGTTCCTAGAAGTTCCTATAAAACCAAAGCTAAGTCTGGTAAACCAAACCCTTCCTTATGAAGATCCTTTTTTGGAATGTGAGAGGTATAGCCAACTCTCCTACCAAGTTGGCAATTAAAAGACTTATTATGCAAAATAAACCTGATATTTTAGCTATAGCTGAACCTTGGATTGATTTTTCAAATTTCCCTGTTAGATGGTTAGCTAGACAAGACTTGAAACTTTTTGCTACTAATAATAGAAATGGTCAGATCCCTAACCTGTGGTGTATCTGTAGAAATCATTTGAACCCCACCATCTTAGCTTCAGATAGCCAACAAGTTTCTTTTATGATTAAAGAACAAGATAAGACCTTTTGTGTTTCAGCTGTTTATGCTTCAGTCAGTTATATTCAGAGAAGAAACCTATGGAGTAATTTACAAAATCAATACAATTTACCCTGGTGTTTTTTGGGGGATTATAATGCTATTATAGGTTCTCAGGAATATCATGGTGCTTTCCAACCTGCCAGGCTACCTATGGAGGAATTCCTTCATTGGTCCAACTCTAATCACCTAACACATCTTCCCACTAGGGGCTCCTTCTTCACCTGGTCCAATGGCAGGAGAGGTGCCAATCATACAGAGAAAAGACTAGATAGGGCAATCTGTAACCATCTATGGATTGATATGTGTACTTCAATTTCTTGTTCAACTCTGGTCAGAAACAGGTCTGATCATTTTCCCTTGCTTCTAAATTTCCAGATGAACAACATTAGTTTTGTCTCACAGTTCAGATTTATGCAAATGTGGGTTCTTCATCCTGAGTGTGAAAAGGTTGTTGAGAGCTGCTGGAATATGCCATGGTTAACATAATTTATGTGAATAGTGCATGATCAAATTGTGTCGATTAATATGGGACGGAGTAAGTATTAGTTTCTTCAAATTTGCATTTATATCAATTATTACGAATCAATTTTAGTAGGAACAGAAAGAGGATATACAACTGAAGTCTTAGGTTGTGATTATTTAAGAAATAATGCTCATGAACATGTGTTAAGATTTGCTTATGAACATTTGTGTTTACGGTAAATAGCATATAAAGAAATTATGATTAGTCTAAAAATGAGAAACATTTCCATGTTGCAGGGCACCAAGGACATGTAATAGTAAAATTTAAGTTGACCAAAATTGGGAATTTCAATTGACCAAACTTTTTATAGAGGCATTCCTAATCCTAACCACAGTACAAAGTGAAAATATTGCCTATGAACACAAATCATAGGTATTATTTGTAAAATTGTTAAAGTACAATACAAAGTGAAAATATTGCCTGTGTATGCATCTGATTGTTCTGTTATATAACTTCCTGGCATTCAGGCTTATTAATATTTACTGATGAGCTGAGGACATTTTTGAAAGATTTATCTGGTAATCTCAAGGTTAGTTTGTATTCACTTCTGAATATCTTTACAAAATCCGTTTGTAAAAGTGAGATGTGTCATTATTTATTAACTCTTTTTAGACCTTATCAATTTTCAATGTGAAACTTGAGTTTTTCTAATACGTTCTTGTTCATGTCATATATAAATGTTGTTAAGATTTAGGATTAGTTATTAGTTAGTTACACAGTTAGTTAGAGAAGTTAGAAGTTGGTTAGTCAATTGAGCCCTATAAATAAATAGGACTAAAGTGTACTTATTTTATCATCTTTTTCAATCAAATTCTTAATGAATTCTCAAGAGTATTCATGTGCTCTCTATCTTTCCGATGTGTATGATCTTTGGCCATCTCATCCCATGATTTTCAACAAATGTACTTAACAAATTATTATTTCATCTAGGTTAATTTTTGTAGCTGGGGGATTTGAAAAAGACGCAACTCGGTCTAGCTCATTGGTACAGCATAGCAATGGTGAAATTTAATGTTAATGGAACTGATAATATGGTCACTCAAGCAACCTCCCTTCTTGATAAACTTGACCAAGATAAATTTCTATTGCACAATCATTCCATTCTTCCCGATCATTGTTGGATCGTCCATATCCATTTATCTCACTAGTTTTACGACTAGGATAGTTGGGTTGCATCTGTCCTTTGTAATCTGGACCGTACGTAGTAGTTAAGCACTAAATCATACTCATTAACCCTAATAAAAAACTACAACAACTGCCATGTTGTCAGAGACGTAGGCACAATTTACCAAACTATGTGACCAATTTATTTATCTATTTACGTTAGAACTGGTTTCACAACTCTACAACTACATGCTACATGTAACTTATCTACTATTTTACTTCCTTCCTTCAAATTCACAAATGTGGATGTTTTAAGGTAAGTAAAGGCTTGTGTATTTTGTCAGGAAGACAACTAATTTTGGTCTAGAATTTTGATGTTACAGTAGAGCTGCTACTTCTTAATTCTAATTTCTAATATTTTTTGTTGTTGCATTTTTTTCCAGGGCACTAAAAACAAGAGGAAGAACTTCTAAATATGGTCTTATATATATACAACTCTTCTTTCATTGGCAAAGCCTCTTTCATGGCTTAGCACTTTGTTGTATGTGCGATGATTTTTGTTGTCGTGCTGTATGCAGAAAGTGGTAATACTATTGCATTTGGGGAGAATCTTTGAGAATTCAGTCAAATGCAGTTGATGCAGCTTTAATCTCTGTCGCGTTGCAATTTTAGGAACATAAAAACCTGTTATGCCGCGGTCGAGATAGTAGTAGTAATAGACCTTAATTTAAAACCCGATGTGATTGATTTGGTTGATAGGATCTTCTGCTTTTAAAATTCTATTAGTTAGGATTTTTTACTATATTAACATGATTTTTTCTTTTGCCAGCGAGATTTTACATCATTATGTTATTTTTATTTTGGTTACTTATTTTTTAAAGTGGTGGTTCAACTAGCTAGGCTCACTAGGCATATTAGACCAGAAGTGCGACGGCCTATAAATCCCTCCATTGTTGGGAGCCGAAGGTAGTCGATGCTCTGTTAAGCCAGCCTCACGCGGTGCCTTTCTGCCTAGAACCAATGAGAATTGGGCTTTCGCTCAGGCCCCGCTGATCAACTCTCAACTTGGAGTGGGCAGGCCAGAAATTGCATCCTCAAGCCAAAGCCAATGAATCCTGAACCATGTTCCACCACATTAATGCCCCTACTCGGGTTACAAGCTGGTGTTATCCAACTCGGCCATCATTGTGTTATTTTAGTAGTCTTTATTGCATACTATTACAAAAGCTTAAATATGAATTTAATAACTGAAAGCATTGTGATTTTTTTTAAGCCCCAAACTTCTGCCTCATGTGGTGATGGGATCCCGTGATACCATGAAGTTTTCGCACGAATAAAATCTCCATTGTCATTTCTCAAACACATTTTCACTCCAAAGCATCCTTGCTCTTTGGAAATCACCGTGTCTGCATTACTTTTAATGTACATTGTTGTTGGCTTCGACCCCTTGTGTTCCCTACTGTTCTAGCTGATGTACCGTACTCACTTTTGTCACGAGCCTAGAGCCATGTGACCGAACACCCGCTAGCCAATTGTACAGACACATCAGGTTGTTCGGTGTCCTCCCACAGGTTTTCGGTTCTACATTACCATATACACCATAACATCAATGTAAAGTCTTGTACAGACAGTTGTAACAACGTCTCAAGAAGCAAAAAAACGAGTCAAAAACACAAAAATGTCGGCCACATCAACCAAACCGTGAATGACTTGTCGAACACCAGCTATAAATCAGACCTCCTGCGCTTTTTTACACCCGAAAAATGTATGTTAATTGCAAGTGTTCTAATCCAATCTATGAATACCCCTAATAGATACTCATTAAGTTATCTAAATCAAAGCATTAGATAAATTAGTAAGAGAGTGTAATCAATTACTAATTTACTCGCCTTTTGATAGAAAATATCATATCCATTTCGTTTAGAGTAAATAAATAGATAAATTAGTAAACGTCAATTATTTGTGTCTGAATTTTGTAAAAAGACAAATATATCCTCCAATTTGTAGCATGAGTCATTTTTGTACCTCTTAAGTTTTTTTTTTTTGCTTATAAAAAAAATGTAGGATAGGGGGATGATGACACGGTCCAAGCTAGATAAAACATTCAAGCTCGAAGAACACTAAATATTTACATTTATATTTTTTAAAGACACTAACGGGGCTCGAACCCGAAACTTAAAGTTATGAGCTAGACTTTAAATACATTATTGGTATCCCCACACGAATATCACATCATTGGCATGGAAAGGGACCATTTTACAGAAAAACATTTGTGATTTTTTTCTCCCTCTTATTTAATTTGATTTGCAATTGTTTGAATATGTTGTCATAACTACGTTAGAATGTGGAGGAAACTAGTATTGGTTAGAATGTCATGTTATCTTAATCCAATCTTAGGCTTGCGAAATTTGCGGTATGTTTGTAACTTCAATATTCAATATAACCCTTATACATCGTGTGCTTGAGTTAGTATTCTTAATATATTTTGCCTTTTAAAAAAGTATTACGTTAAATATTTTATTTCCTTTCTTCGTGTTGCCTTGGTTGATGATTTAGAACTAGAACATGAATCTTTGATGTTGTTGGGACAAATTGCATTTATAATTTTTTGGTTACAAAAGAATTATGATGTACAAACAGACCACTTAAAATTGAATACAAAAAAAGACCACTTATTATGGTGGTTCATGTCAATTTATTTTCCTAGCTAGAGAAGCTAGTGTAGTAATGAAACCTTCATAATGATGATTTTTCGTTTTATATCAGTTTGTATTCAAAAAATAGTTAAATAGAGTTTCATTTTTTGCAATCCCTACTTTGAAGTATATGGACAAAGGCTTTCTACTGTTGATTTGTCTTTTATTGCAATAGTATTGATTGCATAATGTCCCTTTTTTCCCAAGGGGCAAATACTATTTGATGTCACCTCTCAATTATGTATGCCCTACTTTCCATTATTATTGGTTGCATGTGTTGCCTATAACCGTTCATTGTCCCACTTAATTCTCAACCACAATATTGAGATACCATTTGATTCTGATGGAGATTGATAATTTTGTTATTTTTAAGATTCCCTTGCAACATAGATAAAACTATATGTATATTCACATAAAGCATGGAATCCTAAATAAAACTATTTTGCAATTTTGTAGTAAATTCACATAAATCAATTCATTTAATGTACAAGTCACAAGCTAACTATTTAGGGGAAAATGAGGCTATTGCCCTACCACAAGTCACAAGCTAACTTTTTTCCACATAAGTCACAATCTAATTTTGTTTTAGCAGTATATCGTGTATGTTATAGGATGAGAGAGTTTAATAGGTCTTCCACTGTAAACGAGTGAAAAAGTGGCAAGTGCATCGTACATCCTCCTACACCTTATCAATATCTCCTCTTTGAGTCCTTCTTCCCTTAACCTCTCACCTTGTTTCTTTAGGTAACAACACAAAGAACTTCAATGGAACACAATGAGTGCCCCAAAAATTAATTATTGTTTGGTAACAAATCACTTCTCCTTCGTCGCAATCACTCACATGCACAATCAAATATTGTTTTGGAGTCGCGATTTTCGAATTCGTATTTTGTCGGTCAATTTAATTGATTTTTTGTTGTTTTTCTATATGATTTTTGTGTTGAATATTGTGCAGTAACGATACAATTTGTGGACTAGACTTTACGATCTAGAAATCTTAACCCAAAATAAAGTTGATTATAAAATCCTTACTTTGTCCAAGCGCAAATGATTTTCCCAATATCATATAGATCAAGGTCATTTATTTAAGAGTTATGCTAACTAATGCTCCCGATACACTAGTTAAAAAAGTTAAAAATATAATTTTTTTATTAAAAACAACAAATTCTTGACTTTTAAAAAGGTGAATATACAATTTTTCCACAACTTCTCAATACAATATTTCTATATTAGTTTCCTTAACTGGAGGACTAATTAACATTTCCCTTTATTTAATTATAGAAATACCAATAGTTCTTGCAGGAACCGTCATAAAACTTTTTCTGAAATTCTAAAGTAATAAAAGTAAGCAAGCAATTGAATTCCTCCAACAACTGAGAAACATTCTCTTGCTCACTTTCACCAACATCATCCTTAAGAGATCCCACATAAACGACATCAATATCATAAGGGAGATTATCCTTTAACTGCCTAAAAATTAAATCTTCATCATAACTAAAGCACCATCTACCCAAAATGTCATCCTTTTTAGCATTTAGAGGAAGAAAATGTGCTACTATTAAGAGTGGATCTGGAGAGAGAATAGGGACAATGAGATGAAATAAAATATATTTGGTATTATCGGTTTAATTCATAATATTTTTCTTCTACAAAAAGTTTATGCATCCGCCAGGATTGAGCCATATATTAAAAGTGAGAGATGTAAACAAAAGGTGGGGGTTGTACGAGTTGAAAGTGAGGATAGAGGGAGCTATACACATGTTTTAAATGTGAGAGCTTCTATATTATTATACACCAAATACATCATATCAGATCAGTTAATCTGAAAATTAATTATTTTGCTTATATAGTGACTTGAACGAGTATCATTTCTTAACTATTTTCATTAAAGTAAGTATACGATAATTGGTAATGTAAGAACGGTTGTCAAGCAAATTAATGAATGTAACTTAAAAATTAGAAAATATGTGGCTAGACTTTACTTACCTTCTATCCGAACTCTGAATTATCATTGTTCCTTTCTTATGGAAACCGATGAGTTAATATATACTCTCTTCGGTCTCAATTATTAACAAATTTTTATTTTTTCGATTCATTCAATAAATTATATATATGGTCTATATTGTAGACCACATACATCATTTATTGAATGAATCTAAAAATTAGAAATTTGCTTATAATTCAGACGGAGGAAGTGTATATGTGTGTGTGTGTTTTTTTTTTTCTAAAATGAAACTGGTGGACTACCATACTTATAAACTAATTATATAAATTAAACTGAAAATTATGAATTTATAAGTTATTTTAGTTTTCCACATATTTTTAACAAGAGGTAATCCTGTTCAAGGAAAGGGTGGAGGTCTCTTTCATATGTTGATGGTACAAGTGTTATATATAAGAAATTAGAAGGGCTAGCTTATAGAAGGCAAACACAACTGCACCATTGAGTACTTTTTTCATTTCTTTCTCTCTCATTTTTCTTCTCCATTCTCTCATATATGGCTAATTTGGAAGCAATGAAACAAGGTAAATTCTGTTGTTATGAATTATAAATAATATATACATGTTCGTGAATGTTATCAAAAAGTACAACGTTGTTGGTTTGTGTTTTTCCTTAAATAATGTATTATATTGCATAGATATTAAATAGAATATTAGATTACACATAGATCAAGGTTACAACATATGTACAAATTATTATCATATAATATAATTGGAATGATTTTCAGGTGGTGAAGAAGATGAACGTGAAGTACAGAGAAGTTACTGGAAAGAGCATTGTGCAAATTTGTCAGTTGAGTCAATGATGCTCGATTCCAACGCCTCCCATCTCGACAAAGAAGAGAGACCCGAAGTATGTGCTACTAATTCCTATTTCCTAATCCTATATAACTAATTAACTAACTATTCTCAAAACAAAAACTAACCAATTCTTTCACACCAAACAAAACTGACTAATATACATTAAAAAATAATAATACAGTTACTATAAATTAAATTATGAATCCCAGCACCAAAAAAAAAAAGATCAATATGAATCTAATATTTATGGATTTGGATCATCAAGATATATTAGAGTTGACAAAGCAGACTATGGATCTAGTTTGAACCGGCCTAAACGGGCTTTCAATTTTATCGTGTTTTATCGGCCTACTAAAAAACCCAATTTAAATGTATATTTATGGCATGTTTGATCGGCTAAACGGTAAGTATTAGACATAACAAAACAATAAAAGACAAAACAACACATCACAAACTTTTGAGGTATTGAGCGATTTTTTGTCTTGTGCGATAATTGGTGGACAAAAGATTATTTTAGACAACTTGTATTAGAGATAAATGGTTGTATTGTGGTTTATTGAGGGACAAGAATTTGAGTTTGAAATGGACTAGAAAATTTGTCATGTCTAGTTCTTTTTAAGCATATCAAATGCCACATTAATTAAAAACATATGTGCGTAACTTCGATTCTATGAGGGTTGGATCGGTGTGTCATATCATATTATTGTTTAAAACGAATTAAAAATTACTTATGATTCTAATATGTATTTTAAAGAGAGGAACTTGACCTTCTCTCTAAGTTCTCTTTATCCATCACCCATCGGAGAGGGGTGGTTTTGGATATTTTTTAGACTAGAATCACCCTACTACATCTTCTTTCTCTTCTTTTAATCTAAATAAGTGGTTTCCACATCGTCTTGTGTGTTGTTGTTTGATTTACCGTTTTGTTTCGGTGTTCGTTTGGTTTCTATTGAAAGACCGGATTCAGTCAATTATAAATTCAATCAATGATTTGGTTGTCAACATTGCAGATATGAAAACATGAGTATTCTGGTCAATTTGATTTTATCATATTATTTGTAGACATTTTGACATTGTATGTTATTAACTTCGACGTTGTGAGTTTCTTGACACATTCATCATTTATGTATTTAGCAATGTTGAATATGTGATCATATTTAATGTCTTTTATCAATTTGAATGAATATCGTTTTATTTTTATAAAAAAGAAACTCATATACATGTTTTCTTCCTTTATTTCTCATCCTCTTTGGTGACAGATCAATATTTTACTAATTTGGGCCGGCTGCCCCCACGATTTTCTTTTATGTTGTTAATTATAGGAAGGGTTTTTCTAACCTATGCAACATTGCATAGGATAAAGCAACTAAAAATGGAAACTTTTTATTGAAAACAACAATTATTTATTAAAAAGATATATATTTAATATTAGATGCACAAGTTCCAATGCAAACTTACCTTTTTAACTTCTTATCCTATGCAATGTTGCATAGGTTAGAAAAACCCTTGTAGGAAATTTTACTTTTTTCCCCACCTTAATAATGTCTTCCCCACTGCATGAAACTAAAGAAGTCCCTCTCAAAAAAAGTGGTTGTTTTGACCATGAAAAGTTTCTCATTTGTTGTTTTATATGAAGTAATTTAATGGTGGGAATTCACTTTTTAAAATGAATAAATAGGATATCTGATGTTCGAATTCCGGCCCACTAACTAAATTATGCTTACGGGGACAATTTTTCACTTGTTTTATTTACTCCACTTCTATTTATTTTATATTTAACTTGCTTTTTTCATTCATATCACCTATCATATTTTTATTTTTTAACTTATTTTCTTCTTACCTCAAAGCCCATTTTCATGTCTGTCTCTTTACCAAAAGAAAATACTCATAACTGTCAAACATTTTCATGTTCACATTTTATATTCTAAGTGGAGAACAATGCCTGTTAATTATTTATTACTATTATTAACAAGATAATAATATATTTTATTTCTTATTTTTTTTAGTCATCGTGAATGTCTTTTGGACTCATCTATTTTAAATTATATATAGGTACTTTCTCTATTACCAGCATATGAAGGAAAATCAGTTTTAGAGCTTGGAGCAGGTATTGGAAGATTTACAGCTGAATTGGCTCAGAAAGCTGGGCAATTGCTTGCTGTGGACTTCATTGAGAGTGCAATAAAGAAGGTAACTACAGTCTCTTGATTACTGCTATAAATATTTATGTAGCACCAAACTTTGTATTGAAGATGTGTTCGATGTCCGACGATATTGACACATTTGATTACGTTTAATTTATCAATTTCTCAAATTATCCCTGTTAGACATGTTATTGTTTGTATCGTTTTCGATGCCCGTGTCTGATTCAATACTTCATAGCTACATATTTATGATTGATATTTATCAAAATAAAATAAAATAAAATTGGTAATACTCATATTTATTGTGAAACACTTCCCTGAATATCATACAATATTTTTGCAGAACGAAAATACTAATGGACATCACAAGAATGTCAAGTTCATGTGTGCTGATGTCACATCTCCAAACTTGCATATTTATGAAGGATCAGTTGATTTGATATTCTCAAATTGGTTACTCATGTATCTTTCAGATGAAGAGGTAAGTTTTTTGTTTTTCTATTAAGGCATAGAATATCCGGATTTGGATTAAATGAAGTCAAAATATATACAATCCAACACATTTGGATCGTACGTACGTCAGATCAAAATCCAATTATTCATAATCCAATTTTCTAATTGGATTTGGACTTACTGAAATCGAAATTTCAACTGTCTGATCTTGATTCAATGTGCTAACTATGTGGTATTTTGACTCAAATTTAGAATTTTCCATTTTTGTCCCTTAATGAGTTAATGTATGTCTCTAATTTGGTCATACAGTATACTAATATTAATATTGTTTCCTTGCCATCACTTTTTGTTAGGGCTTTTATTTCTCCCATGATTAATTTCAGGTTAAAAATTTAGCTGAAAGGATGGTTAAATGGTTAGATGTTGATGGATGTATATTCTTTAGAGAATCTTGTTTCCACCAATCTGGAGATTCAAAGAGAAAATACAATCCAACTCACTATAGGGAACCAAGATTTTACACAAAGGTTTGTTCTGAATGGAATTATTATTCACTCTTAGTCCAAAAACAATTGTTTGATTATAGATGAGGTTGTCATTGACTTAATTTGGACTCAGAATGTTGCGACTTTTATTTTATGGAGATAGATCAGTTAGATTACATAAAAGAATTTGAGCTTAATTTTGATACACAATCGGCGTAAAAAGTTTTACATGGCAACAAATTACAAGCAATCATATGTGTGATTTTAAAAGTACTTATGATTAAAGTCAAACATGTTTAATGATTGGACGATTATGATTGAGCTGATGATTATGTCAACGGGATATGGTTGTGAACTTTGATAATTAAACTAAATTGCCATTCATAAGCCTTATTTTCTACATTTATTTTGTAGAAAAGCTTATTTTTATTATCCTTCCTTTTCCATATAGGTATTTAAAGAGTGTCATATGAGTGATGATAATGGGAACTCCTTTGAGCTTTCTCTTGTGGGATGCAAATGCATTGGAGCTTATGTTAGAAATAAGAAGAATCAAAATCAGGTCATATAAAAAAAATCTATTTCTTTTAACTATAATGATCTAATATTTCATCATATCTTATTTAATTGACATACAATATATATTATTAAACTAGTGACTCTTAGTCATGCAGATTTGTTGGGTATGGCAAAAAGTTAAATCACAAGATGATAGAGGGTTTCAACGGTTCTTAGATAGTGTTGAGTATAACCACAAGGATATCTTACTCTATGAACATGTTTATGGTCAAGGCTTTGTGAGCACAGGAGGACTTGGTAGAATGTTATTCCTCAATGATTTATAATTCATTTCCTTTAGGAACATTGTTTTAAATTAAGTTTAGATTCACAAAAGTGGATGTGGTTCACTTGTAAACCATCGACGATAACGATTGGATATATTAATATTTAAACCATTTATTAGAGTTCGTACATATCCAACAACCGTTATTGATGGTTCACTAGTGGATCACGTGCACTCTGAATCGCACTTTTACTTAGATGATGTCTTTTGACATAATACAGTTTTTATCGTGCTTATTATATCTCATGCTTAGATCGTCTGATTTCATGTCGATTATTCTAATTATAGTATCAAAGATGCCATTTGTATTTTTTTAATCAATCATGTATAGAAATTTCAAAGATTTCTAACATAGAAAAGTGCTTAATTCTTGAGCAGAAACAACGAGGGAAATTGTAGCGAAGTTAGGACTAAAGCCAGGTCAGAAAGTACTAGATGTTGGTTGTGGTATTGGAGGTGGTGACTTTTACATGGCTGAAAATTTTGATGTTGAGGTTGTTGCTATTGACCTCTCCATAAACATGATTTCTCTAGCTATCGAACGTGCCATCGGACTCAAATACGCAGTAGAATTTGAATGCGTTGATTGCACAAAAAAAACCTATCCTGAGAAAACATTCGATGTAATCTACACTCGCGACACCTTATTACACATCAAAGTAAGGAATATTTTTATTTGATATGCTTCAAATTTTTTTTTTCCTTTTTTTGTAACATTTAGTTATTAAATGTTCTATGAATTTATATAGGATAAACCAAAATTGTTCAGATCATTTTATAAGTGGTTGAAGCCTGGAGGTACACTTTTAATCACTGACTATTGCAAAAGTGTTGGAAGTCTTTCAGTAGAATATGCAGAGTATATAAAAAAGAGAGGATATTATATCCATGACATGAAAGCATATTGTCAGGTATGGTAGCTTGTTGTTATTGTAATTATATGACTTTTCTTTTTATCATTTATGGCCAGTTTACTACATATTATAAGAAAATTTTATATGTAATAATTTAGGGATTAATTTTGAGAATTAAAAAAAAAAATTGTCATTATATGACTTTTCTATTTATCATTTAGGGATTAATTTGATATGTAATTATTCTATTACATGATATGCTACTCACATTCTAAATCATTCACAGATGCTTGAGAATGCTGGATTTGATGACGTCATTGCTGTTGATCAAACCAATTTGGTTTGTCACACACTCCTTATTACTTTGTTTTATAGTACCATTTTATTATCCTTGTGTTGTTCTAACAAATTTTGTTTGTTTCAGTTCTTGAAAACTCTACAAATGGAGTTAAATGCCCTTGAGAACAAGAAGGTTGATTTCATTGATGATTTCTCTGAGGTGAGCTTCTTATATGCTTTGGACATGGCTATTAGAATGCATTTTTTTTTCATTAAACTCTTGTGTTAACTCTTAAAGAATTATACAAGTTTACAATTGTTGGTGATAAAGACAAGTTAACTCACATATAAATTAACTATATATATATATATATATATATATATATATATATATATTATATAAACTCAGAAAATTGGTAAACTCTCGATTTTACTAACGAGTTTAAGAGTCAAGTCTATAAAAACTTCACGACTTGACCTAAACTCTCGATTTTAATAATCTAGTTTTAATTGATAATTTTAATTTTATAGAATCGTCACCTTGTTTCATTTTAGCCGTTTTCAAATATATGTATAGGAAACAATATACAAAAAGTTTAATTGTTTCTCTACAGATATTTGAGTACATGAAACAAATATTAAACAATGCTGCAATTTTCTAATTGAAAGTGAAAACAATATATGAAGCTAGACCAAACAAACTCTTAAACTTTGATGTACTTGTTCCTTTTAGTTTCAAAACAATAATTCATTGTTGAAATCTTCATTTTTAGGATGACTATAATGAAATTGTTGAAAGATGGAAGGCTAAGCAGATGAGAGGTGTAGCTGGTGAGCAGATATGGGGATTGTTCATTGCCAAGAAAAAATGATGCTTCTTTCTCATGTTATGTCATGCAGTGTAATGAATATATTTAGTTCAGTGTGAACAATCTTTCCACTAATAATTGTGTTGTTTTTAGCTTGGATGGCTTGTTATGCTTCCTCTTTTACATGGAAGTAAATGTGATGTTCACCTATTACTATTATTATGGTTTTATAAATATTATTAGTTATTACTATTATCAATTTTATGATTATATGCAAACATTGGATATGTAGCTTAGTGTTTGAAAAGATTTTCACAAAGAAGTGCATTTCCTTTGGGGTCAGTTTGGAGTATAGGAAGTGGAGAGCTTTGAAAACAAAGGAAAGAGGGAGTGAAATGAATAGATGGTCTTCGGAGGCAAACATTTTGGTGATTCGTGTTTTATCTTCATAATAACAAATTCCCAAAATTTGGGTGAACTCAAAAGTCGTATCGGCGAAAAAATTTGGATGGCTTAGATAAATTTGCTCAAATCTTTTACATGTCATGTAAGGTTAAACATTTCCATCTCTTTTTCTCCCCAAAAACCCTCATCTTTTCTCCCCTCCAAACTCTATGTTCTTTGTAGGAGTGAATTTAGCCCCCTTAAGATGAAGAATGTTGATCAATTTAGTCTCTCTTTGAAAATATTTTTATGACATCACCTCTTAAAATAAGAGTGAATTCGATTGAAAGGTATTTTAAAGTTTTTGAAACCCTTAAAAGAATTTTTTTTTTAATTGAATACTAAATTCTCTAAATCCGGTTGATGAAATTGAAATCACAAGAAAATTCTTAATGTTGATTTTGATATACAGGACACCAAAACCTATAAAAAAGTTTGAAAAATCATTAGCAAAAAAAATTGAAGTGAGGTTAGATCCAACAATCTAAAACATTTACAAGTATAAAACACTAACTTAACATTAAAGATAACAGTGAAAAAGTTAAACAAGTAAAATCCAATTTTGTCTAAACTCCAATTAAGTTATTATACGTTGTGTTATTAAGAGATATAAAAAACGACACCGTATAAAATACAGAAAGAGTTTGTATTAAGAAAAAAACAATATAAAACTAAAAAAAAATGTATAAATATATAATGTTTGTGTCGGAAAATGTGTTTATCGAAATTTTTTGTGTTTGGGGTTCGAACCCCGACCCCTACATATATTATGCATTATACCTTGCCAAGTGAGCTAAGCTCACGGGTACGAAGATATAGCATTATTTATATTTTCTTGAGTATTTTATTAATTTTTTACGCTCCAAATTTTAGATACGAAGTTTCTTCATACTTAAGAGGAAGTGATCAAACTCTAACTATTAGTGACTTGGGTCATAGGAGTGAAATAATTCTAACATGCTGATCATAGTTGTTATGACAGCTTGCCTTGCAGAAATATGGATTTTAGAAGCATAGGAAAATTCTCAATACAAGAAATTTAGAGGTACCAGAAGCGAAATAAACAAAAATATGAAAGATTTCAACATGCAAAATTAATTCACAAGACAGGGGTAAAACAATCACATCAACAATAATCAAACATTTTGAAGGGACCATTGGAAACCTTTACAAATATAAGGGGCCTCATGTTGGTGACCACCATCACTTGTGATAAACATTGTGGTTATTGATTCCAATTTGCAACCTAGTTTTCTAGCAACAACTAGCTCCAAAAAATTGTGTATAGCCACTATCATGGAGGATTTATAAAGATGTTTTGTGATGTAATTCAGTAACCCTCGTGGTTTGGTAGTTGGAAATACATGTCAATGATTGTAAAGAAAGTTGAGGATTACCAAATGTAGGGTCAGGTCAGGAACAATGATAGCAAATGTGCCTTCTGCTATATATGATTTCTTCCTCTATTGGTTCTAACTCATCCAATTATAAGACTATTAGTTAGGATCTCGTGTTTTAGGTGGTGACCTGGAGTAAACACCTCATCACAAAATGTATAGAGGCCTTCGGCTCGTCTGTCTTCCATTTCGACAGCGGTGGTGCATGTGAATATTGGTTTCTGGATTTGAGGAGAAGAGGATTGTTTGTGGGTTAATGTTTGTGGGTGATGTTTTGGAAAGTTGATTGTTGTATCATGTAAAGGGATTTAGAGTAAACTGTTTAAAAGTTTCATGGAGTTTTGTTAATTTAGCAACTTGAGCTATAGAGGTAGGGTTGAACATTTCAACATGCATTTGGGTGTTGTCCTCTAAACCAGCTAGAAAAAGGCTCAAACAATGTTCACGAATTAAAGATACTTGAGTAAGAGCAAGCTCAAACTTATTCATGTAATCTTGAACTTTCCCTGCATGTTTGATTTGGAGAAGAGTAGAAAGGTAATCTTCATACGCGTCGCCAAATCAAGCCATAATATTAGTGAGATATTGTTGTCATGACGAGTAAATATCAAACTTTTATCGCATAAAGTTCAAATATCATTGCAGGGCTAACCCATCAAGATGAATGGAAACCAATCTAACCATTGAAGTAAATGGTGTTTCATCCATAAGGAAAAATTTGTTACATTATAGAGGCAATACCGAACATGCTTGTCGTCAAATCAAGGAAATTCTACCTTGGATATACGAGTAGCATAAGTATTTGGAGTTCTGTTTGCCCCGCCAGTTCCATGAGGACCTTTGAATTTTGGGAGCTTTGATTGAGTGCGCAACATGTTACGAACTTCATCCATGTCACTAATGCGTTGGAGCTGAATTTGTTGAAGGCGCTCATCAAGCCTTCGTTCTAGTTCCTCTAGGGTTTACAATGGATTAGACATGTCCCACGTCAAGGGTTATACCAATTGTAACAGGTTTGTCGCTTTGGATTTTTAGGGAAATCGAACTAATCCTAGATCCGCTCAAGAACTTCAATGAAAAAATGCAATTCGTTGGAATAGAGCTCATTGTAACTTTCAAATTAATGAGACGGGAGAAATTTGATTGTAAATAATTGCTTACTCATTCATGCAACCACTTGGGCAATATAAATGATCGAATAATACAATATTACCCTCATATGAGAATTCTAACATTATAACGACAATTACATAAATGCAAGAAACATCATATATCTAGCACTCTCTCCAACATTCATTATTGTATTGGGTGAAACCCAAGTGGGTCTCACAACTTTAGATGCAATCCATTTCTAAAGCGTGAGACTCACTTGAGTTTAATCCAATAAAAAAGTAAGTGTTAGAGTGATATGTTTTTGGTTTGGCGGTAGAAGTGCCAAACTTACATTCTTAGCTTTCATGGACATCAAAAATTATAAGGAAAAATTCTTAGACGTGGTATTCTGTCTTGATTTGTCTTGTTGTGACGTCTTGCCAAACAAACACAAATGTTAAAAAGAGAATTAATATAACAATTTGCCTTAGAGGAAAATTCTGAATACAAGAAATTTAAAGGTAATAGAAAGCAAATAAACATTAAACATGAAAAATTGCAATTAGGGACAGTTAAACCTGTCACCCTTTCATGCCAATACCAATGGCAGCAGCATCAGACAGAGCTTGAAGCCATGTCTGTTCACCTCAAACTTTCTCGTCCCAATCGTATCTATCGCCCTTCTGTATAACTCTCTCTCTCTCTCTAGTTTTATTATGTATATATAGAATGAGACCCTGAAATTTTTTCTTGATGATTTGAATTTTCAGGAACTTCTAGAAGGAAAAATCATTTTAATAACACAGTCTTCAATTTCACACTATGGAATTCGTCTTACCATCAAAGGATCTGTCAACTTACAGGTACACCAGTCTTTTCTTGTTTGCTTCCTCATGAAAAATTTATGTAAAAATGCAAACTTTATGCTAAAAAATTTTCCTTTTGCAAAAATTTGATTCACCCAGTTGAATTTGAACAAAAGGGTATTTGAATTTGGATTTAATAATGGATTTTAGTTGAATTTATTTTTTATTTTTTTTATGATTTTGAAGGTTCGTGGTGGATCAGCTGGGGTTGTTGAGTCATTCTATGGTGTTATTAAGCCAATCCCAATTGTGTAAGTTGACAAATTACTTACTTTTGAAAGTATTTGTTTGTTGTACATTCATAGGAAGATTACTAGTAGTATAATAAGGCTTTGGTTGGGTGTGCAACTTAATTAAGTGCTTATAGCATAAGCAATTATCATATAAGTGTTTATGTATTAATCTATTTCTAAAACAAAAGATAAAATAAAGTCAAACTATTTTCATATAAGTTATAAGTTGTTTTCATAAGCAATCTTAGAGAGCTTATAGAAATAAGTTGAACATAGCATCTGAACATGTCGCTGTTCTAAACAAAGAAAAGCATCTTAACATGTCATAAGTTTCCGAACGCAAGTGCTTATGCCAGTAAATAAACTCAAATTAAGTCAATCCAACAAACAGGCCTACTGTATAGTAGTATAAGCAATTTTTACACAAAAATCTAATCAAGATCCGCTTTCTCTAACGTGAGTCTAACTTTAGAGCTTAAAGTGAGTAATATCAACTGTTGATAGACAAATCAATGGATGACATCACATAAACATATCATTGACATGTTGAAATATTAATCCTCTATTTCCTCGCTTTATTCTCTGCTCACTTTAGAGGAGTCAAATCCATCTAATTGTATGTCATCATCTTGCAATTCCAATACTATAAACAGATATAAAGTAATATCATTACGATGTGATCAGATGGGAAAACATAAATAGAAGTCTTTGTAAAATTTGTTTATATTATGAATGATTACTTACTAAATTCAATCAATAATTGATTAGCGAATGTCTTATATTTTAGTCATCCAAAGATTATGCAATGTTGCCTCACAAAAACCGTATCAAGCCAGTATTGCAATGCTAGGGATCCTATTTCTTCTGCAAGCCAGTATAACATGTTTTGTAGACGAATCTGCATTTTGTCAGATCATTCTCAATTTCTAATGAGATTGAATCTGTCCTACCTACTTATCATCTGCTTGCTGTGCATCTCTTTTTATCAGTAGAAGGTAAACCTTCATGATTGTAGTCAAATGTATATATCATTTAAAATAATTTTCATGGTGAAAGTGATGGTGATGTCCCATAACCTTCATTTAGGATTTGGATTCCACGCAGTAAATGTGTGACACATTTATTGATCTTGGTCGTCCAATCCCAAATCAATGGTGAAGATTATTTGATGATGATTTGTATAACTCTGTGTTTTTTCAAATTCAGGGAATCCATATTCCCTCATTCGGGGTGTCGTACTGCCTGATTTGGCTCCTAAGGGAGTTACTGGTGTTGTAGGGAAAATATGAAACTTGATGATGTTTGTAAATTCTTGTGCGCAATTTTGGACAAGTGCACGTGATTCTTATGATTTTCTTCTAAACAGGAAAAGGACCGTTGACGTTAAATCTTCCGGAAAGATCAGTTCGGGTACAACAGAGGTAGTATATCAATAGTGAATGAATGTAATATTGTCTATTTGAAGAATTTTTACATGGTGTGAGTGTGGTTGCTTAAGTAGAATTTTTTTGCTAAAGTAGTGCCGTTCCTTAAGATCAGATCATATAATTGCACGCCATTGCCTATAAATGTCAAAGCACAAATTCTACAGAATAAAATAATGAGCTACTCAAATGAGAGTTTTGGTTTTTTGGTGCCTTGTCAACTTTATGTCACTGAATGATATAAGTTAAAAAGCTTGAGCTAATAAGTATATGACTCTTATACAGAATCACACTTTGCAATTTCCATCAATGTTTTATTTCCTACAAGACACAAGCTTTTTATTGATACTTTAATTGTTATTATGATATACTTTAAGTAGCCTTTTCTGTTATAAATAAGATTTTATCCATCGACTGTGTCGTTACTCTTCTGCTCATTATAAGTTTTGCTATCTTTATGGCAGATGAGACTACTTAAAGTATAACATAATAACAATTAAAGTATCAATTAAAAGTTTGATATATGACCTATTTTCTTTTGCTCATTATAAGTTTTGCTATCTTTATGGCAGATACCATTTTCATTGAATCTTAGACAGGATGAAAATTTAGAAAGATTTTATGAGACTTTCCATGGGGCAGATATTAGTATCCAGGTAAAAATGTTATTTGAAAGTGCTTTTTTCTGCAAAAAAAACATTTCAATCAGTAGTAATCGAATTTGGTACCATGGGGTTAACAACATTCACACACACTGTGCACCAACTACATGTGCTAGATCCCCGTGGTGCTTGTTGTGCAACTGATTGTTATGATGAAATTATTATTTTTCCTACCATTGTTTTTTGTCTTTTATTTTACATCTTAAAAAAGGTTAATTCTGATATACTGTAAATTTAAAACTTCCGTTAATTCTCTTTTTTTTTTTCTTTTAAAATTTCACAAAATTTAGCCGCCTGGTGATTGATAGCTTCTATAGTATTTATTGACTGTAGATATATCTCGCGGATACCTGCATAAATCGCTATCATCAACAACAGAGTTCATTATTGAAAGTGATAAAGGTATAATTTTGATTCTCTCCTATTCTTTACTTTTATGCATCTGTGATTGTTTAGGTTACTGGCATCTGTTCTGTTTGTGGAAAATTTCAGGTGACCTTCTACAAAGACCAATATCTCCAGAGATGGTCATCTTTTACATTACACAAGACACTCAACGTCATCCTCTTCTTCCTGAATTAAAATCCGGTATGCTGATTTACATTTAAAGATTATACATGTTCTCCCAATCTGACTATAAAACATAGGGAAAAAAAACAAATTAGTGCAATGTTTCATGCCTAAAATTCTCAATTTGTAATTCTGATCTTATATGACAATATTAATTTTGTTTTACTCATAAGTGGAAACTTCAGTTCAGTAGTTGTGTACTTGAACCATTGAACTCTATTAAGGGTCTGTTTGAACTTTGAATTGGCTAACTTGAGCTTATCTATTGGCATAAGCAGTGGTGAGACTGTTTGAAAGAGTTTATGTCCTTAAGTTGTTTTCATGTTATTTTCTTAAGCTCTTCAAGATATCTTATAAAAACAACTTATAGTTTATAGGAAAACAGTTTGACTTGATTTTTGTCATAGAAATAACTTATACTTAAGCACTTATGTGATAAACACTTATACTATAAGCACTTAACTAAGTTGTTTATCCAAACATGGTCTAAGTGAAACCTCTGGTTTCTATGTATGTATCGTTGGAAAAAGTTTATGTGACTCATGTGAAGTTATTGTTGAATAGGTGGATTTCGGGTGACAGGAAAAATATGTACTCAATGTTCTTTGTCTAGTCCTCTTAATGGCGAGCTAACTGTAGAAAGATCAGCAGTTCCAATTCAGTCGATTGACATTCAGTTATTTCGCGTTGAATCCATTCTTCATGGAGAAAAAATTGTGACTGAAACCTCTCTGATTCAAACAACTCAGGCAAGTGATGTTGGATTTGTATAAGAGCATGTCACACTTTTCAACAAGTTGTTTATTCTCTTTTTTGTTGAGCAGATAGCAGACGGAGATGTGTGCCGTAATTTGACTCTGCCTATCTATGTAATAATGCCCCGTCTTTTGACCTGTCCAACAATCTTTGCCGGGTATGTTTCTCGTTCATGAGGATATTCTTCTAATGTGTATTTCATAGAGTAAATGATATATCCATAACTAATAACTAAACACACACATGTACCTGCGCGCACACGCACACAATGACTCTAAATTGTTTTGACACAAAGGGTGTTTGGAAGAGCTTTGTTTGGACGTATCTTATGACATGTTTGGAACTTGGAAAGACTTTTGAAAATAGCTTATGACATGATATCTCCATAAGTAGCTATCGGTTTATTTTCATAGGTTTCTAGGTTTTGTTTGGTCGAACTTATTTTTACTTCTCTTAAAAGAAAGAAGTTAGGATAAACATTATTTCTGAAAAGGTCTTGGTTAGAAAAGGAACTTATCTTTTATGTATAAAAACTGGATATATGAAACTTTCAAAAAGTACTTGAGAGGAGCTTTTCAAATCAAGTAGGAAACCTTTGATAAGTTATTTATTATTTAACTAAATTCTATCATTCTATAGAAAAAATAGCTTTTAAGCTAAAAAATAGCAATATTTACCAAAAAAAATCAACTTTAATTTTAAAGTAGTTTTAATGCCAAAACAAGTCAGGCCAAACGGAGCCCTGGTATCATAAGTTGTTTCCAATTTACGCACAGTTTACAGTTTAGATTAGCTTCTAGCTCGTGAAAGCTTCTCAATTAAAATAAGTTTACGGTTAATTTGTTTCGATTGGTCATGATAAGCCTATAGCTGTTTATGGAGAAGTTAAATGATAGAGTTTCTCAAATATTGAGATGTGAAAACTAGCTTCAACTTATACAAGAATCTATCATTTGAAAAGCTCAATACTTATTACAAGATTCTTTTAACATTTCATAATTTCTTAGAGTTTATCCTAATTTTCTCCTATTGTATATGCAACTTGTTTGAGTTTGGAGTTTGGCATTTTTCACTTCATAAATATCTTCTCATGAATTACTTTATGTTTGTAACATTTCATGAATATGGCAGACTGAGTCATAAGGACTCATTTCATTAGTATTTCATGCAGCCCCTTTTCAATTGAGTTCAAAGTTGCAATTGTAATAACCTTCCAGTCAGAGCTATCTAAATTGCAGAAAAAATCTGACTCAAGAACTCCAAGACTCTGGGTAGGTGTATCTACATTTTATCCTCATTCTCATCACTGGTCAGTCTTCACTAACATTTTAGGACCACTTAACAATTTTCTTGTTCTGAATTTTCAGCTGGCAACAGAAACGTTACCGCTTGAATTAGTTCGGACAACGTAAAGATATGACTGATGTATGGTTTCTCAGAATAGGACTTGACTTGAACTTGTGGATTATTATGACTTACCAATTCAACATTTCATTGGCTATATGGCTTTTGCAGTTTCATAAAATGTAATTCAATGTTAATACTGCAACTTTTCTTGATGGCCTGCAGCAACTTTGGCAGTATTCTGTGTGTCATTTCTTGGGTGCTTCACTCAATGAAGTGAAATAATTGTTGAATATCAAAATTTTGTTGTCAAATATGATATATTTTTATTCTCCTCCGGTACCAATTTTGATGGGCTAGTTTAACTTCTTCAAAAATAAAAATGATATATTTTTATTATTATGTGTATAAGCTGTAGAAAATTAAAGTGAGATAAAAAAAGACTCATGGTGTCACATATGGTTTTTGTATTTTAATGTTTAAATAACACAACAAACTCTAAAAATAAAACAATGCCTTCAGTAACATGCCAAAATGCTGAAGCGATATAGAAGATGCATTAATATAATTACTCAACAAACAACTAGGATTGAATTAATACATGTGAAAGGTTGACAAATGTAGAAATGGGACAAAGTGAGATGAGAAGGTCAAACGTTGTTATTTATAAGGTGCTTTTTAATTGCAAAATTTATAAAATACAAAAAGAAAAAAAAAGTCTTGGCCTTTAAATTTGAAGAATTTTTTTTGAAACTTTTATGGTCATTGAGGTCGAAAATTTTGATGTCAAATAAGAGGGTTTTTACTTTTTAGGAAAATTTTCAAAAAAATAAAATAAAATGGGTAAGTTGTAGAAAATAAAAAGTGATAGAGATCAACAAACATAATTTATGTATTTTGTTATAAACCAAATTCATCAGTTATTCAACGAACCTAAAAAATAGTTTTTTGCTTATAATTGTGATCGGGAGGGAGTACATAGTCAAAAATTTGCATTTGGCAAGAGCCAAATCTATATATTATTTTATAAGTTGGGCAAAATCTCTCCAGTCATGCTGGACTACATGAAGGGCAGAGTTATAAATAGAAAAATGAATTTTAAAATAAAAACAGCTCATGATGTGCTCTTAAAACTGAGTCTCTCACACTCCAGACAATTATTTAAACACAAGTAACAGTTTAGCAGCAACCAGAGTTCATGTTCTAAACCATAATAATAAGCAGAACAGGTCAACCTTATTTATTTCACTACTCACTCCAACTCTCTAACGATGTTTATTCAATCGAAAACTCAAACAACATAGAATGCTGATACTTCTCGCCAGGTTTAACAACAACAGATGGAAAATTCGGTTTGTTTACTGCATCAGGGAATCCTTGTGTCTCGAGACATAATCCGGCATGCTTTCCATATACAGCTCCTCCTTTACCGGTTACATTGTCAACATAATTTGCAGTATAAAATTGCATACCAGGTGCATTGGTCCACAAGTTAAGTACCCTTGAACTTGATGGATCCCTAACTTTTGCAGCATGCCTCAAACCAGCTTTCTCTTCGCCACAATCAAGCACGTAATTGTGGTCATATCCCAGTCCAACTTGATTAATAGTGTCACCTATTCTCTTCTCAGATGTGAAATCAAAAGGAGTACCCTTCACGGGCACGATTTCACCGGTTGGCACGGTGTTCTGATCAACAGGAGTGACATGATTGGCCGGTATCTTAATTGAATGGTCGAGTATATGCCCTGAATTATGGCCAGCTAAGTTCCAATAGGTATGCTGAGCTAAGTTAATGATGGTTGGCTTGTTTTTTGGCACTCCTTCCATGTCAAGCCTCATAGTCGTGCTTGAGGTGAGCGTGTAAGTTGCAGTGACAGTGATGTCACCAGGATAACCTTGTTCGATAGAAAACAAATGGAAGAAATTAGTGACTGCAATACCATGAAGCAATGACAATGACACGGACACGACACAAAGACACTGATAATAATTTGAGAGAATAGAAGGGATTGTATGTAGCCACATGCATCAATGTCGTATTGGTGTTGAGCACTCGGACACGCCTTCAGTATGAAGTGTCAGTGCTACATAGTTCGAATACTTAAAAGTGAAAAGGAAAGAGGAAATAAGCACTACCTTCCTCTCCATCATGACTGTCATACTTAAAAGTAATTGATGGAGTTTCGCCTTTTTTATATTCAAGTACCTCCCATACCCTCTTATCAAACCCAACATTTCCACCTGAAATTTGGACACATATCAGGAACTCAGCTAGTGAAAATCATAAATTGGTGCAATGGAGAGATATTTAAAACTTGAGAATTAATGCAGTTTCATAATCAAGCACTTTGTTGCCAAAATATTATTTTTCGTTAGTATAATGCAGAACAACGAGAATAAAGACTATTCATTCATAGAATGGATACCATGGAGAGTGTTTGGGGCTTTGTTGAGAGGCAACGAGTACTCAACCCCATCAAGTGTAAACTTTCCATTCTTAATCCGGTTTGCAACCCGACCCACAATGCAGCCAAAATAAGGAGCTAGACCTTTCTGCTTGTAACAAACCACATAAAAAAATTAAAAAAGAAATCGGCAGATCAATCATGATCTAAAAACTATACATTGATGCATACATATACACATACACCTAGATACATAAATGTCTCTGTGTGTGTTGTTTGAAATTGTCGTTCACAAACATAATTGCGACTTACAATTGAATTTGAAATCACATCAATCACATTTATCTACAATTTTTTGCAACTTTGAGGATTTTAACAACATTGTATTTACAGTTTTAAATTTAGGTCCGTTTGCAGTCACAACCAGGGGTTTTAAATAGAGGTCTGCAACCGCGATATGAGCTGGGATATAACGGTTTTTGATGTTGTTGAAACAGCAACATGACCACAATTCAGGCCGGATTGGCCGTATTTGACCATGATCAAGGATCACAATGCAACTGCAACAGTTATTGCGACCATAATCTAAAACCATGGTAACATTAAGACTTCTAGGATCTTAGTGACCATACCGCAATTACGATTGCATCTGCATTACTCACATGTAGTAATACACTATCTTTTTTATTATTTTTTTACATCTATGAAGACAGACACAAACACCAGACACGTCCGATAAAATTTTGAGACAGTGACATAATTCAGTGTAATCACACCTGTCAGTGTCGTCTGTGATCGGGTCATACCTTCCATCAGAAGAGTCGGTGTCACAGAGCTATGCATTCTAAAATCTTGTTTACGATTATATATACAATTCTAATTTCTCATATCAATGTTGAAGCTATAAATAAGGTAGAATTTTGAAAAGGGAAACATAAACCATCAATGACAGAAGCAAATCCAATCACAAAAAGGGTTTTTTTTTTTTTGGATCAATTCATACCTGATAGGATTCAACAGAGTCAAGGCCAAGAACAACATCGGATAACACACCTTCATGTTACAAAAAAAAAAAAATCAATTCATTGGCATGCTAGAAAAAATAAAAAACTGAAAATTGAGAGAGAGAGAGAGAGAACCATCTTTGCCAGGAACAGATAAGGAGGTGATAGTGCAACCAAGATTGGTAACAAGGAGCTGCATGGTGCCATTGTTGAGTTCAAAGATCTCAGGTTTCTGGTTCTGATCCGCCATTGAAGAAAGAGGGAGGAATGTGTATTGTGAATCACAGTTTTGTTTGCTGAGTCAGTTATGTCACACTCTCTCTATCGGATAAATTAAGAATGTTACATGTGTTGGCGTTACGAGGTTCTTTTTTTTTTTTTTTTGAGGGAACGTTACGAGGTTCTTGTTCTTAACAAGTGTTGATTTTTTTTTTCGGTTATATTTGGATTGTTTTATGGGTATAGTTAACTTGGACACTCTTTAAACATTATAAAATAAATAATTATTATTTAAAAAGTTAAATATTTTGATTTTCAATATATTAATTATACATATTTTCATAAATATTTATTACTCATGTTCTTAAAGAGTGTATAGAGGGATTCGTTAACATTTCCTTTGTTTTATTTATTAATTAATCCCTTAATCCCAAATTATACGTTATTTTATGATCTTAATGGATTATTAATGTTTTTTGTTATTATTTTATCATTTTTTAATTTTTATTTTCTATACAATTGATGAAGGATGTTTTAGTAAAATAACTTGTAATCGCTCTTTTCTATATAACAATAAATACATTTTTAATGGTTAAACAATCAAAAGTAAGTTTTTATAAAAAAAAAAATGTAGTGTAATTATTACTTCATAGAAGTAAATACTTATATTTTCAAGACAAAATTATTATTTAAGGATTCTTTAACTAGTGTCAATGGGACACTGGTTAACAAGAACCTTTTTATTTATGTGAAATTGTCAAAGTAACATATAATTTGGGACATCAAAAATATTCTTTTTATTTGTAGAAAAAGTGAGAAGCATATATGAAATGATATGGTTCTAAAATTTTCAGACAACTATGGAGGTTTTATTTTAGATTTGGATGTAGATGACTGGTCTAACAACATAGGGGTTACTAGTTGAATTAGGTTTTACAAACTTATCTTATTAATCTCTATTAACTATTTTTTGGATCGCTCGGATGAAAACTACTTTTTAGATCAAGTTGATGAAAACTATTTTTTATATCTATACTATAAAAAAAAAACTTCTTTAAACTCTTTTGGATTGATTTTTTCTTTCTAAAAATGCCCTCAATTTTCAATACAAATAACACATGTAATAAATAGATAAGAATAAATTTAAATATTAAAATAAAAGTGTAACAAACACAAATGTCCATTTTTTTTCTTTATCATTTAAAAAGTGTAACAAACTAGATGAATGTATTTATACTTACTTTTTTATTATCCCAATTATACCCTTAAACAGCAACTTTTTCTATAATAAAGATTGTTGTTGGTGTCATTAAAAAAATAAGAATTTAGATTATATTTTTTTGTTATATTGTTGGTTTCATTGAAATTGATAATCATGGTTAGTTTGATTTGTTATAATTTGAAAGCAAAAAACATTTTTTTTACTTTTAATCAAAATTAAAATTTCATAAAAAAAAATACCGTTCATAATTTTCAAACGTTAGCGCAACAAAAAGAGCGGAAACCCGTCTTTTCGTCAGTAAATATAATAATTTTGAATATATCTATTTTCTAACTATGAAAGTTAATTACCAACAAAAACGCAATTATGTCCCATCTAATCATTTTGACACATCAACATATCTTTTTTTTCTTAAAAAAAAAACATTTTTTACCCTTGTGTCCTTTTCCACAAAACAATAATTGTTCGGTAATTTTTGTAACAACACAACAATAATTTTTGTGTGCATTTACAGGAGAGAAATAAGTGTAAAAACACAATTATCCAAACAAACTAAATTATGTTTGTTACGATAAACAAATTAATTTGTCAGTTGTAGCTGGTTGGTCAACTTTAAGTATAGGTTTTCTTATTTGTTGTCCGACGCTCCTGGACTCTCGACGATTTCATAGAATTTTGTCAAGTGGTTGATGGATCTTCATGTTCCATTCCAATGAATGTATTTGCATGCAGGAGTTCGATAACTTTTGTTTTGATCTCCATCTTCCACTGATTGTTTTCAAGCTTTGTTGATTGAGCGAATCTCCGCAGACTGTTGTTATTCATCACTAGTGTCGGTGTTTCTTTGTTGTTGACCATGTTTGTTGTTGATTGTTGTTAAGATTTCCTTCGTTTCTTTTCTTGGCGTCGGTTTTTCCTTTCGTCCTTTTGATCTCAGGATCGTAAAGCAACTTACCTTTTGATGTTTTGCCTCACATACATATAAATTAAACAATTATACGGACAACTAGTATCCAAATGCATTATGAAAATTAAACTAAAACACGAAAAATAAACTAAGAAAACAAAATTATTTACAACTTCTATTTGGTTCGCTGGGCAAGTCAGGCTTGCCTAGCAAAATTTGCAAAACAGAGACAAATATTTATAGGTTCTGTCTAGTTTGCTAGGCAGATTAGGCTTTCATAGCGAATTTAGCATAACAAAACAAAAACTTTGTTAACAAACAAAAATCTATCTAATTTGACGCAGTCTCCGGCAACGGTACCATTTAACAATAGAGGATTCTCTGATCATCGCACAGCAGTAAGTATTATGCCGGTTTTATCAAAAATAAAATATCAAATCCATAGAGACCACGCTTAGCTCTATTTTTGCTTATAACGACATAATTTATGAACAAAGTTTTGTAAAAGTGTTTTGTTGACGTTAATCAAAGTAAATTGAAACAGAATAGATAAAGTTATCCATGGATTGAATTTTAATAACTATTGCTCGCAAGTTTCCTCTTAATCGATTGTATAATTTTTATGTCTCTACTATAACTCCATGTACCCCCTCAACATATGTCTCCATCTTTGGTTAACGATGTGAGATCCATTGAACCAACTGACTTCCTATGCGTTAGTTGCAAAATAGTTGATTGTTTCAATGGCATACGCGCATATAGTTATACATGAATATAGATATACCCGTTATCTCTAACATGATAGCATATACACATAATTTAAACCATGTCATTTAGATAGTCAGACTGACTAGGCTCAAACTAAATCAAAATATCAATTGCATAATACTACATCGTTGGCAAAGCATTAAGAACATATTTAAACTAAAGATTATATTAAATACATAAATCTTTTACAATCAGCTAGATTAAGAATATTGCATAGATTCTTAGCTATTAACATCCAATCCCAGCCCAAAAGAGAGTTTATTTACCCATGATATACATAACTGACATAAGAGAGTGGATAGATGTTGGAGAAACATCACCAAGCTTGATTCCAAGCTTCCTAGCCCTTCAATGGTGACTCCTACTCTTTGCCTTCTCTATTTTGGTTTGGTTTACAATGGTTAAACTTCACTAAAACGACCTACACATATATTTATAGAGGTTCTAAAATGTTAAGTTCGCTAGGCGAGTTAAGGCTTTCATAGAAAATCAAAGTTTCTTCTTTGGAGGGACAATCCAGTTGTCTTCAGATATTTTCTTGAACCGCCTTAGTTGTCTAGGCATACCAAAACCACCTAGCGAACCTCCTTAATATTTTCCTTCTAGAACTCTCCACATTGGCTCGCTTTCACCTCACTCAGCTCGCTAACAATCTAGCTTTACACCAGGTGTCTTGGCTCCTAGCGTGTATCATTGCCTTACTTTGTTCCGTATTTTTGTAGTCATGTCTAAAACCAATAAAAAGATATGGGAAACAAACGTAATAGCTTTATGATATAGTTTAAAGATATAAACAATATTTTGATATAACTAGTGTGATGCCCGTGCCAAGCACGAGAAGTTAACATATTTATACAAATTTAATAAAAAAATATTAATTTAAATTAAATTGAAAGTTAATTTACTCAATCACACTTCACCGCCACCCACTACCACCCTCTCAATCCAAAATTCAAACCAGTTGTTGTTAATGTAACCACAATTTCGTGGTTGTAACACCCATACTAATTTTATCTACAATATTAGCATGTGCATTAAACTGATACTGGATACATCAAGGTTCTCAATAATAAAAAAATAAAGCACAACTGAATGAATACAAATTTGCTCGTTTATACAACCTTTCAAGTACCATAGTAAGTTCATAAACAAAAGTCTGATAAGATCCTGAGCTGGTACATGAAGAGCAACTGCACTCCATCCAGCGTCTCCCTGATGATCTTCCTCACGAACCTCGTGCTAACCTGAAAACCTGCACCAAAAGGAATGGGATGAGACATAATGTCTCAGTGAGCTCCACCCAACCTGCTGTTGGCAACCTCGGGGAACCTAGGGTCGCCATGCCAACTTTTGGCAATCTCAGGGATCCTATGATCGCCAAGCTTTAACCTTTCACATAAAGGGTATACCTGTCTGTTCCTGCTATCCTGTGTAGTCATAATAACTAAACTACATCCTGCTAAACTAGTGATAAAGGGGAAACCTAGGATCACTGCCTGAGCCTGATAACTGAATAGTCATGAAATCTAGACTATAACCTGATAACTTGATGATCGAGGGGACTCCTAAGATCACCACCTGATACCTGTCTGATAAGTAAATCTGTCTGATAACATAATAAAGTATACTGATATTATTATGTTAGTTGTTAGCGTTGAACAAACATTATTATCTGAGTTCATTTTATGGAATACCCCCGGGTGGAGTAACCCCGAAGCACATTCCCCTGATAACCGGTGAAAATTCCTATAATAGGCTAATCACCGGACTCCTCCTGCCTGTATTGTGTGGGTTATCCTCACGGAAAGTTCCTCCCATTCCAGCAATACTGGACCCCCTGTGCTCTCTAACTGCGAGATCACAGAAGTCACAATAACCTTTAAATAACTTATGTGTGGGTTATCCTCGCGGAAAGTTCCTCTCATTCCAGCAATACTGGAACCCCCTGTGCTCTCTAACTGCGAGATCACAGAAGTCACATAAATTTAGCCTGATAATTAAAATATTCCTGGTATAAAAATATACTTATCCTGATAAAATCCTTGTACCATAACTAGGGTACACCCTATCCTGAACTGATACGTGTAACCTCAGTGTCACTCTGACGTGAACAGCTGAGGCACGCCCTGATGTGCATATAAATGCACCTCCTGGTTAAGGGTATCCTGAAAAACTAACCCTTAACATACCTGATACTATTCTCATAAGAATCCTTGAATGTTAAGAAACATTCCTAGTACTCATGTACCTCCAACTGAATACCTCTCAGATCCTCTTAACCTATAAAAGGTTCTAGACATATCGTTATCATATGTCACACTTATGGGCTTACTATCCCATCTATAATAATTCCTGAAATTTTGTGGGTAAACTACCCATCACTCTGCATGATACATATCTTTATCCTAGGTTAATCCTGGAAAGTCTATGAGTATCTTCACCCCAAAGCATATCAAAGATCATTGGCATGGTACATCTGTTTGTTAATAAAAAGAGGTTCTGGGCCATTTCGCTCTGCGATCCCTGACTTCGCTTTGCGATCCTGCGTCTGATCCTTCAGACTCTAAACATTCAAAGTCTGAACCTTCAGAACCTGGTAATCCTGAGTCTGAAGCTTCGCAGAGCGTCTGAAAGCTTCGCTTTGCGAACTCAGCTTCTGATTACTTTGCAGAGTGAGGTCTAGGTGATGGCTAGGCGAAGATAGGCAGTAGCAAAACTCTGCTACTTCATTTTGCGACCCTGAGCGTCGCTCTGCGACTGTAGCAGAACACAGAATTTTCTGAAAGACATGTTTTAATCTTAAAAACCTTGATACCCAGTTGTCCAATGATCAATGAAAACATGCCAGGAACTCATTTTGAACTATGAAAACGTATTGTATCCAAGGATTAACTGGAATCAAGCATATGTATCAAAAAGGGGAAAACTATCCTTTATTCCTAAACCTTAGCAATTAAGTTGTGATCTCACACAATAATGACCCAAAAGGGTTAAGCTACTCTATGGAACTCACCATGTAGTTGCTGGTTCTGCCAAGCTTCCTTCTACCAAAACCCTAGCTTGGTCTTGCTCTTTACTTAAGCTTCCACTTACTCAAACTTTCCCAAAACTTGCTTTCAGCCCAAGAAATCAGGGAAGGAACTAATGCATCAAAGCTGCTGCTGATGATGATGCCCGAAACTAGAGAGGGAGAGGGAGAGAAATTTGAACTTAGTGAGAGAAGAAAATGAGGATAATGAAGAAATATTCAATCTTATCCCTATTTAAACCCCTTCCTCTCAAAATTACCATTTTGTCCCTACTCACTTGTAATTCCTCTGTTACTGATAAAAGTTACGTTTAAGTGGGATGTTACAGTGGTGGTGTGATCGGCTCTCAAGGTTGTGTAACGTGTTATCATCAAACCCTAAATGGGGTCGCTCAACGCCGCATGTTGCTACGAAAGTGTTTCATCACTGATAGCATAATTGTTTTGCTCCCAATGGCTCTTTAAACACATATTTGTTCATTGGCTGGCTCACGCTGTATTTTTGTGTGAGCACATATTGTATCAGAGTCCTTCAATTTGTTCAGGTTTCTAGGTGTGGTGTATCTCGCGTTTGGGTTGGTTTTGACATTGATACATGCGGTGTTTCTTGCATATGAGTTCATTATTATTCTTCGTCGTTATAGGTGTTGCTTGCCACACTTCTGTTAGTTCAACTTATTCGATTTACCCCTTTTCGGTTATGACTATCATTTGTTTTCTGAAACTGGGTTTTGGTCGGTGCAGATTGCTTCATAACCCATCTTCAATTGTCTTCGTTTGCTAAGATTGTAAGCTTCACGATCTGGACGATTTAGTTCGTGTTGTTGTGGTGGTTTTGTTGTTCGGTTCATTGCTGCAAGTGTTGAGTTCCTTCCTTCATATTGGCTGCAGACTCTTTGGCTCGAAAGGGCTTTGGCTTCGCGCTACAGACGTTTATTTGTATTTTAGTTCATTTGATGGTCGTTGATACATATTAATTATAAAGAGGAGCTTGGTCGTTTGGTGGTCGTTCATACTTATTAATCAGAAAAATGTGTGCACTTCTTTTCGCGCATACATATTGTGATTTGAAAAAAATATTTGTCTCATTTAAATCATATTTTTTAAAATATTTTTTATATCATTTTATTAAAAAATATCTCAAAATTTTGAAATATATTTATTCTTGAGTCATAGTAAGCATATAATCTCTTCAACCCAACACCTCTAAAAATAACATGTTTTATGTTGAATAAGATTTGGATTATATATTATCACATTCATAATAAAATGTTTCATGTTAAAATATTTATTTTCTATATGTTTTTGGGACAAAATGGTTAAAAAACAATTAAGCTTTATAAAAAAATATATGTGTTATGTTGGTAAGACCTAGTTCAAGTGATAACGACGATATATTGTTAGGTTAGACATTTTCACCCTGGTTTAAACTGAAACTACCCACATATGTGTGTGAGTAAGTAGGTACTTGCCTCTTCGTCCACCGAAGAAATAAACATACATGTGTTACGGTTTTTTTTCCTCTTCAAAATAATTGGTTTAAGTATTCAATGTTTTATTGAAGTTGTCTCTAAGTCCATAAATTAAAATGACAATAAATTCAATGCATACTTTCAAGATGATGGTTTTATTAATTCCCTCACTGGTGGACCATATAAAAAACATCATAAGATTTAACAAATGGTTTAGATTTATTGAAAAATAAACTGAGAACGTCTACGTATTTCTTAGAAAACAATAAGCCCTTTATAAAAATAAACATATGTTATGTTTGTAAGCCTTAAGTCAAGCGACAATGCCGATATATTGTTAGGTCGGATACTTTCACTTGGGTTTGAACTGGAACCACACAGTTGTGTGTGAGTTTCAGTGGTACTTGTCACTTCGCATGCTGATAAAAAAATGCATTTGTTATTTTTCTCCAAAACAAATGGTTTAAATAATCAATGTTTTACTGAAGTTGTCCCTAAGTCCAGAAAGAAAATGACTAAAAAATTCAATGCATAGTTATAGGTGGATTTTAAGGTGAGGGCTATATTAAGTCCCTTATCCGTGGACCATATAAAGAACACCATAAATTTTTTAAACTATGATTTTAAGGATTACTTAGTTCATTTTAATAGTTTACATATCAAATTCGTGAGAGAGTGATAGTTTAGGGACTAAATTGACTGTTTATTCCTCTAAAAACGGTCATAGATCAATCACTAAAAATCAAAATTGTGACAAAATCGTGATTGGTTCTAAGATGCTTCTCAACATTAGTATAATAGATTAAAGCTACATTTTGTAATTTATCAGTTTATTTGAATGTTTGATGGGTAATTCCATTAGTTTGTCTTGGAATGACCACTTTGCGATTTTTCATCTTGTTTAGCCAATTTGGTTTTGTGGTACATGTGTGTGACTTTTCTTGGTTTCGACTACATGCACATGTTGTGCTGGGATGATAACTATTTACATTAATTTCATCTACCTTCAAGAGGAAAAATATATTAGTATAACAGTAAAGGTTAAGTTTTATTGAAAGAAACAATGAGAAATGGGACTTTGAATAAATATTTTCGACAGATTAATGAAAAATTTAAGTTTTTTTTGTTTGAAAGAAAAGAAGTTCTATTTGTTTGTAAAATAAGAAAAGAAAGAAATGAAGTTAATTTGATTGTGTTTTAGAATAGATGAGTGTGTGATGAATGAGAATATTTGTTTTATAATTGATTTTTATTTCATGACTCTTTAATTTAGTTTTGTTTTTCTATCTTTTTTTTGGGCTAGATTTATGTGCACATAAACTTCAGTTATTTTTCTTTTTTTTATCTATTTGTAGCTTATAAAAAACATAAATAGGTTACCAAAAATAATGTGATATTACGCGAAAAGTAGTGACTTGATAATATTTAATAAGAAAATAATTAATAAATAAACAATTTGAGATGTACAAAATCATTGGCCAAAAAAATCATAAAATAAAACTTGTTGAAAATAAAAAAGACAAATAAGAGAAGTACAAAACCTAATTGTGGAACATCAGAAAAACATAATTATTGTAGAGTAAGTCTAAGAACAAATCGGTAGATAAATGCAATTGTAAAAATAATATAATTCACATGCATTAACTATCATTCAACCACAATTGTTAGATTATTATAACTATTTACCTTTTATTATATTCATTTTTAATATCACACACTTACGCATATATATGTATATGATTAGTTGTCATGAAATTACAATGTAAAAAATTTCACACTTATGATAGATGAATTTTAAACTCTTATAAAATAAAATTTATTAAAAAATTTATATTACAATAACATGGTAACAAAAATTTATTTAAAAGACTCATATGTTGCAAATGGTTAGGGGTTCGTATGGACAAAATTTAGCTAGGAGAGGAGAATATATCTTTGTGTGTCATACTAATTCCGCGACAAAGATTAGTCGCTATTAAGCAGCGATGAAAACATCATACTAATAACATGGTAACAAAAAAACGGATACATTCATATTTTAAATTCTCATTTATGAGAATGTAAAAACATTTAGTAAATTAAAGGACCATTAAATTTGAGATTTCCAAGTTCAAACTTCAAAAGAAAGAAAAATTGTAAAGAATCAAAAAAATTATTATTGTAGGAAAATAGTGCATTTAATTAGTAATAAATTTTAAGCACTTGTTTTTCCTAACTTATTATTAAGAATGGGTTTTAAGGATTAGTGAATCATTTAGTTCAAATGAAAAAAAATATATATATTAGTGAATCATTTGAAATTTGATATCCATTATATTTTATAAAATGAAATAAATAATTATTTTAATTTATATTTTCAAATATATCAAATCATAAACTTGTGGAATTTAATACAATTGAAGAATAATATCGACATATATTTTGCAGGGTAATTTGGTAATATTACCGTTTCTAAAAATATAAAAAATGATAATAATTATCTCAACGATACACAAAAAAATTGAAACTATATAGGGTACAAATCCAGTTATTTTTAACATGATGGTTGGATAACTATCTAATCAAAATCAGCACAAATTTTTAATGCATTTTAAATGCACTTTTAATTTACTTTCATATTCTCTTTTTTAATGCACATTAATTTTTCTTATTCGTTTCAATGTCAACAAAGTCAATTATGGTAAATTTCTATATGTTTTTAAAGATCCAAATATTTCAAAACTTTTATATATTAATCATAAAAGAACTTTAATATATGAGTACTGTTATATAAATTCGAATAATTTATAGACTCAATTTGTAATGAAAACTGGTATATATAGTACTACTGTATTATCTCGATAATTAATTATTTTTTAATTTAAAAATTATTTTTATCCATAACATTAGGCCTATTCTAAAATCATACGTTAGACCTAATGGATGTATATGATAAATTCATCAGTTCAACCAATTTAACTGGTTTGACTGGATATTGCTACTTTTTTATAAAAAAAAAAAAGAAAATTAAAACCTGTTTTTGTCGCAATTTTTCCTGACAAAAAAAATAATGAAATGGTGTTGAGTATTGATATATCATGTGAACTTCTCCTTTAATCATATAATAATATAAAATTATTTTTTATCCATAACATTAGGCCTATTCTAAAATCATACATTAGGCCTAAGAGAGGTATATGATGAATTCAAAAGTTCAACCAATTTAACTGGTTGGACCAGATCTTGTTACTTTTTTATAAAAAAAAAATAAAAAAAAGTTTAAACCTGTTTTTGTCGCACTTAACAAAAAAATAATGAGATGGTGTTGTATATTGTGAAGACTTAATGATTCATTAAGGAGAATATTCTCATTAAATAATGGTTAGTCAAACTATTAAAATTTGATGACTTGTTTAGAAGGTTTGTATCACATTAATATCATTTATATTAAGATTATATCGAATTTAAATGGTTTAATGCTAATTTGTCTATTGTTGTTCTCACCCTAAAAATATTAAAATATGAATTAAAATATTAATTTTCATATTGCATTTGGTTAAGGAAATGAGATCATATTGCATTTAATTGGTTTAATGTTAATTTGAAACAAATATCTTTAACCAAATGATTTAAGACATCTTGTGATTTTTTTTTTGCTTTGTCTCTACTTGTTCTCTTCCTTTTTTTTTGGATTTACTTGTAACTGTTCTTTATTTTTAGTGGAAATATTAAAACTTCATCTTTTTTTTATTTTTAGAGAAATAAGAGTTTTTTATTTATTTTTAGAGAAATTAATCATTTTTCTTTATTTTTTTTGGCTTTACATGATTTAAGAATTCCTCTTTTTTTAATTTATTTTTTGAAATTTTATGAACTAACATATTTATATATGATATTAAAATTGTGTCACATTATTATTATTATTACTACTATTAATATGAAAAAAAAATACAATAGAAACTCATTTCATTAATTATTATTATTATTATTAGAGGTGTTCAAAACCGAACCAACCCAAACCGAAACCGCAAAAACCGCATTTGGTTCGGATGTGTTCGGATCATTTTTCTACCCAACCGCATGGTTTGGTTTGATTTGCGGCTTTTATTTTACCAACCAAACCAAACCGCAACATAAGAAAATCACTAATTAAACATATCACAAATAAAGGAATAAATTGATTCTCAATATATTTAATATTAGTTTTTATTTACGAAATTCTAAAATATTGCAGTCTACAATAAGGAAAAAGAATGTGTCTTTATATCCATATCATTTGTAGGAGAGGTCTGTTCAATTCATTCACTGTTACTTTTATCTTTTTCGCAAAAAATAAATAAATTGTTTCGATCTACAATGAGTTTGCAGTTGGGGGAAGAGGGGAGAAGATAGCAACAAAATAAAGGCATGAGATGCAAGAGTATATGTCAAATATTTAATTGTCCAATATTAATTTTTTAAATGTACGTGTATGTATGTGACACACTCCCTTTACAAATACTTGCCCTATAATTGTCCAATACTAAACGTATTGTTGGTCAAATATCATTTTACATTAAAACGCATTTCAACGTCATTTACATACAATTATGAATTTACATCCAATTTAGATTAAACACGTAATGAAATGATTTATTGAAAATAATTTAGGCATGTCAAGAATGAGAAATTATGAATTTGTTAATTCCGATTTTTTTATCAATAAAAAAATGTGGATTCACTTTGGAGTAGGAAACATAAAATATTTAAACAAATCAACCGCATGATTCAACCAATATACTCCAAAATTCTTTATGCGAATGAGAAATATTGAGAACGAATTCGGGTGTCATATTTGATTAAGTTAAAAGAAGTAAAAACTCAAACTATCTATTGTATGAAAATAAGGGGGGTGTATTGGATTAAGATTTTAAAGGACAATTTTTGTTTAAAAAAGTCTTAAGGATTTTAAAAGACTTTGCAGGATTTTAATGAGTTTGATGATTTTAAAAGACTATTGAGATTTACAATTTGGATTTCAATGGATTTAACTCATAAGATTTTAAAGGATTTCAAATGATTTTATAGATAGAGCCAAACAACCTTATTATCCATTAGAATCATTTCCAATGAGTAAGGTAGTTTGTCTTTGTTCATGTCTCTCACAAACCACATCCGAACGACTCAAACCCTGATATTTCAATTTTCTTTCGAAGGGGAAATATCAGAAATGAAATTGATTTTCGGTGTCATTTGGATTGTTAAGAGCGAAAGAAGAACAACAATAGAAAAAAAAATAAACAGAAAGAGACAGTCGAGATTGTGATGTGAAAAATTTGTGAAGTCAAAGGTTTAATTTATAGTAAACAGAGAGAAAGAAATTTGTGTATAAATTTTGTTCTTCATTTTGATTGGTAGATAATGAAGATAAATGTGTCATGCTTCATTTTGATTGGTTGACTATTAAGACAAATGAGTCATTCTTCATTTTGATTGGTTGATACAAAAATTATTTTCATCATATCGATTCATTTAATGATCCTATTTTTTTAATAAATTTAATGATCCGAAAAATAGTAAAGTGTGTTAATATGCAATACAAAAATAGCTCCTATTTTGGAATTTGTAACCACAAATTAAATTAAATTACTATTTATTATTATGACAAATGAGTCATAATTTTTTTTATTGGTTGATTATCAAGACAAATGAATCCATGCTTATTTGGATTGGCTGATACAAAAAATTATGCATCATAGCCAATCATATTTGAATTATTCTTATACAAAAAATTAAAAGAAAAAAATGAAACAATTGAAAAAAAGAAAACTAAAGTTAAAAAAAAATGAGGTAAAAAATGTGACTAACGTTGGCTAAAAAAATAAAACAATTGAAAAAATGAAAACTAAAATTAAAAAAAAAATGAGGTAAAAAATGTGACTAACGTTGGGTAAAAAAAATCCATTTAAATTATTTAATAGGAATTAATAAAAAAATTAAATTATTTCTAACTTGGCTATTCCAAAAATGGTTTGTATTATGTTTTTTTCCAATTAAAATTTTTAAATTGGTTCCTAAAAAAAATAGAGGTCTATGTTTATTTTTATTATAATTTTTAACTCACTTCATAAAAAATGGAGATCTTGTAAAAGAAACCGTATCATATTAAAATTATTTTAATGCATAAATTTATGACCAATTCATATCAATAATAATATTCTTGATCAATTTGATATAACTACAACTATTTTCAATTCTTGTCATGCTATAGTTCTATGAAAAATAAAATAAAATAATAGCAATAGAAATAAAATAATAGCAATGCATCAATTTAGAATATTACAAAAATTATTTTCATCATATCGATTCATTTAATGATCCAATTTTTTTAATAAATTTAATGATCTGATTTTTTAAAGTGTGTTAATATGCAATACAAAAATAACCTTTTTATTATTTCATTTCCTATTTTGGAATTTGTAACCATAAATTAAATTAACTACTACTAGTATTTTATTATTATGACAAATGAGTCATAATTTGTTTTGATTGGTTGATTATCAAGACAAATGAATCCATGCTTACTTGGATTGGTTGATACAAAAAATTATGCATCATAGCTAATCATATTTGAATTATTCTTATACAAAAAATTAAAAGAAAAAAATGAAACAATTGAAAAAAAGAAAACTAAAGTTAAAAAAATGAGTTAAAAAACGTGACTAATGTTGGCTAAAAAAATGAAACAATTGAAAAAAAGAAAACTAAAGTTAAAAAAAATGAGTTAAAAAATGTGACTAACGTTGGATAAAAAAATCCATTTAAATTATTTAATAGTAATTAATAAAAAAATTTAAATTATTTCTAACTTGGCTATTCCAAAAATGGTTTGTATTATGTCTTTTTTTCCAATTAAATTTTTTAAATTGGTTCCTAAAAAAAATAGAGGTCTATGTTTATTTTTATTATAATTTTTAACTAACTTCTTAAAAAAATGGAGGTCTTGTAAAAGAAACCGTATCATATTAAAATTATTTTAATGCATAAATTTAGGACCAATTCATATCAATAATATTCTTGATCAATTTGAAATAACTACAACTATTTTCAATTCTTGTCATTCTATAGTTGTATGAAAAATAAAATAAAATAATAACAATAGAAATAAAATAATAGCAATAAATGATAGCAATCCATCAATTTAGAATATTTTATTAAAAAAATAATAGTAATAAATGTCAAATGAATGAGAATGTTTGGTGGTGCCACGTGTCATGCTAAGAATGCATTTGAGGATATTCCTATGAAATACTCCTCAAATGTATAGTATATAGAAATAGATTGGGGGGGTTTTGGGTATATTGAATTACTTGAAGAAAAAAAAAGTCAATAAGTGCTATAATAAATAACAATAATTTGACACTTACCAGTCTTCAACCTTGAAATTTGTTCAAACCAAATAACTATATGATTGTCTTCCTTTCTATATCTCGTTTTGCTTTCCGTCTATAATTTTCTTGAGTTTCTATGACAGCTTTCTCATTGAAACCAATCATATTGGAGAATCACAATTTTCCTTTACTATCTTGATTTAAATTAGGGTACAAATTTTCCAAATCTCGCTTATTTCGTTTGTTTTTAAGCCAACTTTCTCAGTAATACCTTTCCTTGGAGAATCACAATTTTCTTTTTGTTTCTTATTTTAGATTAGGACATACATTTTCCAAAACTCACTCATTTTTTGTGTTTCTAAGGTAACTTTCTCCAATGACGGATCTAAGTAGATCCAACTGAGGGAACTTCCCCCACTAGCTCATAGATTCGTTACAAGTTAAATAATAATTCTATTTTACTAAAATATAAGTGTTGCCCTCAAATAAAAATGAATAACTTCATTTATGAATAATCAAATATGGAGTAGTATGAGACATCAATTCATTACTAAAAAAGTTAAATCGGTGAGGAACTCTATAGAGGTAAAATATAAAATTTATCTCTAGTCACTAAATTTTTTCGATTTGTTTGATGTCTTTGAGATGTTTGTAGCCTTTATAAAGAACTAAAAAAAAAAAGTTTGCTACTATATTTCTTCTCGAAAAGCTTAAGATGAAGAAATGAATATGATGAAAGAGTCTTTGATGTTCTTGATAGCTTAAAATCAAGTAAGTCGATGTTTGCTCAATGACTCAATATATTTCTCCCTTGCATGACCTTATTATAGAAGGTGATTGTCCTTCATGTGGTAATTATGAGATTGTCCTTCATGTGGTAATTATGACATGTTTGTTCAATATTTGTTGGAAACCATATTAAAACAACATTAAATATATTATTTTTGTAGAGTACATCACATGAACACTTTTCAATCTTTCTTTTAGTCTTCATTGATCCTTAGCATTTGGAGATTTCTTCAATGCCATGTTTCTGTAGAAATATCTCTTTAATAGATGTATTTTAATTTGTCCTTTGTTGGACTGACATTTACAAACACTATTTAATTGAAGTCAGAGAACGTTCTGATAATCTTCCATTTTTTTATCTTTGTTTTGCTTATTATTTATAATTTTGTCTATGATTTTAATTCACTCAAGACCGCAAGTTAAAACAATAATAAGATCAGAATACATAAAAATATGATTTAAATGTTTCTTATAATTAAAACGTTAAAAAGGGATTTTTGGATTTTATCTCAACAGTTACACGTTGCTAACTGTTCTAACTAACTCTCGCAACAACTACTTAACTCCAAAATAATCATACAAAACTCTCGGTTAAAATAAATTTTGTCATTTCACAGTAATTTATTTTCTCCAACTAAGATTTTGATCTATAACTTTTGTTGTCGGATTTAAGTTTATGACAATAGATGATATACAAAGCCTCATGTTAAATGTTTGCAATCAACAGAGGTTCCTAAAATTTAAGTAGTAGATAAATTTTAGTTTGTCGTCACTAAAGATCACTTGAAATTATTTTCTCACAGAAAATTAATTTTACACTTCTCAAGTTATAAAAACATGTTCGCATACAGAGCAAATAAACAACATCTGAAATAAATTCAACAACAAAAGTCATAGGTTCATAATAAAGTTATAGGTTCAATAGACAAAATTCTATTCTCAGCCATTGCCAAATTATGGGTCTTTCATCGTCTGTGAAGGGAGTAGTGTCCACCAAGTATAGTAGGTATATCTTGATGGCGTAGTTTTGATTCAACTTTGTCTCCACCTGATCACCATGTCGCACTGCCTGCACGCGCCTCATGAACTCACATGCCAGGAAGTTGAACCGTGCATCACTTCCGTTCGTGTCATCCACTTCCCGGTCAACATCCTCCAAGTAGCACCTATCAACTCCACTATCATCTCGCCCCCCTCAACTCTGGTTAGTTACTCATTGTGGTCCAGTAGATGGTCTTTGATAGACATATGGAGTAGACGTGGCATTTTGTCTAGTGTCATTAGCATCTCCCCAACCGGGAGATGGAAGCTAAATGTCTCCCTGTATCACCTCTCAGAAAAGATGGACAACTGACTGGGGTCGATCGTTGTATAACAAGTATCATCAAGTTCGTCCAGTCCACTGGATCTGACGGTGTTGGTGAACCAATGCTCATTTGAAGTATCCAACCTTATGATCTTCTTCCCGTTGATGCATTTTGAGTTTGACTGGACTGTAAAAACAACAAAAAACAAGGATAAATCAAAATAAATAATAAACCATAAATACAATAAAAACAAACAATTGAACTAACCAAATTAAAATAAATAATAAACCATATAACGAGGTGCAAATACATGTCTAGGACTAACGTGTCATCCGGACCATTAGGATATGAGCCTTGAGGTTGTCTCAGCGCCTCCTATTGCTCAGCCTCCTCCTGATGGGGCTCATGCACATAGATAAATCAAAGTGATAAACGAAAGTCTAATATAAATAAAAAAAATTCAACGTCGTGGAGCCTATTTTAGATTTTACAAGCCAAAATGTGGAAGAGCTCGTTGCAGATTCTAAAACCCAAACACAAGCGGTACCCACAAGGGAAGAAAATGCAACTAAAACATCAAATATTTAAGCAAATGCAAACTAAAATCTTGTTTTGTGCTTCGAAAGGTCTCACAATCAATGGATATAAAAATGACACAATTTAGCAAAATTCAGAATTGGGTAGAGAGATGAAGGAAGAAAGTTGGACAAGTCTTTTATAATAGCATGGTTCGGATTCAAAATCAAAAGTGTGTTTTTAAGTTGAGTTATAGAATCCGAACAGGGACCAAATGGGAAAAACGAAGGGCCCATGAGGGGTGCGATGAGAAATTCTCAAATCAGATTTTCTTTGAGATTCACCCCTTGATTAATCATTGCACAACAAATTCCTTACCATCTAAATATATCATCCCAAACTTGCCCCAAAATATTCAGATGATAATGCAATAACAAGATGGTAAAATATCAACAAATAATTAATTATAACTATTAACTAAATACTTGTGTGAAATTCATTTACATATCAAACAGTTAAAAAATTTCATAATTTCTTTTTGAAAGAAATTATATACACACACACATATTGTAATTTCAAGTGTTAATTTCCAATTAATAGATATATCTACACTTTATTCACTTTTGATGAACCAAATCCCTTTTAGGCCGATTCAAATTCCAAGGATAAAGAAGTTGCGTTGCCTTAATGTTTTGTATAAATAAAGGTATATTCAAGTAAAACTGCAAGATCCCTCAAAACAAAAAGCACAAATGTAAGAAAAGTACATAAGAAATATAATCATTTATTGAATTGAAAGAGATATGGATAATGAATTAATGATGCGGTAATATTCTTTATTAGAAAACTACATAAGTTGAGAGTTACACCATTAATCCTAGCAAATGAAATTGTTGATCATGCCTTTCCTGCTGAACCAAAGAGATGCATCTTTTCTGCTACTACAGCTTTCATGGCATCTTTTGCAGAAGCCATGACATTAACTAAATCATTTTTTGGAGTATTTAGGGAGTCCATGTATGCTTTTCTTACTTCAGTGTTGACATTGAACTTTCTAACACCAAGATTTATGCATTCCTGTCATGATTCAAGAAGCTCTTACAAGGTTAGCAATGTAAACTTTCAAGAACATGTTGCTAATACTATTCAATTTTCAAATCTACATTGCCAATCACAAATAAAAGTTATTTTTATGAATAAGAGGTTCAACATAAAGGATAACTTTCAAATTCCTGGTTTGAATAAACAGCATGATTAAGCACTAATAGTAAATTATTTCTAACAAAAATAAAATAAAGTCAGATTTTGTGGACATGTCATCAGTTGTCTTCATAAATTCTCTCAAACAGTCTCACAAGCCCAAAATTTGTGATATACTGCAACTGTATCCTAGGCTCGATGCTCATAGCATGTAGGTGTTAACTTCCAAAAAATTTATGTAGATGACTGTACCTTAACAAGTTCTGCGCCCAAACCAGATGCACCATGAAGCACCAGTAAAACTCCTTTCTTCTGGCTCAAAGCATGCAGCTCCTAAACATTGTAGAATGTCAAAATCTTAATATGAAAAGAAACCTCAACTATGGTCCAAATGACTATCCATTCGGACACATTAGGCATCCACTGCCACCAAAATTTTGTTTTTTGAAATGGAAAAAAAAATGGAGGAAGACATGGAAACCTAGAAAATCAGCTTCAACCAAAATAAATTCTATTAAAGGCAACTCAGTATCACCAAGCCTGTAAGGATGTTACACCGTAAATAGAGATCAAATGCCACATTGAATTATACATATTGAAAAGATGATTACTTTATAGAACAATTTGAGGAACTAAAAGTACTTCCTGTATATATTTCAGAGGTTGAAAAAAAGTTGTTTTCACTTCTATAATATGCTAATTTCTGTTATTATTTTTTTTTTGATAGGGGCTTCTGCTGAAAAGTTGATTTAAGAGATTTTCTTTGTCTTTTATTTTTTGGTAAATGAGTAACTGAATGGATATTTTCTGTCTTTTATTTTTTGCTAAATAAGTAAGTGAATGGATATTACAAGCAGAAATATACTATCACCTTAAGCAAATCTAATCTGAGTTTTGGTCCACTTGCCGGGTACTTTCCATGCACATTACCAATACACACTGCTAAAGCATCAATGCCAGTCTCATCAATGAATTTCTCCGCCTGAAATAAATGAGACCAGCATTAGTAAGTTTAGCAATGGAAAACACAGAAGAATATTTTGAGATCTTATTATAGAGGAGTGAGCGACCTTGTTAATATCTGTTAGCTTGGCTTCATACTCTTCGACAGTCAAGTCATCTTCTGTCCCTGACAATCTTCCTAGCTCAGCTTCAACCAACATATCTTTCGAGTGAGCCAATAATGATATAAATTTTGTGTATGCAACATTTTCTTCGAAAGAAAGATGCGAACCATCCACCATCAAAGAACTGACTCCCTGGAATTGTTGCATTCAGACATACAATTTTACTTTTGAGAAGTATAGAGATAATAAAGCAAACTATAAATGCATGCCGCATCATCTTTGAGATTGAATTTGTGGTCTAACCATGAGTGTTATGCGAGTAGAAATGCAAATTACCAGTTCAAGAGCTTCCACAAGATCTTGCTTTGAAGTTCCATGATCAAAGTGAACAGTGATGGGCACCTGCTAGAAATATAGGTAGTGAAATATAACAATACACAAACAAATATTTATCCAAGTCTGAATAAAGATCTTTGTGCTCTCCTAACCCACATATGATCAATGCAAATCAGAAAGTTAGTAACACCATAAGACCTCGTTCACTTCTTGAAAACATTTCAGTTTTCATTTTATAAGATTTATGTTCTTTTTAAATTGCTAAAAAGGAGATGAAAGACTCATGTAGTGAATAATTATGATAGAGAGGTGATGGAAGATACGCTAGGAAGAATGCATTTTCGAAGATAATATATTTACATTTTCAAAATTTCTGGAAATGATAGATCTGTTTTCAAAAATTTTAATAAAAAAAATGGTGAGGGACAAACTTTTCAGTATCATTTTATAAGGCATGCCCTTGTTTGTTCCATCTTAACAAATAACTTTTCTTTCTCATTACCAATTAGATGTCCATTCACTTCAAATGATTTTTTTATTAAAAACAAAGGGCAGTAAAATAAAAAACTTCAAATAATATCATTGCCACTTACACTAGCGCGCTCTGCAGCAGAAATGCAACAAGCAACCAAGGGAATTCCTCCTTGCTTCAAGGCACCAGGATGAATCTGAAAATTATATAGGTTGTACAAAAACTTTAGAAACACCAAGTTTTATAAATATTAAATAAAAGAATTTCAAGTCATCTAAAAAGCCCATATATAACGTGATGCACATATACAAAGACCGGACATATTAAATACTAATATGAAACAATCATTCAACAATGCAATAAATTTTAGTTGTTTTCCAAATAATTCAAAACTCTGCATGCCATAATATTTCTGTTATTTCCTCAAAATATTTTGATCCTTGTAAATAGGTTTGGTTTTTTAAATTTGATTAGGAGTTTAGATTAAATGGGACATATCTAGGATTATATTATATTTGAGTTATTAACTCCCTTCAGTGCCTTATATTATTAACACCAGTATGCAAAATTATAGACTTGAGATTTCTTTTCCTCAAAGACCATACAAAACCTTAGTTAGAGGAGTACTCTAGGCTTATCATACTACATCACTTTCATTAACAAGCTTAGAACTCTTGAATTTGTGTTCATAGCAATGAAAATGAACACATACAAATCAATATTTTCAACTGATTGCTTCTGACCTGTAATATTGCAGGACTTTGCTCTTCCTCTGCAGCAGAAACAACAGCGTCAACTCCTTCCAAATTATAGACGTTAAATGCCCCAACAGCGTATCTACCTTTTTCTGCATTCTTTATGCCAAAAAGAACAAAAAATAAGTATTTGTGAAGATGCGGATGCAAAACCTTGAACCATATTATCCTTACGTTTAGAATCTCTTTTGTTGATGAAATTGTTGTTGGACAAGTCCAAGACTTCACGACTTCTGCCAATGCTCCACTGTCACCAACATTACCTACCAAAGAGAAATTATTTTCGAAAAATTGAGATGAGGTCTAGAATGAAGAAAGATGTAGACTTATTAGTACCAGATACTCAGACTTGGTTACAAAATGTAACTTAAAAAGAAAGAAAATGACAACTACAGAAGACATGCCTGGGAAGACAATGTAAGGAACTCCAGGATGTCTACTTTCAGGGCCTAGTTGCCACAAGGGAATACCGGCAAGTGCTTGTCCAACAATCTTGGCGCATTTTGCACCAAGGGCTTTTGTAGCAAGATCTGAAGAGGTAATACCACCCTAGAAAAGGTACTATTTGTCAGTGTTTGATTAAAACTTGGGACAGAATCAAAAAGAAAGGATAAGCAATACATTTTTTCAGAATCTTTAAATATTATCTCTTATACAAACAAGTAACTAATTAAACAGCAGAACGCAGGTTCACTAAGTCATTTAAACGTAGAGTACCTTTGCAATTATATAGCGAGGTTTTGTAGTTATTCTTTTCATTATTTCCACCAAAGCAGAACTCACTTTATAGTTAATGTCCAAACTCTCAGAGGCAGCTGCAAATTTGAAAATAAACTGGAAGATTAGAAAGAGGGGCATAAAAATTATTTCACAAATTTAAATGCACTAGCTTTCTTTGAATGGTCATAACAAGAACAGAGAAGCTATCTTAGAGATGATCTTGAATGCTAAAATGGTTATACAATCTCAACAAGAAAGAAGTGGAGAGAATGAATAAAAATCACAAAGGAGAGAGACAAACATTTCCCGGTTATGAGATTTCGGCTGGTCATTACAAGTGTGTCTTTACGATTTTTAAGATATACATCTGCTAATTCAGCTGCTCTACTGATTTCATCCTCCCTCTCCTCAATAGACCCCATTGCAAGTTTTTCAACGGAAGCCTATTAAAAAAGATTCTTAATCAGACCAGCAAATAAAATTTAAAACGAAAGATTGCATTACGCATAAAAATGAATCCTTTCACTAAATAGATTTACATTATTGTTATCTACATGAGAGGATTTAAACTAACAACAAATGATGAAAAGAAAATTAGAATGTTTATCACCTCAATGCTTCTTAAGAAATGACCGCACTGTAATTTAAGCTGTTCAACCTGGGATTATAAGCATAGGAAAAAAAAATTAGGAAATGGGTTTCCTTGGAAAATTTGATATCAATAACTTGATTCAATTTTTCACCTGCTTTGTTGTTTTTGGAACATAAGATCCCACAATAATCAAACCTCCATTCCTTTCTCTACCTATTCCTAGATCCTTTGGCAACACCGGAGGTTTAGAAATGATTCCGATACAGGCAGATACAAAACTAGCAGCAGTGCGACACAAGAAACGTTTCCCTGACAACTCTGCCTGTTAATAAGTCAGAACAATACAAGAGCATTTTCATCAGTAACAAAACATGCAGAAAGGGAAGAAGAAAAAGCACAAAGTAGAAGACAGAATTGTTGCCTTGATCATTCCAAGTGCAAATACAGTCGTGTCTCTTTCACTGGCCGCATTTACTATGCATACTGACCCCTGCTTAATGCAATATACGTAATCTCAGTAAGTAGATTGAATACCTCTACTTATTCATAATATCTTGTGTAGGCAAAGAAAACCTACATGTTTTTAGAAACTAAAGAGAAGAAACCATATCTCAAATTTAACATACCTTCTTCAAACTACATAGATGCTTACAAACTGCATCTGGCCCCCCTTTCCTCAAAAGCTGGATAGAAATAGATACAACACTACTTGCAAGTATGCGACCATTTGTCTTTTCCTCTACCCACTATATCAGGATAAAAAGCATCTCAAGACATTATTATTCTTATGAATAATATGAAAATATAAATTAAATTGATCAAGTCAAAGGAAGGGACAAAAAGCTTTACATCACATAGGTTTGAAGATTTGTAGCCAAAGGCAGCATCTTTAGCAAACTCCGTGTCCCCTGCAGGAACAAGCCTGCAGACAAAAATAAGCAGGATTATAACTTTGTATCCGTTCAGGACTCCTTATAGCTAGATTATGAATGGAAATACATACATTTCGGAATCAGCAACAAAATGTGTATCATTAATAGTGTAACGGCCTCCTTGAAGGAAAAATGGACAAATTATCCATGCATCCATTTCGCCCAATACTGAAACAACAGCATCTGTTTCCTGTAAAAGACAGTCGTGTCATTTTTCAAATTGAAGCATAAGTCCCAATACCATTGACTACAATAACCGCTGAGCTAAAATAAATCATCATAACCGCTGAGCTAAAATAAATCATCCTTGCCTCTGGAAAATGCCCGCGCAAAGTTGAATCACCCCTCAAAACAACCGTAAAATCGATTTTGTCAACTGATTTTGCTGCAGTGTCTAGATTTTTGCAAATCTCTTTTATCAATATAGTGGCCTGTCAAAGATCAAATGTAAATTATGAACTTCATTGAACTCAACATTTCTGATCATTGAAATATCTAATAGCTTGCACTCTGGTTTGGAGAACGGCTCATGCATCAGGTTTCTTTTGAAGTATTTTATGCTATGTCACTATGATGCTTAAGTGCTACAACTATTACACAGCTCAGGTGGCTTTTGAGGTATTTTTATTGGATGACACCTAGATACATCAGTGCTGCAACTATTACAGCTCAAGACGTTCATCTGAAACCTTAGATGTCCATAATGAAGACACAAACACTTCTTCTTTGTTTCGTATCGCAAGCTTTTCCAGTTATAAACTATGAAACACAGTGTTATGCTTTGAAAAACATAAACACGTGGCCTAGTTTATCATTGAATAGTATTTTAAATTTTCATCCATGGTCATAATTGAGAACATGTGAGTAATACATCTTGTGCTTGATAACTAAATAAAAAATTTGTAGATTTATTGGTACATGAGGACTAAGCTTTTACCTTGTCAGAACTCAGTGCCCTGGAGTTTGTCAAAATGAAAAAGCATTTTGGACATCTTCTAAACTGCTCAGTCAGTGAATCAACAGTCCTGCACAGGAATATGTCCAATTGATAATAACTTGAGATTTTGCTTTTGAAAGAAGTCACTATTTGAGAAAAGACAAGAGGGAATGAATAGCACGTACCATTCTGTTAATACCTCAATATCATGAACAGTTTGTGTTCCTGTTGGATCATCATCCAGAACAACCAAAATCTTTGAATTGCTTTCTTTTAATTTTTGTATGTCAAGAACATGATCTTGGGGCCACTCGGGTGGAAGAGATTGCAATACGGCATCTTTCCTGAAAGACTGGACCTTTCCTTCAACTCTAACACCAGTTAGAGTCTCATAAACCTATAAAAGTGATAAAACCATCCATAAGACTTCGCCTAACAACTCAAACTTTTCAGGTAGTTGGTTAGTGTTGGTAAACACCAATACAGATGCAATAATACAGAAACTAGGAAAATCCTAAGTACAAAGTTCTTCCTTAGTTTGAAAAACTAGTTGATTCAACTATAAGGTAAACATATCAAACATAGAGTTACTGCTTACTGTTTAAAATGGCAGAGCCTAAAATTGTTATTTTTGTCAAGCTAATTGCCTTCTCATTTGATTCCAATAAAACAAAAACAATTAAATATCAAACTCGAGGTTCTTTCAATCACAATTAGGTTCTCATACCTTGACCACACCAGCATCATCTTTACGTCCCCATCCAGCAGCAGAACCTATACAGCAATGTTACAAGCATCATTTTTTTTTGCATCATTTGTTGAAAACTATTTAGATATGATTCAGGATAGGACATTACATTTTTGTTGTTTGATAACTGACCCTATGTTGAAATTTGGGGCCTAACTCATCCTTACAAAACCGGCTTGTAAGGTGAGGAGTGCCTCCTCCTCATAAACTCTTATCAATCCACCCCCTTAAAGACAAGTCAACACAAGGCAACTAGGGGCAGATCACAATTAAGGTGGGATTACCAACACACCCCTTCACGCTCGGGGCGGGATTTCCAACTCACCCCCTCACACTCAGACCCAATGGGCATGAAGCGTGGTAATGCGGAATCCCCACGGTAGATCTTGGATAGGCTCTGATACTGTTGAAATTTGGGGCCTAACTCATCCTTACAAAACCGGCTTGTAAGGTGAGGAGTGCCTCCTCTTTATAAACTCTGATCAAGCTTCCTATCTAACCGATGTGGGACTAAATCCACCCCCTCAAAGACAAGCCAACATAAGGCAACTAGGGGCAGATCGCAATTAAGGTGGGATTACCAACACACCCCCTCATGCTCGGGGCGGGATTTCCAACACACCCCCTCACGCTCAGGCCTAATGGGCATGAAGCGTGGCAATGCGGAATCCCGACAACGGTAGATCTTGGATAGGCTCTGATACCATGTTGAAATTTGGGGCCTAACTCATCCTTACAAAACCGGCTTGTAAGGTGAGGAGTGCCTCCTCTTTATAAACTCTGATCAAGCTTCCTATCTAACCGATGTGGGACTAAATCCACCCCCTCAAAGACAAGCCAACATAAGGCAACTAGGGGCAGATCGCAATTAAGGTGGGATTACCAACACACCCCCTCATGCTCGGGGCGGGATTTCCAACAGATACCATGTTGAAATTTGGGGCCTAACTCATCCTTACAAAACCGGCTTGTAAGGTGAGGAGTGTCTCCTCTTTATAGACTCTTATCAAGCATCCTATCTAACCAATGTGGAACTATATCCGCCCCCTCAAAGACAAGCCAACACAAGGCAACTAGGGGCAGATCGCAATTAAGGTGGGATTACCAACACACCCCCTCACGCTCGGGGCGGGATTTCCAACACCCTGACTTATGGAAAAGGAATTTTGTAGTTGTTTTTGCTAAAAACTATATAGCTAAATTTTATTGTTTACATGTTTTCTATATGGTAGCCACAATAATATGAGCGTTAGAACTTAAGACCCCCGTGGAAATAATTCATTAATTACCAATAGCCCTTTCCAAGTGGCTTGGTACGTACATATCAGAATAGATGTACCCTTCAGTGTATTGAGATGCACTTGCAAGGTAGGAATGAATAATTTGAATATTGTTGCAAGTAAAATTGTATGTAATTATTAGCCCATTGTATTTCCTTATTTTCTTGATAATAATGATTTACTAGGTGCAGTCATCATATTAGAGCTTGTAACTTTAACTATTTCAATAATATTCAGAATTTTATTTTCATATAGTATCAAGAGCTTCTAATCTTGAGGGGTAAACTAACATTCACAATGAGTTAAACTAATTGTACTTTTGTATATGTTGATTATCTTATTATCAAAGGAGATGATCCGGTTGAGAGGCAAATGCTCACGGAGAAGTAAGTGGCAGAATTTTAGATGAAAGACCTTGGGAAATTCAAGTAATTCCTTGGGATTAAAGCGACCCACTCAAAACAGGGCATTTCATTTCTAAAGAAAATGTGATTGACCTTTAGATGGAAACTAGCAAACAAGGATGAAAATCGACAGGTATCCCTGTCGAGCAAAATCATCGAATGAGCCCCAAAGATAAGAGTGTTAAGGTTGATAAAGTTCAATATCAAAGACTAATGGGAAAATTGATTTACTCGGCACACAAAAGACCAGATTTAGCAAATGCAGTTAGCGTAGTGAATTAGTTTGTTAGAAATCCACCATTGATGAAGATGAGAAAGCTTGAGAAGAGAGAGAGAGAGAGAGAGAGAGAGAGGGAAATAACAGAATTGTAACAAACTTAGTTATATTTCATTGTGAATGAATCTGGACAGATTACATGTATTTATAGGCACAAGCCTAGATAGGGACAGCTGGCACTCTATTAGTGGACAGCTGTGTGCTTAGCTATTTTAAAGTTATTACTCAGCTATTACATAAGCATAAAGCCTAATGACTATATACTCTAACATTCCCCCCTCAAACTGATGGGGTCAGAGACCCTCAGTTTGTTCCTGAGTTCCAAAAACCTTGATGCTGAAAGAGGTTTAGTAAGAATATCAGCCCACTGGTCCTGTGCTGGAATATGGGAAACAACCAGGCTGTTGTTGATAACCTTTTCCCTCACAAAAAAGATGTCCAGTTCCATGTGTTTGGTTCTGGAGTGCAAGACAGGATTGTGGGCTAAAGACACAGCACTCAGGTTATCACAAAATATCTTAGGGACTTTGGTAGGCACCCTAAGTTCTTTGAGGAGAGACTGAAGCCACAAAATTTCAGCAGAAGCCTGAGCCAAACTCCTGTATTCTGCTTCAGCACTGGACCTAGCAACAAGGGTTTGTTTCTTGGCCCACCAGGAGATGAGATTGGGACCCAGAAAAATGCAAGCACCTGAGGTGCTTCTTCTGTCATCAGCTTCTGACTGTTATAGGGTCTGGTAAAGGGAAAGCAAGCACAACCAAAGCTCTTCAAAAATTTATAGTCAGGGAATTGAAGATGAAGAATGAAGAAGGGAGATTTGTTGTCAAGAGTTGGGGAAGGTAACCTATTGATGAGATAGGTGGCTGTTAGGAAGGCATGGTCCCAAAGGTATAGGGGCAGCTTAGCATAAGCCAGCAATGTCAGACCGGTTTCAACTATATGTCTATGTTTCCTTTCCACAGAGCCATTCTGATGATGGGTGTGAGGGCAGGTCAGCCTATGTGTGATGCCTAAGGTTTGCAAAAACTGAGTGAGAGGGCGAAATTCACCCCCACCATCAGTTTGCACAGATTTAATAGGAAGATGATATTGAAGTTCAACCATGGCTTTGAAGTTCTGAAATGTGGTGAGTGTGTGAGACTTCAGTTTGAGAGGAAAGATCCAGGTATATCTGGAATAAGCATCTACACAAGTCAGAAAATAGGAATAGCCTCCATGAGATTCAACAGGTGCTGGACCCCACAGATCACAAAATATTAATTCAAGAGGTTGAGTATAGGATGCAGAAGAAGAAACTGAAGGAAGTCTATGGGACTTCCCCAAACAACAAGCTGAATAGAAATCCAAAGGATTTTTATTAGGTAAATGTTGATTACACAATTTCATTACATTTTTGAGAACCTCATGATGAGGATGACCAAGCCTACTATGCCAGATTTGGTACAAAGATACAGGGTTCTGGCAAGCAGTACCACCAGCACTACTACTGCTACTAGATGAAGAGTAAACACTATCAACATTATTACATTGAGACCTAGACAAAGGAAAACTAGAATATGAAAAACAGGTATTGTCATGACAGCTGAAGTTGACAGCAGAACTTGCAGAATTTGTGGAGACAGGACCAGCAACTGGCTTGGACACAGAATGGTGCTCAAACTGATAGAGACCATCATCTCCAAGGTATCCTCTTAGAAGAATCTTAGAAGTACCCTGAGATTTAACATAGCAAACATTAGGATGAAACTCAAAAAACACATTATTATCTTTGGAAAACTGACTGACACTGACAAGATTCTTAGTTATGGAAGGTACATGAAGCAGGTTATTAAGTTTGAGAGTAGTAGAGGGAGAAAAGGGAGAAGAAAAACTCATTGAGCCTACTGAGTTGATGGACAGACCTTGACCATTCCCAATGTGCACCTGGTCAGATCCTGAAAGAAAGACAACATCCATGAGGTTGTGAGCATCAGGGGTGACATGATGTGTGGCACCAGAATCAGGGTACCAACTAGAATTGTAGGAATTGGAGCTAGTTGACTCATTGCCAGTCAGGTAGGCTTGAGGAGGTGGAGGCCTGAGATTGCCAAACTGAGGTGGAAAGGAAGGTCTGGGTGCAAGAGCAGTTGGAATTCTCTGTGAAGCACCCTGCATCCAGACATTGGGAGGAACACCATAGCTACCTGCAGAGCCATAGCCACCAAAAGGTCCACCATAAGAGCCATATCCCTCAAACTGAGGTGGAACAGATAGCCTATGATAACAGATGCTAGCATCATGTCCAGTCTTATAGCAAATCTGACACTGGACAGATCCTCTGCCAAAACTACGTCCACCTCTTCCTCTAAAACGTCCTCCACGAGGTCCCCTGCCTCTGAAAGTACCATTCCTTCCACCAAAATTGGGATTAAGGAACTGAGACGCACCATTTCCAGCAGGATTGGAAGCAAAACCAGGATTCTGATCATAGTAAGAACCAGGTTGAGACTGATTGCCTGGACTCTTTTCATCAGGATTAACAGACTGAGTCAGGTTAACAGAAACAGAGTCTCCACCTAAGGCTTTCTTGAATCTTTCATTGCGTGCTTCTTGAGTGAGTAACTGAGACTCAAGTTCATCTAAGGATATGATTTCAGCCTGACTATTGACAGTTGCAACTATAGGATTGAATTCCTCAGGCAAAGCTTCAAGAACAACCTCAATTAGGTCACGGTGAGATACAGGATCACCAATTGACATGAGAGATTCTGAGATGGTGCGAATGCGAGCGATGAACTCAGCAATTGAGCGCGAACCCTTGGAAATAGCACGAAGCTCAGATCTGAGTTGCCTGGAACGTGTTCGCATTTGCGTAAAACAGTAATTGTGAATTTCATCCCAAACCTGATACGAATGGCGCAGACGAACGAAGCGCGAAAGCAGAGAAGAAGAAATTGTGGAGAGAATCCAAGTGCAGAGCAAGGAATCTTGTTCCTCCCACTCCGTATACGCCGGATTCTCATTTCCGGCTTCGCGCGCAGCATCAGTAAGAAAAACTGGAGGAATCTGAGGTGAGAGAACATACTTCACCATTTTCGTACCGCGTAACACTCCTTCTACTTGTTGCTTCCATTGGAGATAGTTTGTGTCATCAAGCTTGACGGAGACGACTTGTTTGAACGTTTTCGAAGCTGCTGCAGTGATGCGTTGCGCTTCAGACGTGTTCGTTTGCGTAGGAGAAGGCGCAGGGGAAGCCATGGCTCAGGATCGAACAGAAGCTCTATGATACCATGTTAGAAATCCACCATTGATGAAGATGAGAAAGCTTGAGAAGAGAAAGAGAGAGAGAGAGAGAGAGAGAGAGAGAGAGAGAGAGAGGGAAATAACAGAATTGTAACAAACTTAGTTATATTTCATTGTGAATGAATCTGGACAGATTACATGTATTTATAGGCACAAGCCTAGATAGGGACAGCTGGCACTCTATTAGTGGACAGCTGTGTGCTTAGCTATTTTACAGTTATTACTCAGCTATTACATAAGCATAAAGCCTAATGACTATATACTCTAACATAGTTCATGCATGATCCAGGAGTGAGACAGTTGCAAGTTGTGGATTATATTCTGCAGTATCTCAATGTCACTCCATGAAATAGGATGAGGTTCATTTTAAATAAGAGCATGAATAAATAGATCCTAAATGCACCACCCTTCATCATACCGACAAGCTCATCTCCACCCTCTTCTTTTTCTTCCTTTAGTTTAATGTAATTTGAAATAAGGCTTCCTATCCCCTGCCCCAAAATAGGATTATGCTTTATTCATATTTCTTTTTTTTTTCCAACAATTAAAGTCTGCAATAGGAATGATTAAATTGAACAAAATAACCTAATAATGTATTCATCATAAAGATTCAAAGTGATATACAGAACCTGATAGATACAGTTGGTGAACAATAGTTGATAGTTGAAGTGGAACTTTTAAAGAAGACGATTCACGAGTAACAATTCCCTGTAAATGAAAATATATTAATAAAAGAAATCTTAAAATATTATTCATATTGAGTGTCTCATAATGCTCCTATGAAACATAGAGAGGAAAAAATAGATTATTTCTTACCATATCTTTCACAAAGATATCAAGCGCTGAATAAGGAGTGTAATCATTGTTTAGCATGTGTGGAACGCGGTTTTCAAGCATCCTAAAACAGGAGACATCTCTTAAGTACAGCATTAACACTTGCTATTCAAATCTATGAATGTGTTATTATATAGAAAATAACGAAGAAAAAAAGAGAGTGGACATCTAGGGAGAGGATAAGAAATCGTTAAAATTAAGAGATGAAAAAGAAGCCATGAACACAATCATAACGTCAAAATATGATTATGAAAAAAGAAAAGAAAAAAAAACTTTGAAATACTTCGATTTTGTTTCTTATTTTCCTTATTAGGCCAGGGGAAGAGATGGAAGGAGAGATTGATCACACCATGGAATAGACTTACCAGGATGTTCCCCCACTAATTGTAATAAAATCAAACAACAGTCTTGTATTCAAACCCAATCTCGCTGCAAATGCCATTGCCTCAGCAGCTGATGCAATATGAACTCCGGCTAGCAATTGGTTAACCATCTTTATACCACTGGAGAACAAAATAGACCAAAATGATACTATAATTAGTTCGCATTAATCTAATCTCATTCACTCAATTTTACTATCACCTTCTATCAGAGTTAGCATTGAATTACATGTTTCAAGCATATGGAAAGTAGTACTAGTATGAGACAAAAGGACCAAAATGGATAAAGAATAATTGACTTATAAATTGAACAATACCTTCCAGAACCACAACCACCTTTGATAACATAAAGCTTTTCGCTCAAGGCTGATCAAAAAGAACAACATGAAATAACCAAAAATTATTTCAAAAATCTGTAACCCCAGATACAGAATTGACATTATTCACTTCTATGCTAAGTATGTGTTACCTGATAAGACATTGCCGACACTCTTGAGAGCATCATCAGTCCCTGAAGCCATTATCTGAGAAACATACATGACTTCAGTGGCTCGGTTCACAAAATCAAAAGAGCAGTTTAACTAAAAACCAAAGACGTACACCATACCGTAAGTGTTCCCATGGAGGCTCTCTGAACACCACCGGAAACAGGGGCATCCACCAACTTTAAATTCTTACCTTCATCTGTGTTATTCCATGTTAACAAATAACAATGAGACAACTACATCCTTCATTAAAGGAATAAAAGCATGCTGTAAAATGTACTCTAAAAATCATTCAATATAAAGAAATAACATTCCTTATGAACATCATACAAGTAACCATGACCAAGGTTGAAATAACAGAAACTATAGATTATATGTATATCTACTATACCATGTTGAATTGTCAGTTCACAGTCATTAAACTCAAAAAAATAATCAAGTGCGAACTTTTACGTAAACACATTTCTCTATTTGATCAAAAGCAAACATAATCTTAAAATAGAAGATTCTGCACATTTAGAGTAATATTATCTCACATTTTTTAAGAATTAGATATATTTGATGGGGGGAAACAAACATACACAAATCGCCTTAAGAACTTTAAGCATTACCAATGAACTCCTAACCAAGTGCATCAAATCAAGATATTGACACTACATATAACTACAGTAAACCATATTTTAGAGATGAGGAGTGTCCAATGTCCAGAACTTTTAATCTATGATTTGTAACAATACAAACTTATGTGTGTCATACTGGGATAATTAAAACAGTCTATTTCTGTTCACTCAGGTCTTCAGGGTATTTACAAGTGGGAGGGGACAATTAATGCTAATCTAACATACAAGCTGACAGGATGGTATACTTATCCATTTTGCATGACACCAATAAACCAGAAGCTAACATTAATCTCTTGAAGATTTTCTAAAACATAGCATGCCTTCGTGTCTCGTACGTGGCCAGAAACATTTACCCAATTATTGAGTTCTACTAATTTGCCTCCTACTTTTATCGTTACATATTCATTCGATTCACAACGAGGCTAATAAACATTGCGATTTACTTTTCCTTCTACCTGCATGTCACATGATTCAGTCATAAAAATTCTAGCCCATTGTAACAGTTGTGAGTTGACAATCCCAAAACTCAATTGTTCTTGCATAAAAGAGGAAAGGAAAAAAGAAATTCTGAAACATAATACACATTAGATAACCGTCAGAAAGGAGTAGTAACATACTATGCAATCTACGCTCTAGCTGACTCACATATGCCGGAGAAACTGTAGAAGAGAGAATGATAGTTGCACCCGGAGGAAGAACTACAAAGTGCAGAAAGAAGGATGATTAGTACAGTTAAAAAGATGTATCATAATAGGGGCTATCGAGATACATGTGCGCACCTAAAACAGAACCATGTTCTCCATATAAAGCATTCTCTGCTTGAACTTCATTCGCGACCATGATTATGAGAACATCAACATCTGGAAGCAAAAATATGTGAATAACTGGTAGGTGTGGAGGACTTGAAATTTATTGACATATTTTTATTTGTATGAATCTAGAAAAGTCATTTACATAAAAAGAAAGAATAAAAAAACATACATTTAAAACAAAAGAAACAAACGGGTTCAATACTTGGCACAGACAACTCATCTGTCCTATGCTCATGCACACAGCTAAATTACTAATTACCACAAAAGATCACTCTGCGCTCTTAGAGCTTACGTAGAATTTCTTGATTCTACTGGCAAATCTTTACAAGTTTTATTTTATCATATTTCCATTTGTTTCTTCATTATCGTAAATGCAGGCAGCTTGTATCAATCATATTAGATTTAGAGAACTAGAGAGAGAGAGAGAATAACAAACTTCATCACAATTCTGTTATGATTTCATTACTTGGAAAATCTGTTACAGACAGCTTTATATAGGCAGCTGGATGAATACCTGCTATAGCAGGTCAACCTATCTCTAACTGACACATGTCAGTTACATAACAGTACAAATACAGCTGGCTTATACAAGCCTTAGACTACTTACAAGAGATACAAAGCATATTATAACAGATACACTTATACACCCCCCTCAAACTCAATGTGGGGCTTCAGCAACATTGAGTTTGGAGCGCATAAAAAGGAACTTAGTAGTTGAGAGAGGCTTGGTGAGAATGTCAGCCCACTGATCAGTACCAGGAATATGAACCACAGAAAGTTGCTTGGCCAGAACCTTTTCTCTAACAAAGAAGAGGTCAATTTCCATATGTTTGGTCCTGGAGTGTAAAATAGGATTGTGAGCCAGTAAAACTGCTGATTGGTTGTCACAAAGAACAATAGGAGAGGAGAAAGGGACAGTGAGTTCTTTTAACAGCGTCTGAACCCAAAGAATATCAGCAGTAGCCTGAGCTAAGGCCCTGTACTCTGCTTCTGTGCTAGATCTGGCTACAACAGGTTGCTTTCTGGACCACCAGGAAATGAGATTAGGACCAAAGAATATAGCTGCTCCAGAAGTTGATCTTCTATCATCAGGGTCTGCTGCCCAGTCAGCATCACAAAACACTTGAAGAGAAAGGGGCTTGTGAGTAGGAGCAGGATGCAACTGCAGGCCATAGTGCAGAGTACCCTTGAGGTACCTGAGAATTCTTTTGACAGCAACCCAATGAGTATCAAGGGGATGAGACATGAACTGACAAACTTTGTTGACAGAATATGCAATTTCAGGCCTGGTAATAGTGGCATATTGAAGAGAGCCAACAACAGATCTGTATAGAGATGGATCATGGAACTGATCTGAACCCTGTTTAGACAGTTTGCAGCTGGATATCATGGGAGTGGTAATGGGGTTACAGTCAAGCATATTGGTTTTGGAGAGGAGATCCCTAATGTACTTGCTCTGAGTGAGCAGCAAGGTGTTGTCAGAGAGATGCTTGACTTCTATGCCAAGAAAGTAGTCTAAAGTACCAAGATGTTTCAGACTAAAAGCAGAATTCAGTTTGGTAACCAGAGAAGTAACAAGAGAGGCAGAACTCCCAGTGATGATAATATCATCCACATACACTAGGAGATAAACCACTTGCTTTTGCTTGGTGTATGTGAACAAGGAAGGATCACACTTGCTGGCATGAAACCCAAACTGAAGTAGAGTAGTTGTCAACCTGTCAAACCACTGCCTAGGTGCTTGTTTAAGACCATACAAGGCCTTGTGAAGCTTGCAAACTAGGTGAGAGTCACCACTTTCAAAACCTTGAGGTTGCTGCATATACACTTCCTCCTCAAGGATACCATTTAAGAAGGCATTGTTGACATCCAGCTGTTGGAGAGGCCACTTGTATGACAGAGCAAGAGTGAGAATTAATCTGATAGTAGCAGGCTTAACAACTGGAGAGAAAGTCTCAGTAAAATCAAAGCCTGGCAGCTGGTGGAAGCCTTTAGCAACTAAACGTGCCTTGTATCTATTAACAGTACCATCAGAATTTTCTTTTACTCTAAACACCCATTTACAACCAATAGCTTGCCTATTAGGTGGCAGAGGAACAAGTGACCAGGTATTATTTTTCTGAAGAGCATGAAACTCTTCCTGCATAGCAGCATTCCATTGGGGATCTGCCAGAGCTTGTTTTACATTCTTAGGTTCTGTGTGTGTGAGGAAAAGGGTGGGATGAATACGAGGTAGAACAATGCCAGATTTGGAGCGTGTTTGCATGGGATGAGTATTAACAGGGAGAGTGTTGACAGGAGGAGGAGAAGAAGGTATCACAGAACCAGACTGAGAGGGAGCAGACTGCTGGGAACAGGCAGCAGAAGATAAGGTGACAGGGTCAGGGGAAGACTCAGTAGGTGAGGAGGTATTGAGTTGAGATGATGGAGATGGGGTGAGAACAGTTGGAGTGGACAGTGAAGAGCTGACAGTGGGTTTGTTAAGAGGAAGAGAGGATAAGGAGACATCTCTAACAGGTTGGAGAGGGTCATAGGGAGTAGTGGTAAACAGATCATGATAAGGAAACTTGGATTCATTAAAAAGAACATCTTTAGAAATGAAGATACGACCACTTGGAGACAAGCATTTGTACCCCTTATGAGAGGAGGAGTAACCCAGAAAAACACACTCATGAGATCTGAAGTCAAACTTGTGGGCATTGTAAGGTCTGAATAAGGGAAAACAGGCACAACCAAAGACCTTTAAAAAGTTGTAGTCAGGTGGTTGATGATATAAAACTTGATATGGAATCTGGAATTGAAGAGAGGCTGTGGGAAGTCTATTTATGAGAAAAACAGAAGTAAGAAAAGCATGATCCCAATATGTTAAGGGAAGAGATGCTTGAGTGAGTAAAGTGAGACCAAGATCAACTATATGTCTATGTTTTCTCTCAACAACACCATTTTGGTGATGGGTGTGAGGACAAATAAGTCTATGAGTGATCCCTAGAGTAGTAAGATATTGAGTGAAGGGTCTGAATTCCCCTCCCCAATCAGTTTGCAAAGCCTTAAGGGAGTGTCCTAATTGAAGTTCAGCCATGGCTTTGAACTGTTTAAAGATGGTAAAGGCATCAGACTTGGCTTTTAAGAGGTAAATCCAGGTGAACCTAGAGAAGGCATCAACAAAAGTGATATAGTAATTATAGCCAAGGGATGAAACTGTTGGTGAGGGACCCCAAAGATCACTAAAGACAAGCTGAAGAGGATGAGTGTAAACTGTGTCAGAAGGTGGTGAATGTAATCTGTGAGCTTTTCCCATACAACAAGCAGTGCAAAAAGTAGAAACATCTTTGTCTTTATTAATAATGGGTATTTTACAATGCTGTAAAGCAAGCTTTAGTGTGTGAGTATTAGGATGGCCTAATCTTAAGTGCCACAAGTATTGTGAACTAGAAGATGAACTATTACAAGTACTAGAACTAGTATTAAGAGTACAAACAGATGCAGTATTTGAAGAAGGTAAAGACAATGAAGACTTAGCAGATTGAAGAGAGACACTTGGGAAGGTATAGAGACCATCTGGACCAACTTGACCATGAAGAAGCACCTCTTTAGTGGCCTGAGATTTAACAAGACAATGGTCAGAATGAAACTCAAAGAAGACAGAATTATCTTTTGCAAACTGACTAACACTAATGAGGTTTTTGGTGATGGAGGGAACATGCAACAGGTTATTTAGTGTAAGTGTGATTTGTGGTTTAAGAGGTGAGGGAAACACACTAGAACCAGAAGAATGTATATCCAAACCTTGGCCATTCCCAATGAAAATTTGCTCAGGTCCATCAAAAGAGAAGGAGTCTTGGATATTCTTAGCATCTCCAGTCACATGAAAGGATGCACCAGAATCAGGAAACCAAGCAGTTGAAGCAGTAGAAGAACCACTGGTAGATGGAGCATTGGTGATCATAGCACTAGGTTGAGTAAACTGTACTGCAGGTTGTCTCTGTTGAGGTGGGGGACGCATCCATTGCTGCAGGGGATTGAAACTAGCAAACTGTGCACCAAAGCCAGGAGGAGAAGCACCATAACCAGCATAATTGAGTCCATAACCTGACATCCCAGAGTTAAAAACATGAGCAGGGTCACCAGAAGTAGACACAAAACCCTGGAAATTAGAAGGAATTGGTGCTTGAAACTGCTGATTGAATCTATTCCAACAAGTAGAAGCAAGATGTCCAAATTTGAAACAGACTTGGCACTGAACATTGGAAAAACGTCCCCCTCTACCACGTCCTCTGCCAGTACGTCCTCCTCTACCACGAAAAGAGCCAAAATTAGGAGTGAAATTGGAGGAATCAGGACCTACAGTGTTGTTAACAGAGGATGAAGGCACAGGTGAAGCATTTGGAGACGGAGAATCAGAGGATGAAGTATGAGTCAGATTCAAAGAGGCAGCATCATCAACAGTTTTCTTCTTGAACTTATCAAGACGAGTCTCATGAGCAATCAACAAAGATTCAACTTCATCAATGTCAATAATCTCAAATTTACTTTCAACAACAGAGATAACTGGACTATATTCCTGTGGTAAACCTTCTAAAATCACATCCAAATGCTGATTAACAGGAATAGGATCACCAATAGAAGCAAGATTATCAACAAGATTGCGAATGCGAAGGAGATACTCCTGTACCGTACGATTATCAAGAGAAGTGGAACGCAATTCAACGCGTAACTGTCTGGCCTTGGCACGCATCTGTTTGTGAAAGTAGGTCACAAGCTTTTCCCAGAGTTCAGACGCATGCGAACAACCAACGACACGCGCAAGAATCTCACTGGACAGAGTAGATTGAAGCCAGGACAGAAGCATCTGATCCTTAAGACGCCATTGACGGAACTCAGGATTGAGAGATCCAGAGGCGCGATCTTGCGCAGTGAGAAAGCGCGGCGGAACGATCGGCGCAACAAGAAAATCATCAAGATTGTGCGCATTGATGTACGGTTCCACCTGTTGTCGCCAGACGAGAAAGTTCTTCTCATTGAGCTTCTCAGAAATTTTCAGGGAGAAGACGAAGTTAGAACGTTGCGAGGCGTCGTCGTCAACAAGCGAACGAAGCGGAACAGCGTGCGCAATCACCGGAGAAGACGTTGCAGCGGCGGCGAAGGCGGTGGCGTAGGAAGCGGAGAGGTCGCCATGGAGCAAAGGTCAATCTGATACCATATTAGATTTAGAGAACTAGAGAGAGAGAGAGAATAACAAACTTCATCACAATTCTGTTATGATTTCATTACTTGGAAAATCTGTTACAGACAGCTTTATATAGGCAGCTGGATGAATACCTGCTATAGCAGGTCAACCTATCTCTAACTGACACATGTCAGTTACATAACAGTACAAATACAGCTGGCTTATACAAGCCTTAGACTACTTACAAGAGATACAAAGCATATTATAACAGATACACTTATAAATCATATTAAATGCTCGATGAGAATATCACCCTAATAACTAGCTACACAAAATGGACATATACAAAACAAGATTACATAAATAGTACAAGAACCCTTGAGGGTGTTATTGATCCTAAAAATAATCAGATTCCAAATAAAACAGGCTGGTTCATCCGCCTACTTTCTGTGGCAACATTAGCACACAATGAAATGATGGTAAGTTATTATCTATGATTAATTTATTGAAGCTTGCAATAAATTTGTCTTTTGATTGCTGAATGCTATAAATTTTCTCTCACTAAACTCTACATTTAAAACTAATCTGATTTTAATTTGAGAAATGATATTTGTACAACCATTTTGTAACAACTTTTAGGACAATTCTCTTTCTCTCATACTCATCACAGTGTTCTTACTCTCTCTCTTACTCTTTCTCTCTCTATTGTTTTTGTCCCAAAAGAAAAAGGAAAAAAAGGTTGTCCCAAAAATGGTTGTACAAATATCGTTTTAATTTTACCTTGTTGACCATGGGCGGTGACCGGGAAAGAAATTGCAATTGGTATATGCAACGATATGACAAGTGAATTTGGATACCAAGAATTGATAACTTCTCATCAAGTCATTAGTTTTGAAATTCATCACAGGATGAGTGTTCAGTAAGAGTGTCATTTAAAGAGAACAAAGTGCACTAAAAGCAAAATATGGTAAAGTTTGAATTCATTTAGATGAGATACAGTTGGAAAACAACTCCTAGTGTCACCTTTTTAATTTTACACAGGGGAAAGAAAAGTCACTTATTTATTCATCTTATTATGCAATACTGTACCAGATCATTTGTAGCTCTATAGGTAAGTACCAATTTGTTTGGGTACATAGAATGGCATGTATAAATTTACCTTTACTCACTTCAGCTGGAGAGTTTCCAACAAAGCCGCCAGCATCTGAAAATCGGACTCGAGTTGGTTCATACACCTACATGTAAAAATAATAAAAATAAGGATTTGAAATGCTTATAGTGGTCAACTTTAAACGCATGATATTCAATAATAATTTGATGTTTACATTAACGTCCAAATTCTAGACCGTACACAAATTGCAATTACATAAACAGGTAAAAGTAAAGAGATATATGAAACCAATCACACATTCCAACAATCATGATAAACAGACTAAGTTAAAACCAGCTTTAGTCAGAATCAGTGTTTGTCCATCATGGCTAAGATCAGCTTTGAATCTTTAATTCTGATGCATATCATGTTGCTACTTCACTTGGTCTTTTCTTAATGCATATCATGTACCTTATTAATGATAACTCATTATTTTCATTCAAATCTATATCAAGACATACAAACGAAGTAAACTTCAAAAACAACTTATGTATAAATTTCTATGTGCCTCCAAAGGATTAATCTTGGACCTGACTTTTGATTTTCTGATTCCTAATAGAAAATGGGAAATTTCTTATAAACACCAATGTGGTTAATGGTGTGGACAAACATTTGAAACATTTATTAATAAAGCCACCAACTAACTTATATGATACCATTATCGACTTGTAAAGCAAATTTAACATTTATTTAATGCAATATAGGTTAAGATCCCATAGAGAGAAATTACATCATAACCGAAAACGGAGAAATTTGATTTGATCAACTGAGTTGCCATGCCAAATCCCATAGCTCCAAGGCCAATAAAAGCAACCCGCTTCCTACTCTCAGAAGCAGTAATGACTTCAGATGCAAGTTTCTCAGGGTTATATGCATCTGCATTTGCAGCATCTGAAACTTTCACGCCATAAACTTTATCCCAAATCTGTCATGATAATGAAGAAGAAAAAAAAAATGTTAATGTTGAAAGATAACAGAAACAAAAGGAATATGATAAAGTCTGTGTCAATAACACACGAAGGATATTATAAATACAATCACAAGGAACTATGATTACAGTAATTACATAATAATAATAATATAAAAGAAAAAATTATCCCATAATGTTTCTATTTACATTATTTGTAACAGCATAGAAAAATTCACTACAGCTAAAAACAATAACTTCTGGTTGAAACTACTCAAACAGGTGTATACGAAATTAACCTTGATTAATGCTGTGTCATCATTATCTTCATGACAAACATGTGAAACCCCTGAAAAAAAGAATTTGCTAAACCATGTCAGCTGTAGATGGGTTTCTTTTTATAAACTTGACAGCAGATGAGTACTACTCCCTCCATGTTTTATTATATGTCACTATAGAAAAATATTTGTGTTTTATTATGTCACTTTACAATACCAATGAAACATTACTGTTTCTTTTCTTATCATACCCTTTATTATTTATTACTCTCTTCTTTCAATTCTTTTAATCTCTCTTTCTCATGTCATTAATTAGGGATAAATTTGTAAAATTACTCATAATTTCTCTTCCCAATACAAAACGACTTATAATAAAATCCAGAGGGAGTACGTAGTTTACAGGATTCAGTACCATGAATAAGCTGTTGGTGAGTTGTCGCCAAAAGTGGAAGTGGAAAAGTAAGTGACTTGGCCATATCCAAAATTGTTTCCTGGAATAAAAGCAAATTCAGTTACCATAGAGAAATGTTTAGAAAAGAATAACAAAAGCAAGATGTGCTACTGTAAAACAAACAAAACGGTAATTTTGAAAACAAGAACCAAATTAATACAATCATGTGACCCTTTTCCAACTAAAAAATTGAATTACATTTTTATCATAATTGTCAACAAACAATCTAACCTTGAGCTAATTTAGAGAATTTTAAGAAAAGAGGTTAATTTATGCTTGTTTACAATTATAAAAATGTCTTTTTGATATTCTCTCTCATCAAACACACTCTTAAGAAGCTACTGAAAACAATTTTTCATTATAATTAGAAGATCGTAGATTTTTTTCACATTCTGATTATTTCTATAAGTTGAAACGAGCATATAGAAAAATAAGTGATTGTTATTTTAAAGAAAGTGTTTTTTTTATAAACAAGCTAAAACAAACAGGCTTGATTGTGAAACTCCTATGAAGCTATTGTGTCACGATAAAACAATCATTGGCATTGCTCATAATTCAAGCAGGATAAGAAAAAATATACAGAGATAAATTGGCACTTCATTGAAGACAGTGAATTGACCCCTACAACCTATGTTACCTCAAGATCTTACTAGCAAGTTGGGAATGATAGATATCCACTCAGTACTCACCAACTTGAGGAAGGGTGTTGGGCATTATTGTTATTGTTATTATTATTATCATTATTCTTATTATTATCATCATTATCATTAAGAGTACAAACACTATTATATTTCTTAAAAAAAAATTGCCAAGTATAAATCCAATTGTAATATAGTTTAATTTAGGAAATAGTATCATGGATTAGTGTATATTATGTAAATACCTTTAGACATGAGAGTTAGATCATGTTTTGATAATTTTCTCTCCTGCCAATTGTTTTATATCTAATCTAATAGATAGTTCCCATTCAAAAAGTTTCCTCCCAACGAGATCAGCAAAAAAACAATTTACAGTACACAAGACAAGCTAAAACGCAGAATATATATGAATATTTAATTACTTCTGATTCTAAACATCTTACCATTTCCTTAACCAAAGTGTTCAGAATTTGACGCTTAACCTCTCCCTTTAACAAAAGTGGAACATTATTCTTGAATACCCTACAAAATAAATGAAATATCACCACCTTCCGATAATTGAGAGGGAGGGGTTGCAATTAGAGAATATTTGAACAAAATTGTACATGGCACATTGTAATTATCAGCATTCTATTTGTGCAGAAACCAGAAGATTTTAGTTTATAGACATCGAAGAATATTTGCGATAGCAGAAAGCCTCCTTTTTAAATATTGTTTAGTCACTCTTCCTGCCTTGATAAAACTTCATTTTCAAATAAATAGATAAAAAATGTAGTCCAAAGCATCAACAACTGTACGTGTGTATGCAAGAATTTGCTTAATGTGAAGTTAGCTGTATAATATTGACTAAAAGCATACCATGAATTTCCAGCGGCATTGGAAATTATATCATAGATTATCCGTGGATGAATTCCAGCTTTTGCACCAAGAGAAAGAGCCTCCACAGAAGCAATGAAATGAATACCTTCCAGCATCACAGAGACCATTTTAACCTTACTGCAATGAAAAGGAGTGGCAAATATTTTTAAATTAAAAACACCCGACATAACACAAAATAGTATAACAGTAACTTCAACGATATAAAGTAACTTAGGATTACTATCTAAGCAAATCATGAAGCATGTAATTTTTCAACACTGTTTGGGGGATGGGGGGCTCTGCAAGGCATGAACATATAGAACTGGCGCATTTAAGGATTTTCTCGTAATGAAAAAAATTAGTTTTAGCAAGAACAAGAAAGAAAGTGCACCTGCCACCACCAATTTCACCCTCAAAAGTGAACAGCTTTTCACACATTGCTGTCAAAAAATAAAAAGTATTAACTAACATGAAGAAGGAAAAATATATGTACACACACACACACACACATAAAGATAGTTATCTTTATGGCATATCATGTTTGTATATTGTATAAACAAACAGGTCTAAACTATACCCGAAAGAAGAGGCCGTACTCTTGCAATGGCATCTGATCTTCCAGATGATACAATCTGTGTAGTACAAGCAGAAACAGTTGACACAAGACACGATAGTTAAGCAGTTGATCAAAACCTGGAACTTTATTCTTAGTCGACAAGACATGCAACATATGATAAATATAACAATGTTAAGACAATAACTTACAGTAACTTTTCCATTTAAAGCATCAGACCTCCCATTAGAGGCATATGCGTCAACAACATAGGCTATCTTCTGAGTTTCTACAGGATAAATAAACATGGTTACTTTTGGGCAGTAAACCCCTATCATTGAATTCCCAAATAATCAACAGTTTTAAGATATCATTCCAGAATACATGTACATTGAGTGTGCAATGGATATGGTTGATATATTAGAGAAAAAGGTAAGGAATTCCTATCAGTAAATCTGTATTTGTGAATTGATATATGAAAAGAAAGAAAATACAAGGAAAGTAAAGACAATGTTCCCAACTCAAAGTGTGCCCTCTAAACTCCCAATTACAAAAGTAAACTTTCTCATGCCCCCCCCCCCCCCCCCCCCATATTATTCATTCCCTCCTCACTAAACAGACTGGGTTCGGTTGTCGACCTTATTGTTGTTTTGACTTAAGCTGAAGGAAACATATAACAGTATTAACTGTAGAAATTACTCTATAACTTGAGAGTTGTTTATTTCAATGAGAATGGTGCTCCTTTTATAGGAGAGAATACAACTAGTCAACTCTTTAATTAGGCAGTGACATAATGAAAAATAAACAACCATTAAAATAGAATAATAATTAAAGGAAGTAATATATATTTCAACACCCCCCCCCCCCCTCAAGTTGGTGCATAGATATCAATCATGCCCAACTTGCTTATGAAATGCTCAAAACTTGTCTTTGCTAAGCTCTTGGTCAAAATATCAGCTGTTTGTTGATTTGAAGGCACAAAAGGTAGACAAAGAATTCCAGAATCTATTTTCTCTTTTATAAAGTGACGATCGATTTCAATATGCTTTGTTCGATCATGTTGAACTGGATTATGGGCTATACTTATTGCGGCCTTGTTGTCACAATATAATTTCAATGGAAGTTCTACTGTCATCTTTAGCTCCTTTAGAACTCGATGAATCCAAAGACCCTCACAAATTCCTTGGGCCATTGCTCTAAACTCAGCCTCTGCACTGCTTCTAGCAACTACACCCTGCTTCTTACTTCTCCATGTTACTAAGTTTCCCCATACATAGGTACAATAACCCGAAGTCGACTTTCTATCTGTAATGGATCCTGCCCAATCAGCATCAGTAAAAATAGCCACATTCCTATCACTAGTTTTTCCAAAGAATAGGCCTTTTCCAGGGGCAGCCTTCAAATATCTCAGAATTCTATAGACGGCGTCAAGGTGTTCTTCATAAGGGGCATGCATAAATTGACTAACAACACTAACAGGGAAAGCAATGTCAGGCCGTGTATGTGTCAAGTAAATCAATTTCCCAACTAACCTTTGGTATCTTCCTGTGTCGACAGGCGTGTCCCCTTTTTCTCAAAGTTTTGCATTTGGGTCCATGGGAGTATCTGCAGGTCTACATCCACTCATACCTGTTTCTTTTAAGAGATCGAGAACATACTTTCGTTGAGACACCGTTATTCCTTTCTTTGATCTAGCTACTTCCATGCCAAGGAAGTACTTTAGGGATCCCAAGTCTTTGATTTCAAACTCTGCTGCGAGGTTGCTCTTTAGTCTTTCCATTTCTGTCACATCATCTCCAGTAAGAACAATATCATCGACATAAACAATTAAAATAGTAATTTTTCCACTAGGATTGTACTTTATGAATAGAGTGTGATCTGATTCCCCTTGAGTGTATCCGTGTTTCTTTACTGATTGAGTAAACTTTTCAAACCAAGCTCTTGGAGACTGCTTTAAACCATAAAGAGATTTTTTCAATTTGCACACCTTTGACCCAAATTATTCTTCAAAGCCTGGAGGGTCATCCATGTACACTTCTTCTTCTAGATCACCATTGAGAAACGCATTTTTTACATCTAATTGATGTAGAGGCCAATCAAAATTCGCAGCAAGAGATAAGAGGATCCTAACAGTGTTCAACTTTGCAACAGGAGTAAAAGTTTCTGAGTAGTCCATGCCATAGGTCTGAGTAAACCCTTTAGCAACCAGCCTTGCCTTATATCTTTCTACTGAACCGTCAGAGTTGTATTTTACTGTAAACACCCACTTACAACCCACGGTTTTCTTTCCAGCTGGTAAAGTCATAACACTCCAAGTGTTATTCTTCTCAAGTGCTCTCATCTCCTCAAACACAGCTTCCTTCCACTTTGGAACATTTAGAGCTTCCTGTACATTCTTAGGAATTTCTATACAAGACAAGTGAGAGGTTAATGCTGAAAAAGAGTTTGACACCTTTTATCTCGGGTTAATTTACTGACAGACAATAGGTTACACGACAGATTGGGGACATGTAAAACATCCTGAAGAGTTAATAATGGAGAAATAATGACAGAATCTTTTCCTGCCACAGCTGAAAGAGAACCATCGGCAATCTTAATTTTTAAATTACCTGCACAAGGACTATATGAAGAAAACATACTAGACTCTCCTGTCATATGATCAGTAGCACCTGAATCAACAATCCAGGTACGACTTGGTTTGACACTAAGGAGGGCTGACTCTAAAAAATTACCTTTTTGGGCAATGGAACCGAAAGAAAACATACGAGAAGTTGTTTGAGACTCAAGAAGCTTGTACAATTGTTCATTAGTGGACGGAAGTAAGTTTGAGGAAGACTGCTGCCCTTGATCAGAAGTATCTTGGAGTGCACGACCTTCAGTTGACGAGTTGAAAATTGTTTTACTCATCATCACCCTTTGCCGCGCCTTCTCTCTTCTGGTCTTAGATTTATTCATCCCCTTTGAATTTTCACTTTTTGATCCGACTCAGACACTGCAAGCTACGATTCTGAGTTTTTTTCTTCTCGTGAACAGTAACCGCTGTAGTGAACAGTACCGTCGATGTGAATAGTACACACATGAACAGTAACCACGGTATGAACAGTATCGGCGTTATTAATAGTTGATGCGTGAACAGTGCCGTGGTATGAACAGTACTTCGGTGAACAGTGTTTACTGGATATAAAAAAACAGAAAAGAAAAGAAAAAGGAGCCGTAATGATGGCGGCTAGTGTTTATGCGGAAGCAAGGCCCCCAAAAATCGGGGGCTCTGATGCCATGTAGAAATTACTCTATAACTTGAGAGTTGTTTATTTCAATGAGAATGATGCTCCTTTTATAGGAGAGAATACAACTAGTCAACTCTTTAATTAGGCAGTGACATAATGAAAAATAAACAACCATTATAATATAATAATAATTAAAGGAAGTAATATATATTTCAACATTAACATATGCATATCTTGAACCAAAAAAATCTGATAGCTTCATAACCTCAAATGTTCACCTAACATGAGAACTGCTAAAAGCATCAACTGGCTAATTATACATTATGAAAAGAATAAGCATGATTTTTTAGGAACTCCTTTTACAAAGAACCAAGCATTTAAATTATCCAAAAACACGGAAGGTATATGTTACCTTCCAGATCTTTCTCCAGTTTATGGAGAACAGATGGTAGTATGGTTGACCGAAGTATAAGAACTGTATCTGGTGTTAAACCTGCATATTCAAAAAATGATTATTTTTTACATGAACCAAGATCCTGAAAAATAATTAATGTCTAATGTGCAAAAGTTCCATGCAGACCTTTCAAAGCACCCTCATCCCCAAAAATCAGATCATTAATCTGATCCGTGTGAGCTATAAGGACAACTAAAGCTGCTACCCCTGTAAGTGAGAAAAAGATACGCATTAGTGGAGATGATGACGGAAACAATATTCCATTAGTTTTTAGGCTATGATGACTACCCAATTATAAAGGTAACATTTTTCTATAGATGATGTTTAGTAATTAGCTGCAAAGTCAGGTGAAATAATGAAAGTCTGCTCAGAGAAACTTAAAATAGGGTAAAACAGATTGTTTCCAATACAGATGTTCACCCGAAAAAGGTCCAAAACCTAGTGATCTTTTCTTTCATACAGTAACTTCCAATCTGCTAAACGTAATAGGAATAGTAATATGTAATAGTAATACGTCGTCTAGAGAAGGATTGATTTTAGGAGAGACAAGTTTTCTATAGGATTCATTCTATGAAATCATAATAGTATACGTAGTAGTATTCTGTCTGCATTAGAAAAAACTTAGCTTGCAAATGATGCAAGTGCTTCTGGCCCCTCAAATGATATTTATGCAGTTCATGTTCATATCCAGCATTGATTTTAAGATATTAAAAGCACATAAATTTTGAAATTTGTATCATATCTTACAATTATTTTATGTCAATTCAAATGGCCTACTGCAACAAACCATGGTAAAGGTTGTCAAACAGTGTAAAGAATAACTTTGGTTTACGAAATAGTCAACCAATATAGCGAAATATCAATCACCTTTCCCTGCTTCCAAAGGGCTTGCACATCTAATTCCTCCAAGCTTTACAAATTCATTTATAATGGGATCACTTATCTACAGGAAAATTGGTGAGCGTCAAAGGTGTTGAGAGCAGAAGAAGCTTTAGAGTCACACAGAAAGTTCAAAGCATAAAAAAGAACCTCGAAAGCTTGAACAGAATATCCATGGCGAAGAAGCGAAGACGCCATCTGTAATCCTAATTCATCCAATCCAACGAACCCGATCAACTTCCCAGACTCCATTGTTGAACCTTCCAATTCGAAATTACGATCAAATCCTAAAACTTTTGTATATAAGAGAGTGAAAAATGAGTTAAAGAAAGGAAGGTGTAAAGAAATTACTACTATTTGTTTTATTGTTCGTAGAAAATCGAAATACACGCTTCAGTTTTGTCTATATATAGTATAGATAAATATAAGAAGAATTACACTTGAACCTTTTCATTTGGAGGTACCTGACCTTTATCACTATTAAGATCCGCGACAAAAATAGTTAACTTAATTAAGAGTTTATTATAAGCAATTCGCTCATTTTAACCAAACACAGCCTACAAATATTATGTAACCAAAATAGAGCCTACCTAATTACATGTCTTTTGCAAATTTTAAATTTTTCGATAGTTAAAGCTTTTTGTTGTATTATGATTCAAAGTTGGATTTTGGAAAAGCGAAGAATCGTGACATCGTGTGTCATGATTTTTTAGGTGGAATAGTGCTACTGGAAGGCTAATCGTTACACGATTTTGGGATAAAGTTGTAGTATTGTATTGTGTACGAGAGCTATAGTGATATGATTCTGACAATTGTGACACGATTTTGATAGTATTTGGGCACTATTTAAGCATTGGTTACTACTTTCATTTGCTCCACACATCTAAGTTTATTGGTGTGAGTTTTGAGTCCGAATTCAGAACACTTTTGCTGCCTTTGAATCTTGTAGTGAAAAGAATTGTAAAACAATGTCATTAACTACAGCATCTTCAGTATCACTCACCATAACACAAAAATCCGCTTAACCTTATAGCAACCATTAAAAAGGGTGTCTAGTGGCGTCTCCAACAACAAAGCACTAGTACTATTAAAATTGTTGTCTTTTGAATGATGACGTTGGGAGCCACATCAACATCAATCCTCTAAAAAAGAAAATTATGTCTGGTGCATACCTGAAAACATGTGAATTAAATATCATACATAAAGATGAAGTAAATTGTATCTTCTTTGACCAATAATACTCCATAAAGAATTGTAAAATTGTTCTAATTTTATTGGTCACAAAAAAACATACAATAGATCACAACTAATCCATTTTTCTAAAGGACCATACTAACAAATGTCATTGTAACACTTATTAAAGAAGACAAAAATGGTAGTTTTGCATTAAAAAGAGTCACTTTTAAACTTATACAAAATCAAACTCACTATTTTCAATGCAATATTTCTAAATTTATTTCCTTAATCAAAGTTTTAAAGGCACTTTTAGCATTTTTTTTTTAAGTTAACTAGTTAAGATAAGTGCATGGCCGTCCCCGGCAATTCGGAGGCTTATTTAAAAAGAATTGATAAAAAAATCTAACGCCGCTTATAATTATAGACAACTAAGTTGTAGTTAAATATATAAGCAATGGATCAAACATAACTTTTACATACAGACAAATAGACATTTATTTATGGACAATGCATAATTGACAACAAATTTGCTGTTTTTCAAACTTTTACCTAAAAAAATGACATTTATTGACGGATTTTATCCATAGATACAAGTTTCTTTTTTCTTGTTTTAAAATTTTAATGCCGCTCCAAAAAGTTTAAAAGACCTTTTACACGGGACTCTATGTAAAAGGTCTTGTTGCACTTGCACAAGACCGTCCCTGGATAAATGGTATGGTCTACAAAAAAGAAAGTTAAATCTACGTAATGCTTCATAATAGTATGTAAGCATTTCTTCATACAAATGCAATAGCTTATGAGAAAATGAATGACACTGAAGCATGCATAAAAGATCTTATCCATCATCATGCTGAGTCATTTTAAAGTAATCCAACGTTCATTTACTTGTCGTGCACGCATTTAAATAGTCGTATGTTGGGAACCAATCTATGTGGCATCCATTCATCACATCGAACTCGCCTCTCATTTTTGCTTTTGTTGGAAGCTTTGCCACGAACGTACGAACATTCTTATAAGAGGTGGGGTGAGTATAGTTTGGACTCATGCAAATATGGTCCAACTTTGACAATTCTTCGTAGACTATTACTTTTTCCGTCCTATGCGTTTTTAATGCACTCTATTTTTTTAAAAAAAAATATCCCTTGAATTTTAAAATACAAAATTTCTCCGAATTTTAAAATTTGAACCCATGCAATTTACTGTGTTCATGTTTTGTGGATTCAACAATTTTTTGCAATATATAAAATAATGTAAAGGACAACGAGGTTATTTTTATATAACCTAATGATATACATTTAATCTAATCCGCCCCAAAGATCTATGCTAACATCATCAAGATTAAAACTTTCATCTTTTTCAATCTTCACATCATCTTCAACCTTCTTCTCAGCAACAACATTCTTTTCAGGATCAAGATTTTCAACAATGTACAAATCTTCGTCATCTCATATTACCTCATAACCCGCCGCCCTACATATTGCATTATACTAAACCATCTGATGGACATATCAATTAGGTCATTCTTTTGCAACATCTTGATGGTGTCGTCTCCATAGCGCGGAAGTGGGAGGAATTGGACAACCATCCTTCAAATATATCATCATAAAATGGTTGTCATTCACATGTGCCAGACACATCAATCGATCTTTATGTGACGGTTCACCGCATATAGGGAAAAAGGTTTTTGATCGCCCGTTCTCAAAGGACAGTATAACAACCACGTGTTTGTATCTCTGTGCAATGAGAAAGTCCATTTCCGGCATGATCATCCACTTATCCAGTGGTGCAGGACCAATACCAGAAAAGTTTAAAGTGTCTAAGACCGCTTTATATTGCCTATCTAACCCAATCAACCGTCGATAACACTCATTTTCTTCACTGGTAAGCTCTTTTTGAAGAACAAACAAGTTACGTAGGCTCGCAACTGCACGAAACCCACAATGACCATCACCGGCTACATCCACCACCTTTTCAATAAATTCATGCATGAAAGGTGAGATTTGGTCTTTGTTTGATATGTTGACTTTAACCGGAATTGGCTTAGGAGGATTGGGAAACATGTTGCTTTTCCTTGCACTTTTTTTACTTGTCCCTGTTGAAGCCTGTGTTTGTGAAACTTGTGTATGTGGATCCTGGGAGTCAACATGCTCCCATAGAGAAGGTGATCGATTTGTCGACCGAATGGTATGTTTATCTTTCTTTGGAGCTCCTTTAGTGGCGACTTTTTTTGGCGGTGGACGTGTAGAGGTTGTTTCCGGCAAAACAAACTGTCAAAAATGTTCTTTGATATGGACCTTCATGTTGTAATCAGCCTCGTTGAACCGGGGCTACAATGTGTAAAAAACTGTTAGGTGGAATGTTGTAGAAAACCGGGAAAGACACACAAAAAACTGCATTATGTTCTGTTTTTGTGAGGGTTCGGATTTTATATGCCGAACCTGATAGACAAGTTTTCAATTATAATATCCGAACACCATCAAGCACCCCATATCATGCAACTCAAGTACGTCTGCATGGGGCTTAAATGCGAAATTTTTGGATTATAAAATACGAAAAATCACATAATGAGTTTCAATTATAAAATCCAAACCATACCAGCACAGAACATAGTAAAAATATTAGGTAGAATTAAAGACAGTTTTAAGGAGAAAGTACCTGAAGCAAATCTCATTCTGGTAACAAATATATGTCTTCCTTTCTAGCATTAGGATCACCTTCATACTCAAACCTCAACTTATTCCAGTGTGTGTGGATTTCATCCAAACGAATGGGGGTGTCCTTTTTTATCTTCAATGCAATCTTACACGCGCACGACAATCCATAAGTGATGTGAATTAAACAACCACACTTAGACTTGTCCGTACCAACCGCAACTGCTCGATCAACCTCGTTTGCAAAATAATGCAAAGCGTTCCTTGATATGTTTCTAACCACCATAGACCACATCATCTTTCCTTTGAACCTATGTTCAAGCATGATCATGGATGTCTGGAAGGATGCGTGTATATGAGTATGTTGTGACTCTAGCATGTTGTGAACAGAGTTCCAATTTGTACTTAAATCACTCATACTACTAGTCAGATACTTTTTCAATCGGTTGTGTGCAGATTCAGCTCTGTTTGTTGTATTATTCCCCAGATGCATGACTTTATTGACCCAAAACTTTACAATCTTCTCTTTCCCCGAACCCAAAATTGTATTTTCAACATATTCCAAAAACTTATGAAATTTGTCGCATACAACTTTGAACCGGTTGCAATTATCAATATATGATTGCTCTGTATCTGAATTTACAATATCCTATCATGCAAGCATCACCGTCTTGACCACTTCACTTGACTTTACCTCTTTCCCATCCTTGCCTTTGAGGTCCTTAACTTTGCAATCTGTTTTACAGTTTGCTCTCATATTTCTTTCAATGTGATACTCGCACAACAAAGCAGTAGCCTCTAGAAAAACTGTATCCACGACATTCATCAAAGCATGGTCCCGATCAGTGACAACTACTTTTGGTGAAATATATTTGGAATGCAACAGACCACGACACTTCTCAAGAGCCCAAGTAACGTTATCTTCCTTCTCATACATCATATAGGCAAATGCAACAAAGAACATCAACTCGGTAGAAGTGACACCTACATACTCAAGCAACGGAAGACGGTATTTGTTAGTCTTATAAGTGGAGTCCAACACAAGCACAATATATAGAACGTGTTAAACAACTTGATACCATTTGGATGCGCCCATAAAATATCACTGCCATCATCGAATTCATGATACTTCCTATAATGATACAAATACTCATTCTCAACCAATGATTTCAAGAGATGCTGCATGTCTGTTCCCGTACCCCTAATGGATTGCCTATACATGTGACAAGCATTATAAACATGCTTGATAGTAGTTGAAGTGGTATTGTTCCTCTTCCTTAAGTTGGTAAGAATTTGCCTCGGAGGAACGTTTGACTCTGCCATCTCATTAAGGTGTATACGTTCATTTGGGTTTAGACGTCCAGCGGTTTTATGACCTTTCAACACCTCAGCCATGTCATGGTTGTGTCTACTGTCACCAACTTTGAGGCTCCAATCACCAGCAATCAACAAATAACCTCTCAGTCGAAACAGACACTCACATTTAACTGAACCAAATATTTTGTGCCTACTCAACTTCTTGTACTCGGTATATGAACCTCCTCTTTCACATATCAAGTAACAAATGCATTTCTCACATTGCCACCTTGATCTGATTTACCGATAACGGTTGAAAATCCAAGTTCCATGTAGCAAACTTTTGTTTGGTGGTAAAATGTTCCCGATGATCAATACCAACAACAACATTTTGAGGTACAACAACCAGAGGAGCATCCTCTACTTTCGCATCACCGAAAGGAATGTCAACTTTCAGTGGAGAATCCTTGGGTTTGGCATTTCTGGAATCATCTATAACCTCAAGTGCAATAACCTGCAACACATTGGGTGGTTCAATCTCAAGTGGCAATTCGTTGGAGGCATCAGCAGGAACATCCATGACTGAAATAGTGTGAAAGTATGGTCAGAAAACTGAAACAGATTTTGTACTGGTAAGGTTCAGATTTTAAAATATGAACCAGATTGTTAGGTTTCAGATTTTATATGTCGAACCGTGCAAGTACAGATTGCTTGACGTGATCAAAAGGAAAGCGCCTAGAAATCAAATGAGGGAGGTTTTATATAAACATTACCTTTGCATTCAGACGAAAATGATGTTGTTAACACACCTTGATGACCAGATTGCTACTCCAAATCACGTTTTCGCCCAAAATGGTGTGTTTTTGGAGGTGTAGGGAGTGTTTGGTGATAAAGGTGGTGAAGTTCTGCTAGGTTCTGGGTGAACCTTATATATCGAAATATTTTGGATTTTATAATCCGGACTATTTTTCCCGCTTTGTTAAAAGTTGACGTTTCGGATTATAAATACTGAAACATGTAAATATTGTTTCAATTATATAATCTGAAGGTTGTTTCACCCTATTTTGTCCAGGATGGTTCTCAGTCACGCAAGCCTTCAGTTTCCCTCAGTTTTTTATGCATTTCGTATTTTATAATTCAAACTGAGTTCGGGTTATAAAATCCGAACCAAGGGTAATTTTGGAAAAAAAATAGGGCGCGCGAAAATGTCATAGGGTGGAAAAAGTAATAGTCTTCTTTTTACTATTAGGTTAAACTTTTACACCAAATTCTTCTACGATCCATCACACCAAATTTAACCTAACAACTTTATCTCTCTTATTGCAACTTTCGCTTTCTCTTCCCTCTTCTTCTTCCATCATTGTTTCATCAACCTATATTGCCACTTAGATTGCCAACAACAAGGGTCGGAGTAATTTTTGGCTTGAGATTGATTCTAAACTCGTTCTTCTACCTTTTTTCAATCCTTTTATTGTTCCTTGACCACTTAGAAATTGATGGATGAATTGTCTGGTTGTTACTAGGATCACGAGTTTATTGGTTTCCCAGGTTTATAGAGAGAGAAACTCTTGTGCAGATAGTTTAACCAAAATAGGTCTCTTTTTTTGACAACATTGTATTCTGGTGGAATGACCTTCCTAATCTATCTAGACTTGAGTACATTAAGAACATACAGGGTTTACCTAGTTATAGGTTTATTAATTTTTGAAAAGGTTTTGGTGATGTTCTTCTTTGCTATTATATACTCTCTTTTTTTTTTATGAATTCAAACGATGCTTAAGAAAAACATATACTGCCACATAATTCATATTAAGTTCAATTATTGAAGTAGAACTTCAAGAATATTGATTTTTGGTATCAAATAGCAAAATGGTTGAGATGAGCAACTGTGTGACGCAGTTACAGTGTTATATCTGACTCCAATTGAATACACTCTTTTATATTTTTTTTAGAATTTGATTGTGTAATAATGGTGTAATGACTTCATTATGATACTTTTGCCCTTATTTTTGGATACTTATGTAGTAGTAGATCCAACTTTTGGAATTGGATAAAATATTATGAAGATAATCATCATTATCATGTAATGAATGCTTTATTACGATACATGTTTGTTATGCTATTTCGTCTCCGTGGAAGTGTAAAAATTTTAGATAATCCAAAGTATGATATTCATATTAATGTTGTTTATATAGATATTTTTTTTAAGCAAATGGGGTGTAATGGGAGCCCCTATGCAACTCTCTAGATATACTAAAATCAAAGTAAACAGAAATATAAAATATTGGGGTGGGGGTAGGCATGACAATGGGGCGGGGTGGGGACGAATTTTACCATCCTCGTCCTCATACCCTACTCTCGTATACCTACCTGTTACCCTACACATATCCAACAAGGATGAGAAATCGAATCTCATCCCCGTCCCCGACGGGTTCGGGTATCTCCGGCGCATCCCCGCAGTGGATAAATTTTTTTAATAATAAAGTCATTTTTCAGTCCCGAGTGCAATATTGTAATGCATTATCCAACAAAGAGATGATGACAATCGACGACTATGGTGATGGAGAAGAGAAGACCGAAAGTGTGAGGTATAGAAGGAGAAAAAAGAGAACTATGATAATTGAGTGTCGTCTGAAAGACTGTGGCTCTGACTGTGTGAGTGAAATGATTTAGGGTTGTAGTTTCTATTTATATAAAAGGGGTAATAAATTGATTTTTTACATTCGAGACCGGTTTGGGTATGGGTTTGTGGTGAGTACCCATATCCCCGTTACCCGTCCCGTACCAGTGTTTTGAAATCGGAGAAAACCCAAACTCATACCCAAACACAGTCAAAACCGAAAAAACCTATCAAATTGAGTTTGGTTCGGGTGGGTACCCGCATGTATGGGTTTTGTTGCCATGTATGGGGGATATAAAATCTACCCAGTCACCATATAATAAGCCTAAACGGGTATATAAACATTTAAATACAACAAACAAAAGGAAATATAAAATATTGGGGGTAGGGGCATAAACTTTACCCGGTCACCATATAATAAGCCTAAACAGGTATACATTTAAATACAACAAAGTTGTTAAAAGTAACTGAAGCAAACACACAAATACCATAAGCATTATCAAGTGAACCCGCGGACGAGCGCGAAACCAAATAGAAAAAAAGAGTGGTGTGTGAATATTCACATCTCGAGTTGACGTATGAAATGATCGCCAACATAGAGTGATTCACAAACCAATAACCCCTTATGATAGATCATAACAGACATCCACGGTATTTCAAGCCAAACAAACTTTGATTTGCGAGTGTAAATGAAAGATCCAGCACAACAGCGACAAGGTTGTGAAACAGATCAAAATTCGAGAACAATTGAGAACCCAAATCGAGGGATGGATAAATGAAAGACCGGTGGATCTCGAATTGGAAACAAAAACGCACAATCCATTTACGACACATGAATCATGTAACACCCTGTTTTTCCCAACTTGAAAATTTCATTTAAAAATAAATCAGAGTTTCAACCTTGACGGGATGTCGCACTTCGTTTACAATTTATAAATAGGATAATTTGCTATTTATTTCAAAACAGACTTTTCAATAACGTCAAAACCATCGCAGCGGAAATTCAACTTCATAATTAAATCTAAACATCATTAGGCACAAGGCCACATCAAAAACAACGTAGTTTAAAACTCCACTAAATGTGGTTCAACATCAGTTTGAAATTAAAATACATAGCACATGAATTCATCAAAAAGTTTCCCATCCCGTTACATATCAGAGCGACTCCTAATGACACGAGGAATCAACTCACTTCAGCGATTACTCCTGGTTATCTGCACGTTACCCACGTAGAGGCAACATTCAAACAGAAGGGGTGAGATTCACATTCAATAAACATAAGTACATAATTCATAAAGATGAATTTAACATTTCACATAAACATCATCAAACAACACCATCAGATCTTATACATACATCACACATACACATCATAATCTCACCTCTCAATGCAACATCAAATACAATAACATCGACCGACTCAACAATGCAACATCACTGACTCAAGTATGCAACATGCATGTGGTACCAATTCATCGCAAAATATGTCATAATAGGACATGTCGGGCATACACCCCCATCGTAAATGTCATATAGACATGTCGGGCATACACCCCCATCGTAAATGTCATATAGACATGTCGGGCATACACCCCCATCACTTAATGCATATGTACTGGACTCGACAATGCAACATTTACAACAAATACAACGTCAACAACAACTTCATTATCATATACATCATCATCGTTATCATCATCATCGTTTAACATCATCATCGTGTATTATCATCATCACAACAAAGCATCATCACAGCACATCGTTATCATCACACATCATTATCACAACACATCACAATTATAATGCACAACAACAGCATGTATCATGCCAATTTCATCATAACTCAAAAACTAAAAGTCATTTTCACGTCAAACCAAAGCCACTGGAAAGCTAACAAAATTATCTAAAACCTTCATGTTTACACCCAAGGCCAATTCTGTACCGATCAATACCAGTTTTCGTTTCAAATTCGGAAAAGTTGTGCAGAAAGTCCATAAAAATTCACTGTGACCTACGTGCAGTAATTTGACCATAACTCAAGTTCTATAAATCGTTTTGACGTCAGACCAACGGCATTAGAAAACTAACATCCATACCTACAACTTTTGTGTTTACACCTAAGACCAATTCTGTACCGATCAATACCAGTTTTTATTTCAAAATTCGGGGCAGAGATAAGAAAACTCAGGAAAAGCAACTTTAACATCAAAATCATCCAACAACTCATTCATCTGACACATGTTTATGAACATTCAAAACTTCATCAATTTATGCATAAGCATGGCACCAATCAGTAACAACACCATAGAATCACAACAAAATCAACATCTCAACATAGAAATCATCAATTTAACATTCCATCATTAGTTTATCATAATCAAACAACCCTAATTCCCAAATTCACCAACATCAACATGTTAAATCAAAATTTAGGGATTATGAAACTTAGATTTATAGAAGCTAGTCCCACCCTTACCTTGTTATGAAGAAATCGCCCCCTTCAGCTTTTCCTCTTCTCAAGTTCTTCACCTTCTTCCTTGGCTCTGCTTCTCCTCTTTTCTCTTCTCTGTTTCACGTGAAAACACAACAAAATGCAACCTCTTCACGCGTATACCTCTTTTTCTATTCCACTTCCCTCTTTCTTAATTTCCCATAATGCCCTTAATGCCATTTTAATTCTATTTAATCTATTAAATTATATTAATTCATTATAATTCAATAAAATAATAAAATTAAATTCTAGGCGTTACAACTCTCCCCAACTTATAAAATTTTCGTCCTCGAAAATGTACCTCATGCAAATAACTCTGGATAAGACTCCAACATCTTGCTTTCCAGCTCCCACGTCAAGCTTTCACCAGTTGGTCCTCCCCAAACAACTTTCACGAGAGGAATCTCTTTGCCCCTCAACTTCTTCATCTCACGGCCTTCAATCCTCAGTGGTAATGTCTCCACCGTAAGATTGTCTCTAACCTGCACATCATCTCTCGGAATCACATGAGAGGGATCTGCAACATACTTCCGAAGTTGCGACACGTGAAACACATCATGCAAATTTGAAAGATGCGGTGGTAATCCCACTCTATAAGCAACTGTTCCTATCCTTTCTGATATCTGATAAGGACCAATGAACTTCGGAGTCAGCTTCTTCGATTTCAATGCACGTCCAACACCAGTCATCGGAGTGACTCTCAAAAACACATGATCACCTTCTTGGAACTCAAGGTCTTTTCTTCGCTTATCATGATAACTTTTCTGCCGACTCTGCGATGCTTTCATCTTCTCTTGTATCAATTTGACCTTCTCAGTAGTTTGCTGAATAATTTCTGGTCCCACAATTGCACTCTCACCAGCCTCGAACCAACACAAAGGAGTTCTGCACCTCCTACCATACAATGCCTCAAAAGGTGCCATTCCAATGCTAGAATGGTAACTGTTGTTATAAGTGAACTCTATCAACGGTAGATGACTATCCCAAGCTCCACCCTGCTCAAGAACACATATTCTCAACAAATCTTCGAGTGATTGAATCGTCCTTTCCGACTGACCATCTGTTTGCGGATGATAAGCCGAGCTCAACCTCAATTTAGAACCCAATGCTTCCTGCAAACTCTTCCAAAATCTAGAAGTAAATCTTGGATCTCTGTCTGACACAATACTCGACGGAACACCATGCAACTTCACAATCTCTCGAATGTAAATCTCTGCCAACTGCGACACAGGATAACTAATATTTATCGGAAGGAAATGCGCAGACTTCGTCAACCTATCCACAATCACCCAAATTGAATCATGTCCTCTCTGAGTATTCGGCAAACTCGTCACAAAATCCATGGATATACTATCCCACTTCCACTCTGGCACATCCAACGGTGTCAACAACCCAGCAGGTTTCTGGTGCTCAACCTTCGACTTCTGACAAGTCAAACATGAATACACAAATTGAGCCACATCTCGCTTCAAACCAGACCACCAAAACAGCTTCTTCAAATCATGATACATTTTTGTAGCTCCCGGATGAATACTCAAGCTACTTCTGTGACTTTCCTCAAGAATCATCTTCTTCATCTCATCGTTATCAGGTATACAAATTCTGCCTCTAAACCTCAACACTCCTTGATCATCAATTTTGAAATCACTACCCTCAGCCTCATTCATCAAATCCACCAACTTCACATCTACTTTCTGAGCTTCTCTGATATTACTCAAAAATTCATTGTTAATCTTCAACATACCCAACTTCACACTCTGAGGTGCCAATTCACAAACCAAACTCATATCTCTGAATTGTTCAAGCAACTCAAACTCTTTAACCATCATAGCAGACATATGCAAGGTTTTCCTGCTCAAAGCATCAGCAACAACGTTAGCTTTACCTGGATGATAATTCAGTCCAAAATCATAATCCTTCAACAGTTCAAGCCATCTTCGCTGCCTCATATTTAGCTCCTTCTGATCAAATAGATACTTCAAACTTTTATGATCACTAAACACCTCAAATCTTGAACCATATAAATAGTGTCTCCAAATCTTCAGCACAAATACCACTGCGGCCAACTCAAGATCATGCGTAGGATAGTTCCGTTCATGAATTCTCAACTGTCTTGATGCATAAGCCACTACTTTACCATCTTGCATAAGCACACCACCTAATCCCAACTTGGACGCGTCACAATACACCACAAAAGGCTCATCTGGCTTCGGCAAAATCAAGATTGGAGCCGTCGTCAAACGCTGCTTCAATTCATTAAAACTGGTTTCACAATGAACATCCCACACAAAAGCTTTACCTTTACAAGTCAACTGCGTCAACGGAAGTGCAATCCTCGAAAATCCTTCTATAAATCTGCGATAATATCCAGCCAAACCAAGGAAACTTCTAATCTCAGTCACCGACTTAGGGGTCTCCCATTGTGATACTGCTTCCACTTTAGATGGGTCAACCGCAATACCACTACCTGAAATAATGTGGCCAAGAAAACTCACCTCTGACGATAACATCAGACATAATTTCTTTTAGGTCACTACCAACACTTCCTATCCTTGAAATCTCATTCTTCGCATTTCCAACAACTTCAGCAACTCATTATAATTACTCACTAATATTCCACAATGAAGTCTACCACAATCCGTCACTATAATCATTCTTATTCAACATAAATTGCATCTCCATGCATTTTCCGATACCTTCGCATTCTTACAAATACCAATGTTTCATTCCTTATCCATATCTTACACCCTTCTTCACCTTTTCAATTTTCAGCAAGAATCACCCAACTTCAAACACAATTATATCTTCCAATACAGACCTCCCAAGCACAAAATTATATTCCAAAATGAAGGGAATTTCGTGTAGATTCCAGAACTTCAAGAATCTCCCAAATCCGAGTTACGAGTAAAAAGTTATCATCCTTGCAATGGGACTGGTCCAGAATTCCCGTATGCAGAATTTTCCAAAAATCAGCATCAGACCCAAACATTAAAATGCACTTTTCTTCCTCTTCACAAACTTCCTGAAGACAAATCTTATATGCAAACTGTAGGGAATTTCTTGAGCTTTCCAAAAAGTCCAGAATCGCTTCCATCAGAAACACGAGTAAAAAGTTATGCCCCTTTTACTGACAGCTGCTCCATAATTGTAAAAATCAGAATTTGAGGTTGATGAACATAAGTTCCATCTCTCCCTCTCGCTTCCAAGATCTACCAACATCCTTTCTTTTCATCCAACTACGAAAATCACCCGAATTTAATCCAACTACACTCAAGACATACCATCTACCGAATTAATCCATCAACTATCACTTCCATTGGAATAATTCCTCATTCTCAATTAATTCACCATCCATAATCTACACACATCTCAAACTCGACTGATACGAATTCATGAGTCCATACTCTCGCCGGTTCCCAACAACATCGCTTCAATAACGTTTGCACTCTTACAATCAACATCACCTCGAACCAACTTCTACATACTATCAACACGTCCGGGAGGCAAGCTTCTCCCCCACTTATTCCAAACCAACTCCTGCAGACAACGACTATGAGCTAACAAACAAGTACCGACAGTGTTTCACACACATGTCGAGTACTAAGGGACAAACAACATTAGACAACATTGGCCGGACAGACCGACCTGCTCTGATACCAATTGTAACACCCCGTTTTTCCCAACTTGAAAATTTCATTTAAAAATAAATCAGAGTTTCAACCTTGACGGGATGTCGCACTTCGTTTACAATTTATAAATAGGATAATTTGCTATTTATTTCAAAACAGACTTTTCAATAACGTCAAAACCATCGCAGCGGAAATTCAACTTCATAATTAAATCTAAACATCATTAGGCACAAGGCCACATCAAAAACAACGTAGTTTAAAACTCCACTAAATGTGGTTCAACATCAGTTTGAAATTAAAATACATAGCACATGAATTCATCAAAAAGTTTCCCATCCCGTTACATATCAGAGCGACTCCTAATGACACGAGGAATCAACTCACTTCAGCGATTACTCCTGGTTATCTGCACGTTACCCACGTAGAGGCAACATTCAAACAGAAGGGGTGAGATTCACATTCAATAAACATAAGTACATAATTCATAAAGATGAATTTAACATTTCACATAAACATCATCAAACAACACCATCAGATCTTATACATACATCACACATACACATCATAATCTCACCTCTCAATGCAACATCAAATACAATAACATCGACCGACTCAACAATGCAACATCACTGACTCAAGTATGCAACATGCATGTGGTACCAATTCATCGCAAAATATGTCATAATAGGACATGTCGGGCATACACCCCCATCGTAAATGTCATATAGACATGTCGGGCATACACCCCCATCGTAAATGTCATATAGACATGTCGGGCATACACCCCCATCACTTAATGCATATGTACTGGACTCGACAATGCAACATTTACAACAAATACAACGTCAACAACAACTTCATTATCATATACATCATCATCGTTATCATCATCATCGTTTAACATCATCATCGTGTATTATCATCATCACAACAAAGCATCATCACAGCACATCGTTATCATCACACATCATTATCACAACACATCACAATTATAATGCACAACAACAGCATGTATCATGCCAATTTCATCATAACTCAAAAACTAAAAGTCATTTTCACGTCAAACCAAAGCCACTGGAAAGCTAACAAAATTATCTAAAACCTTCATGTTTACACCCAAGGCCAATTCTGTACCGATCAATACCAGTTTTCGTTTCAAATTCGGAAAAGTTGTGCAGAAAGTCCATAAAAATTCACTGTGACCTACGTGCAGTAATTTGACCATAACTCAAGTTCTATAAATCGTTTTGACGTCAGACCAACGGCATTAGAAAACTAACATCCATACCTACAACTTTTGTGTTTACACCTAAGACCAATTCTGTACCGATCAATACCAGTTTTCGTTTCAAATTCGGGAAAGTTGTGCAGAAAGTCAATAAAAATTCACTGTGACCTACGTGCAGTAATTTGACCATAACTCAAGTTCTATAAATCGTTTTGACGTCAGACCAACGGCATTAGAAAACTAACATCCATACCTACAACTTTTGTGTTTACACCTAAGACCAATTCTGTACCGATCAATACCAGTTTTTATTTCAAAATTCGGGGCAGAGATAAGAAAACTCAGGAAAAGCAACTTTAACATCAAAATCATCCAACAACTCATTCATCTGACACATGTTTATGAACATTCAAAACTTCATCAATTTATGCATAAGCATGGCACCAATCAGTAACAACACCATAGAATCACAACAAAATCAACATCTCAACATAGAAATCATCAATTTAACATTCCATCATTAGTTTATCATAATCAAACAACCCTAATTCCCAAATTCACCAACATCAACATGTTAAATCAAAATTTAGGGATTATGAAACTTAGATTTATAGAAGCTAGTCCCACCCTTACCTTGTTATGAAGAAATCGCCCCCTTCAGCTTTTCCTCTTCTCAAGTTCTTCACCTTCTTCCTTGGCTCTGCTTCTCCTCTTTTCTCTTCTCTGTTTCACGTGAAAACACAACAAAATGCAACCTCTTCACGCGTATACCTCTTTTTCTATTCCACTTCCCTCTTTCTTAATTTCCCATAATGCCCTTAATGCCATTTTAATTCTATTTAATCTATTAAATTATATTAATTCATTATAATTCAATAAAATAATAAAATTAAATTCTAGGCGTTACAAATCAGCCACGACAGATATCAACGATTCCAGCCCTGGAATGAAACCACCACCAACCATCCAAAAAATGAATGCAGCAACACAACATGTCCCTTTACAGACCTTGGAATCGACAACAACCATGAGGACGACCGAAGAAGGTAGGAAAACGAACTGAAGCTTGGACCGTCAGAGGGTAAGGATTAACTCATCTTTACGGGTTTTCGCAACCATTTTCTACATATTGAGTTGCTTATATAGAGACTAACTTAATATTAAATTTGATAATACAGGGTCGCTGTTGAAACAAAAATCTTTTTGATGAATGTTTTAATGATAACAAACCTTATGGAATAAAGGCTAAAGTTTTATGAATGGTGATCTACTGATGTTTGCACTTAAGTCTTTTCACAGAAGTAGACAAGAAAGAAGTCTCTTACAAGTGCATATATATACTCAGTGGAAGATTACCAAAACAGTAGCATAACAAGCTCAAAGAAGATATAAAAAGAATATTGTTTGAATCAAAAGAGTGTTGATCGAAGATTCAACAAGAAGATGAATTTTACTATCAATTGACTCATCCTCGTCACCACATGGTTTTCAATAAAGCCTTAAAAATTCGAGGAATAAAGGGTTAATATTTGAATGGTACACAAGATCACTCTTAAAAGTCATGTGACAAAACACAGATTGAGTTTTTGTTACATACCTTAAGTATCTACAAGATACGAAGATTCAAGAATGATCTTCAAATAGTTTCTAAAAGAGTTTAAGGAAAAGACATAAAAGTTTCATTCAAGAGAATGATTGATTTTACCTTCATGACTACATGCATGCTTAAACTAAAACATCTCAAAGATACTCAATGGACAAGAAACATTGTGTGGAATCACTTAGAAGATTTATGAGAAGAATTGCATCATCAACAAAATAATTCAAGGTTAATTGACCAATAAGATATTGTCTTCTCATAAAGAAGAGAACATTATCAACTTTGATGAAAAAATGTTCTCATGATGAAGATGATTATTACACTCGAAATTATTCTTATTACTTCATCAAAATGATTAGAATCAACTCTGAAGAGAAACCAATCCATGAATGAATTATTCATTAAGTCACTCATTAATTGGAGAATTATCAAGAAAGAAAATTCATGATCATATGGAAGGAAATTCATGATAATATGCAAGAAGATACTATCATAAAAGACTTAGGATGATCCAAGCATCTTCTATCATTATTCAAGATATGATTTGGGAGAATAGAAATCAATCAAATGAATTTTGACTTTGAGAAAGGTTTCTCATGTTCTTACAAAGAACATTCTGGTCATACAAAGTGAAGAAAACATCCTTATTTGATGTTTTAAAGATCACAATCATATTTAATTTATTTCACCTTTTATATACTAATTTGTTTTGTGAGAATTGTTTCATGAGAACATTACGAGAACGTTCTGGTCACTGTTCCAAGAACCTTCTGGATACAATGAAACATTTACATCAAAAGAAAAGAAAGCAAAAAGGAATGCATGGCATTAAAACATGAGAAGTTATCTTAGGGTCTTGAAAGTTTCGATCCATTTGGAGAAAAGCCCATCAAAAGATAAATATCTCATGAAATGTATTAAGTCACATGTGAAATGGAATGACATCATCATATGACATCATGGTGACTTAAACATAAGTGACTTGCAAGATTTTACAGCAAGCAACAGCTCACTACAACAAGCAACAACTCATTACAGCTGTATACTTCACACGTTAAAGCAACAAAAGCAAGCTGAAACGTCCAGAACGTTCTGGATGAACAAAAAGAACATTCTGGCTGAAGTGAAAAAGGAAAGTGAAATCAAATGTAGCTTTGGACAGCTGCACAAAACGTGTCCAACAGCTCTATTTTCACCCTTGGTCACCAAGTCACTCCTCACCTATAAATACAAGAGGCTTTGGAAGTTAAATGCAAGAGTTTGCAAAGAAAAACATCTCTCTCTTTCAAGCTTTTCACAACATCTCTCTCAAAAGTTCTAGATCATACTCTTATGAGTTTTTTAGTAAAATCTCAAACATGTGTTGAGTATTTTATTCGATCGAAATACTATCTCTTTCTTTTGGATCATACTCTTTCGAGTTTTTTTAGTAAAATCTCAAACATGTGTTGAGAATTTTATTCGATCCAAAATTCATATCTTTTCATACAAAGTGTATTATATTCTCAAGTCTATTCGTAACAATAGTTTGAGAAGGAATTTGTAACAACCTTTCTTGTGCGAAAGCAAAGAATTGTAGAAGTCTGCCGAGGTTGATAATACGGTTTGTAACGGACTGATCTGGTGTGATCAAGAATCTATGGTGCTAGTCAGAAGTTTCTGTTAGCAAGATACTATAGTGGATAATCTCACACGAGGTGTGGGGACTGGAAGTAGCCGGGTTTGGTGAACCAGGATAAATCTCCTGTGTTTTTCTCTCTTCCCTTCTCTATTATTTTCATTACACGATATACACACACTATCACAATAATAATAATAATATCTATTAATCTCCAGAATATTCTGGTCCTAATTAATCACAATCAATCCAGAGTTCTCTGGTCCTAATTAATTTAATCATTTATATTGTCTTGATTAATTCATACAACTGCATCCAGAATATTCTGGTCCAAGATAAAACAAACTCTTAAGTTAAACTCACGTTTAAAATCAACATATAATATTATTTTATCATTCTGCTTTTATATTAATCATTCTCTAGAATATTCTGGTCCTTGCTTTAAAAGTTTAATATCATTCTGCTGTTATTTAATCATTCTCCAGAACATTCTGGTCCTTGCTTTAAAAGCTTAATATCATTCTGCTGTTATTTAATCATTCTCCAGAATATTCTGGTCCTTGCTTTACAGCTTAATATAATTTTACCCATTCTGCTTATATATTAATTAATAATTCTCCAGAACATTCTGGTCCATAGTAAAAGCAACTTAATTTAATCCAGAACATTCTGGTCCTAGATAAAACAAACATTTTTATCTAAAAATCTATAATCTTGTTATACTAACAATGACCAAGAATTTTCTTGAGTATATAAACTTGTTAAGTTTTTCAGGAGTAATTTTAAATTGGTCACAATTCAAACCCCCCCTTTCTTGTGACTATTTCTTCCACTTCAGTCGCGTTCGACAAAACTTGAAGAAATAAATTAATTTAAAGTTAAATATGTTTTTGGTCTCTATAAATATTTTAACTTTTCGATTTAGTCGCCAAAATATTTTCTTCGTTTTTTAGCCCTTTAAAAGTTTTAATCCACAATTCTGGTATCTGCTTCTAAGTCAGGCCACATGTGTCATTCATATTTTTGAATGAATGTTTGTAAGAATGTTTAAAATATTATAAGAACCTCTCCTAAAAAAAGTTTTTTTAACGAAACATGAATTAAATGCGAATTTTTAAATATGAAAAACATACAAATTTATATTTAATTCATCATTTGTTAAAAATAAAATAAAATCTTGCAAGAGAAAATTTTATAATATACTAAAAATGATTGCGAAAAAACCAAAATTTTAAATGATACACACGAGTTGACTTAAAAGCACGAATTAAAAGTGGTGGTCGAAAATGTTTTGGGAACTAAAAGTTGAAAAAGAAATTAAGATGACCAAAACAAAAAGTTGACATTTTTATGATGGTCAAAAAATATATCTAACCCATTAATTAATAATATTATTAGATAATTCCTAAAAAAAATATTATTAGATAAATCAATAAATTAAGAGAAAAAGTGGACATGCATTGTAAACTAGATTTACATTGACGTCTGATAAAAAATGAGAATTCAACAATTATTTTTTAAATCAATTACAATATATTCTTAAATGGTAACATTGTGAGTTCTTTTGTAAAAAAAAAACATTGTGAGTTCTTATTGGATGACAATATACACCGTCATTGCATGTCTATTAAACTCATAAATTGATGCAAATAAAATGTTATTTTCTCCATATTAAGACGAGTTATTTAATTGATCGTTTCACATATATCAATATAAAACTTTTAATATTTTTAAGGGTCATACTAACTTATGACTCTTAAAAAGAGTATTTGGGCCTAACACAATCTCATAAAACCGGCTTGTGAGGTGATGATTGCCCCCACTTATAAACACATGTTCAAGCAATTTTTTGTTCGATGTGAGACTCTTTAACACACACTCACGACCAACACTATTGTGCTTGGTTTGTGGACATAAATGATGGGTGGCTCACTGGCTCGCTAGCGGAAATCTGATAGCAGGTGACTCAATAGATATTGGAGAGGCTCTGATACAATCTTAAAAATCATTGTTGGACCTAACACGGCCTCACAAAACTTGCTTATAAGGTGATGATTGTTTTCATTTATAAACACATGTTCAAACCATCTTTTGTTCGATGATGACTCTTTAAGAGGACATTGTTTAAGAAACTCATAATCAGTAAACTTATCTAAAAAATGTAAGTCAAACACTTGCAAAAGTGATAATTACACAATTTCCTATGTAAAAGTTATCCCATTTAATTGCTTAAAAGTTATCCCATTTGTTAGTATTTTCTTATCTTGATGTCATATACCACAATTTGATTTGTCTTTTTTTAGTCGAGTAATTTAGAAGTTGTAAATTCATTTTTTTTAAGGTGAACAAATGAGATGTTCAGATTCAAACGCGTGTTGATTTTGAGATCGAGTTTGAACATTAAAAATGGAGCAAACCCCCATTTAGGTCTCTGAAAGTGACACTCGCTATCACACTAGTCCTTCTATCAATTTAATGAATCAAAAAATCCCTTATTGTTTGATCTGTTGGTCAAATGCATCCAAAACGTTAACTTGGTGTTAACGGTGCTGATGTGTCCGTTAAGGGACTAAACGGTTGGATGTCCACATAGGCGAGGGACCAAAATGACCACAATTATGTTACTACCTTAATCTTCTCCAACACTACTCATAAACTCATGCTCCCCAACACCACTGCCCAGAAATTCAAAATCAAAATTCAAAATTGATTTACCCTCTTTATCTTTTTCTTCATCATCAATTCAAAATCCATAATCCAAAAACTCAAAACCATAATCAACATAAACAATCCTAAATTTCCTCAAAATTCCATGGTTGTTCATGCTCAAAGGAAGAGTTGCTGAGGGGAAGGGCAGGATTTGAGCACTTGAATGAACCACTGCACATTTTGATTGAGGCTGAGCTACCTGTCAATGTTGCTGATTTAAGGTTGAGACAAGCACAAGAAATCATAGAAGAGCTACTCAAACCTGTGGTATTGATATTTTTCAACTCTCTTGTAATTTCAGTAATATTGAACGAGTTTTTTTTTCAACTCTCTTTTATTTTTGTCTCTTGGAATGTTTTGAGAGGAAGGGTATGGAAGAAGATGAAGCTATGAGCTTGTTAATTTTTTCTAGGAGATGGAAGAGATATTACATTCATTTTGGTCCCTCTCCAATGTGGAAGTCACACACAAGCATCCAGCATGGCAACACTAACGGACACATCATCATACTTAACCTTTAGTTAACTATTGGACTATTATGACTAACAAATCAAACAACATGCGAGTTTTTAATTCATTAAATCAATTCAGGGACCGGTATGATAACAAGTGTCAATTTCAGGGACTCAAAAAGAGGGTTTGTCAAACTAAATCGGTCATTTTGAAACAGGTGCCTAAAAACCTAAAGCTCAAATGCCGAAACGCAAAACCTAAACTTTACCGGAAAAAGCAGCCGGAGTTTCTCTCCGGCCACCGCAAACAGCTTCAAATCCCGACCACTTTTTCCTCTTTCATCTTCCATTTCCACAATGCCTTCCTCCGACGAAGAACCCACTACAAACCCTAAACCAAAACACCACCCACGTTCATCATCAAACGCCACAAAATTCTTCGAAGAAGTACTCAATGGACCAAACCAACGTTGTTTAGAAAATTTCCGTATGGACAAAGTCGTATTCTATAAACTATGTGATATTCTAGAAACCAAGGGTTTGTTACGTGACACAAATAGGATTAAAATTGAAGAGCAATTAGCTATTTTTTTGTTTATTATTGGTCATAATTTGAGGATTAGAAGTGTTCAAGAGTTGTTTCATTATTCCGGTGAGACGATTAGTCGGCATTTTAATAATGTTTTGAATGCGGTTATGTCAATTTCTAAAGAGTATTTTCAGCCTCCGGGGGAGGATGTTGCTTCGGTAATTGTGGAAGATGAGAGGTTTTTTCCGTATTTTAAGGTTAGGGTTTTGATTAATTTTGTTTGATATGCATGTTGTTTCGAATTGATTATTGTCAAATAGATGTTAAAGCGTATCGAAATTTGAACAAATCGATGTTGTTCTGCAATATGCTATTTAGTACAAAGTAGTGTTGTCAACTATGGATCATGGGAAATAGCAGTTTGTTATTAGGCTAGAGTACTATAGGGCTGTTATACAACACTATGTACTAAATTGTGTATTGCAGAATAATAGCAGTTACAGTTTGTTAAAACTCTGATTTGCTACATTAATTTAAACAAATCGCTATTATTCTGCGATATGTTGTTTGGTACAAAGCGGTGTAGTCAATCGTGGATCACGAGAAATAGCGGCTTGTCACTACACTACAGTACTATGGAGTTGCTATAGCCGCTATTTGACAACACTTTGTACTGAATCACATGTAGCAAAACCATAGCGGTTTGTTAAAATTCTGATGTGATAAAGTGCAGTGTAAATTAATTTGAATAAATCGCTATTGTTCTGCAATTCGCTATTTAATACGAAGTAGTTTTGTCAATTGTGGATTACGGTAAATAGCGGCTTATTCAAATTCCACTATGCTAGAATGTTTTAAGGCTGCTATACTACACTTTGTACTAAACCGTGTATATTAGAACAATACCGGTTTGCTAAAATTTTGTTATGCTATACCTATAGCCGTTATTTGACAACATTGGTACAAAGTGTTGTTAAATAGCAGCTATTGCAGCACTATAACATAGTTGAATTTGAACAGACTGCTATTTTTAGCTATCTTTGATTGACTACCCTGGTCTCACTTTTTTTATTGTTCTCGGATACGGTATTTGGTACAGAGCAGTGTTGTCAATCGTGGAACACGGGAAATAGCGGTTTGTTAGTAGGCTAGAGTATTGTAGGGTTACTATAGCTGCTATATGACAACCTTTGTACTAAATCACATATCACAGAACAATAGCGATTTGTTAAAATTCTGATATGATGTAGTGTAGTGTAAATTAATTTGAACAAATTGCTTTTGTTCTGTGATACGCTAATTGGTGTAAATCAGTGTTGTCAATTGTGGATCACGGAAAATAGTGGCTTGGCCCTAGACTCGAGTACTATAGGACTGCTATAGCCGCTATTTGACAAAACTTTGTATTAAACTGTGTATCGCAGAACAATAGCGGTTTGTTAAAATTCCGCTACGCTTTAGTATAGTGCAATGTTGTTAAATAGCGGCTATAGTGGTGCTATAGTGCTATTCAACAGCAGAATTTGAACAAGACAGCGCTATTCAACAGCAGAATTTGAACAAGACATTATTGTTCTGCGATACACTATTTAGTACAAAATATTGTGAAATAGCGGCGTTATAGCACTGTTGCATAGCGAAATTTGAACAAAACGCTATTTTACACAATCCGCAATTGATAACACAATAAATCGCTATTGTTTCGTGATACATTGATACGCTATTTAGTACAAAGGTGTGTTGTTGATCGTGGATCATGTTAAATAGCATCTTGTTTAAATTATGCTATGCTAGAGTGTTGTTGGGTTGCTATAGCCGTTGTTTGACAATACTCTCTGAACAATAGTGTTTTGTTAAAATTCTGCTATGCTTTTGCCGTTATCAAACAACAACAGTACAGTTGTCAAAAAGCGGTTATAGCGGCTGTGTCATAGGAGAATTTGAACAAATTGCTTTTTTTTTTTTGCAATCCAGGATTGACATCATTGGTCTTACTTTTTGAGTATTCTTTAATAGGATTGTGTAGGAGCAATTGATGGTATATATGTACCTGTGACAGTTGGCGTAGATGAGCAAGGACCTTTTCGCAATAAGGACGGGTTACTTTCACAAAACGTTCTCGCAGCTTGCTCATTTGACCTCAAGTTTTGTTATGTTTTAGCTGGCTGGGAAGGATCTGCTTCAAACTTGCAAGTTTTTAATTCAGCAATCAATAGAAAGAATAGATTGCAGGTCCCTGAAGGTAATACTTTTATGTGTAAAATGCAGTTATGATTTGGTTAGCAATTGTTTTGGAGTTCTGTCTTTTGCAAATGTTGGGTTACTGGGTGTTAGTTTCTCTTTGCGTATGTCCATTAATTTGGTTTGAAAAGTAAAATAAATTTTTTTGAATCATTTTTATCACCTATCCTTTTAATAACTGCAGTGAATTGAAGTTATATTTTTAATTATATAGTTATCAACTTTTATTCGGTTATAGACTTGTAGTTGTAAGAGATTGATAGTTAGTAGATGGTAACGTCAGGCGACCTGCATGGTGTTAATATGAAAAGATTGCAACTAATATTGTTAAGTTTAAGATAGAACTGGAATAAATAAAACTTGTATAACAATAATGAAGCTTGATGCAAATTTAAGGGTCAAATGATTACTATACACTTATATAACTCTTCAAATATTGGATTAAAACATTGTTTTATTACACAGGTAAATATTACCTGGTAGACAACAAATTTCCGAATGTACCAGGTTTCATTGCTCCATATCCTCGTACTCCCTATCACTCCAAGGAATTCTCCAATGGTTACCAACCACAGAATGCATGTGAACTGTTCAATCAACGGCACTCATTATTACGAAGTGTGACTGCTCGAACTTTTGGGGCTTTAAAGGAGCGATTTCCTATATTGATGGCAGCTCCTTCATACCCATTACAGACACAAGTAAAATTAGTGGTCGCAGCTTGTGCATTACACAATTACATTCGTGGGGAGAAACCAGATGATTGGATTTTTAAGATGTATGAAAAGGATGCATCATTTACAGTAGAGGAATCACTGCCTCCAATAGAGGTGGAAGTACATCCGAAATCGAATGTTGAGACACAGAACCAGTATCAGGGTCTTAGTTTTGATGCTGAAGAAATTGCACTCGCCTCACAGTTAAGAGTCTCTGTTACAGCTGAAATGTGGAACAAATTTATCCAGGATATTTCCCCCATGTAAAATTTCTTTAATTAAGTTTACGTTCTCAGGTTAGGGTTGAAGTTTTCTCAAGATATTCCGGTATAGTAAAAAACTGTTGAGTTATACTTTGATACTGTACGTTTGCATTTTGTTCATAAATTAGAATCATGCATCATGCATGTTGATCACACCTCATCTTAGAAACTTAGGCCTTTAACTTTTATATGGGGGATTATACCCTTCAGTTTAGGAGCAAATGAATTTTCCATCCTTCCCAAGGGATTAACATGATAAGGATATTGTTTATTGCAGTAAAAAAAATTCAGAGAATTCATGACCAATACAGAGATCATGTGGCAGACCATGATATTCATTGTATGGTTCAAACTCTGAAAATGTACTGTTAGTGTATAGTTTACTCCACTAATTTGTTCATGGGACCATGTACAGAATCTGCTGGTATAGATAACTTGCATATGTGACATTAAATGCCAGGGAAAACGAAGGTACAATGACAGGAAAATGACTTAGGTTGTAAGGTTAATCATGTTAATGTCATATTTTGGAGTTTTGGTGCTTCAGATTCAGAATTTTTGGGGTGCTATTTTGGATTCAGTATGAGCAAGGTATCTGTGTGCCATAAACTTTTCACATGAATCAGCAGCGCCCAATTGAACTGTAATGTTAATTCAAAGATTGCAACTTAGTGGTTGTCTGATCTCATTTAGACGGTCTAGATTTGGACCCGTCCGATCTCCCTGATTGTGTGATTGCGAGCAGTCAGTGACTGATTCAATCAAATCCGGGTTCACCACATCATCATATTATTTATTTTTAAAAATAAATAATTTAGTTAAGATTTTGAAAAACAGTGAGATTTACTAACATGTTCATTTGTCTCGTGATGTTAAATGCTCCTATACATTTGGGCTTTAGATTAACTTCTAGCTTACAAGAGTTTTTATAATAAAATTACTTTGTGATTTTTCACTTGCCAAAAAGTCTTTCTAAGCTTAAAGATGTTTCTAAAAAACTTAGAAAAAATTAGTTCTAATTTATACAAAATGCTGTTATTTATAAAAACTCGTATAGTTGTAAGTTCATTTTTTAAAGTATCTTTTTTATTCTATAAATGACGATTCATGGGAAGTTTGTCTAAAGTGATTACCTGACTAGTTCAATACTCTAAGTATGTCTTGCCAATAGTCACTTGTAGTTGGATGATAGTGAGAGAAAGTTTATCTAAAATGAGTAGTTCATTAAGCATTTATTCACCTTTTAGTTGGGTCATGTAGATTTGTACTATCAGTTGGGATATTACATCATGTGATAGTCCTTTAAACCTAGCTTTGACTTGAATTGAACATTTTGATACTATCGTTTTCGTTTAATTTACTATTAATACATACATAGTACATCATGTTTGAGTTCAATGAAAAAAAGATGACTATCAATTTTAGAATAAAAATACATTCAACCTTGTTTAATAAACTCAGACTTTGAGTTTTTTTATTCCTCTTATAATTGAAAGATAATTAAAGCAGATTTTTTTCCTCAATCAAACAGCATATTTTTCACCTTTTCTTTTCACATGCTCTAACAACTACACAGTACAATCTCCAGCTTTGTTACAGTTTTCAAGCATCATTAATTTATTAATCATTGTTTCCATTCATTTTATCAACAATTGACCTTAATATTACCAACCATAATTTGACATTTTGCTCATAACTTGTGTTCAAATCTAAAATTTCACAATTGGCATAATTTGACATTTTGCTCATAACTTGTGTTCAAATCTAAAATTTCACAACCGGTATGTTGTAACCTTAATGTTGTAAGGTTATCAACTCATTTTGCTTAACTTAAATCGACTCGTAAACTCAATTCGTAAAATTCTATGAGTTTATCTAAAATTATAACTATATTAAAATATCATATACATGTCATATATATACTAATATAATACTGTAAATTGGTAAATAAGTCAATAATTCAAAATATTAACTTAGTTTTTTTTTGAAAGAAAAATACTCCCTCCGGTCCTATATATAAAAAAATTTTCAAAAAAATTCTTGGTCCTATTTATAAGAAAATATCACAACTTTTAAGGTGTAGTTATTGTTTAAAAGACTTTTATACCCCTTATTTAATGTTTGTCTTTTTAAAATTAGTGGGTGTATTTAATGCTTCACAATTTTTTTATGAGGGTATATTTGTAAAAATATTCAAAAAGTTACCCTAATTAATGAGTGTATTGGTTTTGATGTTTTTTTGTTTTTCTTCTTATAATAAGGACTAGAGGAAGTATTAATTATAAAGCACAAATATACATAATCATCATAGGCATTCTTAAAGCATACTATTATAGTACTGATAAAAAACATATTATAGTTTCAAAATAAGATATTACAGTGCACATTGTGTGGTTTTATTCTTCTAGTTTACTAGCAGGGGCCTTTTGCTACAAATATATGTCTACTTGTGAAATGTCTAAGATTTTCACCCTTCTAATCAACCAAAGTTTATCAGAAAAGCTTTAGTAAATTGTTAGGTTAGGTGATCTTATATAATAAAATCTTTGTCCTTGTAAAAAAAAAAGTTAGGTGATAGATAGGGCCATTATCTATCATTGTCAATTTTTTTTGACTAGATCTATCATTATCATCATTTAGTAAACTAAATTCAATGATGTCTTTTGTATATCGTGTTTTTATCTAGATGATACCCTTATTATATATTTTTTTGAGCGGACCCATATAGTATTTGTTGTATACTTGGTGTTAAAAAGGAATGTTAGTTTTTTTCTTTCAAAATAAAAATAAAAAATGTGAATGTCAAATTTTGCTGAAATCTAGTCTCAACAAAAAATTATTAGTGAAAATGGTAAGGAAACCATCACATAACATCAAAATTATAATGTCACATTTCACTTTTAATTTGTGTTTATTTTTAAAATTTGTGTAAGATATAGAAGATAAAATTAAGTAAAAGACAAAGATAAACAAATATAACATCGCATAATACAAGTCAAAATACTAACACTTGAGTTAGAATCAAAACAAACCTTAAAGTTTCAAAATTTTAAGGATTACCGACCAATAAAATATTTACGTCGACAACATGAATTGAACACACACTCTTAAAATATACAAGTCGATTTCAAAGTTGTGTTTGAGTTCTTCACACCATCTTCCTCCCAAAGTTGAAACACTCATGACACAAGCTGTGTCGCAATAATATAATCATTTCAAAGTTCAAAACACAGTCCATTCCTTTTTCATGAATCCCCAAACATTTCCTCTCTCAACCATTCACTCACAAACTATTTAGTACATATAAAACCACAAACTCAACACATATTCATATTGCCACTAACCCCTTCCCTTAAAACCTCCAAAATCCACCTCTCTCTCTCTCTCTCTCTCTCTCGTACACCTCAAATCCACAACACAACAATGCTAGATCCAGCTAATGATTTGGTTCCACCACCTTCATCACCCTCCATCTCTTCAATTTCTTCCTCTGATCTTGACACTGAGGTATCAATATTCAATATTCAATATCATCAAACTCTTTATCTCATACATACACAAACTTCTAAAAAAATTCCATTTTTTCAAGTTTCATCAATAAACTTAGTATTGTTTTTTAAAACCCCAAAATTTTCACTTATTAATGTAACATTCAATATCAACAAACTCTTCATCACACAAACATATACACACAAATTTCTCAATTTTTTTTTTTTCAAGAATTTTTTATTCATTTTTCAATCAATCAATATGGTGATTTTTTGAACACCCCAAAATTTCTAAAATGAAAATTTTCCATCTTTTTTCACTGATGAATCTAAATATCTAATTTTTTTGAATTATATAGTCCACAGGATCATTTTTTCATGACAGAAGCACAACTTTAGGAACACTAATGGGAGTGAGTTTTCCAGCCATTACATTCAGAGTCCCATCACAGCACCGGGACCCACATTCCGGCGCCGGTGGATCCAATAGAATTGCATCCAAGAAGAAGAGAAAGCCCGCCGCCGTGGCGGGTGCGGCGGAACGGCGGCGAAGGTGGTGGCAGCTGTGTAGGGAAGGTGATGCAAGACCGGCGTCGTTAGGAGATTTTTTGGAGGTGGAACGGCGGTTTGGCGACGGCGCGTTTTACGACACGGCGGCGGAGCTGGAGGGAATGGTGGTTGGTCACCGGGAGAGGAATGGTGGGAGGGAGCTTTTTGCTGATGGGAGGGTTCTCCCGCCGGTGGGAGATGTTGGCGGTGGAGAATCGCCGGCGGTGAGTCTTTGTAATAGGTTTCCGGCGTCGCTCACCGGAATATGTAGCGGTGGTGCTGGGTAGGGGTAAAATTGGGATTTTAATATATGTTTTTTTTTGCAGAAAGAAAAATTGAAAATTTTTGTGGCTTTATTTATTTAATTTTTGGAGTTTGTTTGATTTGTTAGCTAATTGGTAAGAATAAGATTCTTTTTGTCTGTGGATTAAGTGCAAGAAAGCTTGTTTTGGCTTTTAACTTTTTTTTTTCCTTTTTCTTCTTTTGATGGAAATGGAACCATCAAACATGTGTATCATGTATATGGTGGTGGTCCACATTATGATCTTATCATATGAAAGGTGAAAAAAAATCAAAATGATTATTGAAATGAGGATAGTAACAAATTTTGGTTGATTTTTTTTTTGCTTGACAAAAAGAGATATGCTTCATTTTAGAATGGATAAATTGGGCAATGTAGTATGAAATATGAGAAAAAAGAAATGAGAATAAGCTCTTGATCATGACCACCCTTTTAAGGCCATTAGCAACAACATTGACTAGTCCTCTTCACAAAAGCAACATTGATAATAATTTGAATGAAAAGCAATAGAGAACATCTAATTGAACCAAACTCAAGATTGTCTTCTTGCATTTGTTGTATACTATCATCTACCACAACTTTTGAATCCAAGTCAAAAAATGACATCATCCCACCTTACATTTACTTTTTTACTTCTTGCTTTCTCTAAACCTTAAGATGAACATTCTTGCATAGTTTATGAGCTGGAGGGGATCTAAAGGTGGCGGTCGAAGTTGCTGAGATACAGTGGAGGATTACGGCTACTCACCATAGTGGGTTTGTGTACCTTTAAGGACTCAAACGCTCAAGACAGTGACAATTTTATGAGTCGAGAGGTTTTGATACATGGGAAAAAATGTATTTTTTTTCACAAGGGTGTGGGTCGTCCTTTGTATAGATTATGTGTCAAGAGCTTTGAATACCATAACTACACAGTTGCGAGATGCTTGACGCAAAACATAGATTGTCGTATGAAGGTTACCAGAGGTTCATGATTTGAGCATGATATGATCTCCTGCACGGGATAGTCCGTTCGAAACAGTTTCCATATAAAATGCTTAACATGTGGAGGAACTTTAAATTTTTAAATCAAGAACTATGAACTATACTCCTTTATATGATCAGCATCAATTAACTTGTTGATATAGGTAAAATAAACGAACTTAACTGTAAAACAAACGAATTGAAGTTGGCCTTCAAATCAACTTGTCTCACGAATTGTTGGTATAAGAGAAGTATTAACACTTCTTGAGCTTGCTCATAACTATGGACAACATGAATACTTATAGTGTCTTCATCTCATTCACTAGCATTTTCCCTCATCAAGTCTTCATAAACTAATAACAGTTTTATTTTATAAAGTCTCGTTATTTAAAGGCTATCTTTTGGAAGAAATGACTGACTTATCTTCTTATCATAATATTTATTTTTTACTTATTGATTAGTATAAAAAATTGTAAAAGTAATTAAAGATATTTTGTTAAAAAATAATTAATGTAACTGAAAATTTTAAAAATAGCTCTATAAGAAAAGAGCACTGTTATTTTGACATAAAAAGGAGCATTGTATGTTGGACATATTATAAGGTACATCTAAAGTTAATGTTAGTTTGATCTGAGAAGTGAAAAAATATAAAATATAACAATGAAAATCGTATCAGAATAAGGTGTTGGATATCAGTTTTAGATGTTGAATATTTTCATAGAAAAGGCAATAAGTTTTTTCAAAAGTGTCCTATAAATGCAAAGGTATCAACTACTAACCTTTTTATGCAGTGATTGGTCTTAATCATATGCTTCATTTACTCGAACAATCAATGAATAAAGAAACGATAATTAGGAGAAGAAAAAAAAAGTGAAATGCTAATTAGAAAGAGATTTTGACTATTGAACACAATCAATAATGTTCAGGTTAGTTTGCAAATAAAGATTTGGTATTGCTTAGAATCCAAGTAACATATTATTCTAAGCTTATAGTACACTGTTTGATTTTGTAGTTAAATCTCTTCAGGTTTCATTGTGTCAAATTTGTAGTTTAATAGTATCAAATAGGATAGCTTTGTTCATTTCATTAGCAATAATAAGATTAGATATAAGGTGGGGTTTCAATAAAAAGGTGGACAATAGCTAAAGATGCGGGCCCCCTTTATTACAACATGATCTACTTCATTGACTTGTCTCCTAATAAACTCGAGAGAAAAAATGTCTACAAAAAGATGTAGAGCGCTTAATTCAAAGACATCCTCCACTAGAGCTTTAGATTTATCAACCACACGCTTATAATCAAATTTGAAATCCACTCGATCCAACCAACTGCAGATTGTGAACCCAATGAATAGCGGTTACCAAACTACAATCATCTCCCTCATCCAGAAAACAAATAGGAGAAATCATTTGGTCTTTGCAAGCACAAAACTTCTTCTTCATCTCGGATACACATACCTGCACCAACCCGGTTAAGAGAAGAATCAAACGAGACCGATATTACACTTCAGCTACTCGTGGGCTGGTTTCTTCACCCTGTCTGCGGCTGCAGCAACAATAGCAGCAGAAATTTGACTGTCGTTATAATAGTTGATTTGTATAAACTCACAAGTAACAAACAAATGCTATATGACACAGGTGTTGAAGAAATTAAAACCAGTTTAAGGGGGAAAAGGCCATAAATTTTATGAATAAATTATTTTTAAATATAAAATATAAAATTGATTTTATTAAACAGTGGTTAGTCATTGACACTATAACTTTCTGGATCAAGAAAAAAGAAAATCAAACTTAATTTGATTGTAATAAATGGAAATATAGGAAAGGAGAGGTGATCTGAAAAATGCAGGCATTACAATCCATTCCGATATTTTAGAGAATTCCATGAAACTAAAAAAATACAAAAAATTTTGTCCTCGTTGTGTCTTCTACAACCTGTGTTATGAGAAGCTACTCAAAAGTACAGGGACACATCAAATATTTATCAAGCACGCTAAACAAATAATTTCTAAGCAAAATAACTGCCTAGCAATCTAAAAGTATACTACAAAGGCTGCAGTTTCAGAAATTAATCTGTTTATAATACAAATAACAGGAGAAAGAGAAGTGTAGGATTTATAAACCTGCAACATCATTTGAATCATGTCAACATCTTTTATTGAGTTTTAGTCTTAACAGTGTTGCGTTTTGCATAACGGAATTTGAATAGACCGCTATTTTCCACAATCTGTGATTGACTTAACTTCAGAAAAATCAACTAGAAATTATTATCTTAAATCATTATAATAACTTTTTATATATATAACTACATTGCTTCAAATCCTGCATTGATAACAGCTATCCAAGTTGAGTATTCGACTAGTGAATTTATTTGAATAATGAAATCAACAGATTGCCAGCATGAGTATGTACATAACAAAAAGGTACACCAATATGCAAAACTGTGATATCAAGAATATAGGGATGAAAAGCAAAGCAAAATATAGAGTTATGAAAACTGTAGAATTGGCAATGGCATTGGTCTTGTCTAGTAGCTAAAAGGATGCAAAAATAACATATCATTAAAGGACAAGAGAGTAGATTAGACATAGCAGCACATAGACTTAATGCCATTGTCATTGTATTATAAGAGGGATATATATTTGCAAGCATAAAAAAATTATATCTCAGCTGCATAAGAAATCCTAGAAACAATTAGTAGGCAGCACATCAGGAACACATTTGCCGAAGTTAATGTATAACAACGATATAAAGACAATAAATCAACCAATGGCAACATCCCAACGCTAAAATAAGTTCAAAGGAAACTTGCAATGCTAAGCATTTAGACATACACATCATAAGTATAAATTTCTGTGTAGCCAAAGTATATCAGTAGGTTTTACCATTTGTGCAGACCACCAGCAACCATTCTTGATGCAGTTCCTCTCTCTTATCAGTTAGCATCATCACCTTTTATTTCTAGACAGAAAGCTACTGCATCTACATGGAACAAACCTTAGGAAATTCCATTGGTTATGGTGTTATATGTGATGTCTTTCAGACAAATCAAAAGATCCTGAACAATCTCTTATGCGAATATCAATCTTTGACCTCTGTATAAACCATCAATTAAAGAATAATCACCAATCAAAACAGATATCTTTTGATATTGTACTGAATTAAAGCAGTAATCTGGTCAAGATGCAGACTTTTACAAAAAGCATCTAACAATGTATACCATCAGTTAGCTCTCATGCATTTGGATTCTCCAACATTTGCATAAGCCTGAGCCATTAATTAGAAAACTATGAGTTTATACTTCATGGTATCAAGAATCATACGGTTGTGACACATCTTTGAAGAGATTCATGACTTCATTCATCCTTCTGCAAAATTCACTAATCAGGATGCTATGACTATAATCTTAAGAAGTCAATCCCCTTTCAAACATTAGATTGAATAATGCAATTTCCTAAGCAACATCTTGTGTTTTACAAAAAGCATCTAACAAGATATTGTAAGTAACAACATCGACCGGTGGTCCACCAACATGTATCACTTTGAAAAGCTCCCAAGCATCGGATATTCGCCCAGATTTACACAACCTATCAATAAGAGAATTATAAGTTACAGAATCAGGAGCCAAATTTTTGCTATGCATTTCACTCAAGAGGTTCATGGCTTCATGAATCCTCTTACTCTTGCAATACCCATTAATCAAAATGTTATAAGTCGAAACAGTAGGAGTCAAGCCCTTTTCACACATTAGTTCAAATAAGGCAATTCCCATGTCAATATCTTGGATTTTGCAAAAACCATCTATTAAGATATTGTAAGTGATAACATTAGGTGGTGGACCGTCATTGTTGATTGTACTAAAAAGTTCCCATGCATAAGAGATCCTCCCAGATTTGCACAAACCATCAATAAGCGAACTATACAAAATAATATCCAGAACCATATTTTTGCAACGCATTTCATTGAAGAGACTCACAGCTTCATCAATCCTTTTACACTTGCAATACCCAACAATCAAGATGTTATAACTCCAAATATCGGGCAGAATACCCCGTTCAAAAACTGTATCAAATAATTTTCTTGCCTCGAGTACATTACCGTGTAAGCAATGTCCACTCATTAAAGTATTGAACGTAACAATGTCTGGTTGCTGACCTCTTTTAACCATCAAATTAAACATTCCTTGAGCTTCTATCATCTTTCCTTTTCTACAAAATGCATCAATTAATATATTGAAGGTATAAACATTTGGGTTGATATTTTTATCAACCATTTCACACATCAATTGTTTAACTTCTCCCCATTGACTCGTTCTACAAAAACCACGAATTAGAGAAGTATAAGTTAACATGTCAGGATCTATTCCCATATCAACAATTTTCGAATATAAATCTCGAGCCTTACACATAAGCCCGTCTTTACAATAACTATCAATGATCATGTTGTAGATTACTATGTTAGGCTTAACTACTTGTCCTTCCATCTTTTGTAGCAACTGAAAGGCATCTATTGTATGTCCTATTTTACACAAGCCATTGATCAAGGTCCCGTAACTAACTTCATCCAACAACATTCCTTGTGCTGCTACATTGTCATGAAAGTCCATTGCTTTCTGAACCTCACCATTGATACAAAGTCCTTTCATGACCGTCGTCAAGGTTATATTATTGGGTTGATAACCCCTCTTCAAAACTATGCCGAGTACGGAAAAAGCAAAACCCATCTCACCCAAATGGCAGTAACAATTGATCCAAATACTCAAAGTGAATATGGAAGGAGTAACTCCTCTAAACACCATTTGCTTCAAAAGAGAGATAGCAATAGGGCAATGCTTCATCTTCACTACTGACCCTATAATCGTGTTAAATTGTACAACAGAGGGAAGCGGCTGCATATTAATCAAGTGATTGAATAATGTAACAGCATCATCAATGCCATTAAAGGAAGATAATATTTTTGCATTTTGTTTCGGGCAATGGGAAAAGAACCTCAGAAATTTGTGGAAGGCATACCTTAACCTTGTTGTTGTAGCAGTACACAACATCACAACCTTCTCCCCTAACTTGAAGAAGATTGCATTTTTGGATAATTCCATTCAACACTTCTTCCTGAAATACCCTCTCATACTATTCTTTTTTCAGACTAATTCTCTTCTTTCTTTTCATTGAAACTATCAAATAAGCAATCTGCAGTAAAACAAGTAAAGTGGAACATCAATCAATAAGAGGAAGTAAACATGTTTAGGTGGATCACAAAGATAATATTGGGAAATTATAAAAGAGAACATGTATATGAAAATTGCATTTAGCTCCTAAACAAATCAAATTTAGAGTGTAAAGTAAGGAATCTCCAATGATGGTGAAAAAACCAACTCTTGATATTCCAACAAATCCATGATTTTTTATACACGTAGAAGTAAAACAATAACAATTAATTTTCTCATCAACGGTCAACATTACTTACATTACACTCTAAGTGTGTGTTTATTTCTGCAGAGACAAAAATTGATTTTGAACGAATTGATTTTATATAATTGATTATGTCTAAAAGTGAGTTGAGGGTAACGTGTTTTATGTTGGATACATTCATGTAAATGTGAGTTGAACGATAAATTTGTATCTAAAAAATCAATAATAGAATCAACAATGATGGGGTAAAATTGATTCTAAGTGTATCTTTGGTTTCAATTTTGGAGGAGGCAAATTTTATTCTAACTTGAAACTAGGATCTGTAGCTTTTGACTCCAAACGTGATTTTCATACTAAAATTTATTGTTTAAACCCATTTCTTATGTGAATGTACCCAAACATAAACCACTTTTGACTAAAATCAACTTTACAAAATCAATTTTTGTCACTGCAGTACCAAACACACAAATTCTAACTTAAGTTTGGTTCCACTTCTTGAGGGGCCAAAATTGATTTTGAAGGTCTAAAATTGATTCTGACATGTTGGTTTGGTTGCTTTTGAGTAAAATTGATTTTTCCTTCATAATTGATTCTACTCAAAGCTAAGATTTGTAGCTTTTGATTCTAGAATTGAATTACACACAAATAAAAATAACTTTGCCTTCAACTTATTTTTAGTCAGAATTCACTCAAAATAAATTCTTACCACCACAGTACCAAACATACAAATAATCAATTCTGAGGTAAAATCAATTCTACTCGAGAGCAACCAAATATATCAAAATAAATTTTAGCTCCTCCAAATATGTAACTAAACATAAATGATATAACTAACTTCATATGAGCATATCAAGATAAATCTCACCGTTGCTGATGGTAGACGGAGGCCAACTCCGGCGGCTTTTCCCGGCGAGGTTTTGGTTTTTACGGCCAGTTCCGTTCAGTTCAGAGTTATTTTTGATACCAAGCACTGAAGCAGTAGCGCATGCATTTTTTATTCTTGCAAAAGAAAATTTGATTTTAGTGTTTTAGTTAATCGTTAAAACAAAAATGTGTTTATATATATATTTTTTAAAGAAGAACAAGTTTTTATATATTTTGTTCAAATTATCCTTCAAAAAATATATATATTTTGTCAAATTAAGAATTTTGCGGTTTGTAGAATACGTGGAAATTTAATTGTAAATCTTAATTTAATTATTATAAATAAGTGTTAAGTGTTCAAATTAACTCTATAATATAATATATGCGAAGTTTGAAAAATGATTATGTAACAAACCAAAATTCAGATTCTAATTATGTAATTTAAAAAATTGTCGAAAAAAAACTATGTAGTTTAAAATTCTTTTTATCTTTTACTTTTTATTTATTTATATAGACATAAAGTTAAAAAAAATGATTTTAAGGCATATTTATAACAATAAAATACGGGTTTTCACATCAAATTAAATTTTTTCACCAAAGGACGAATTAATTATAATTTTTTAAAGCGTCAAAAACTCAAGGAAAAAAACAACGAAAACATGGACTTAGAAATCAAATTTTAAGTTGGTTTTTTGCATACACATATATAAAAATATATAAAAGAGATATGCAAAATTTCGTACTATTCTGAAGAAGTATTGATTTTTTTTTATCTAAACATGCAAAATTGCAATTTTATTTCAAAAAAGCATATACTCACGAGGTCAAATTTCATTTCCTAATTTCAGTAGGTTATTTATAACATTGTAAGAACTTTTACCAAAAAATTTAAATTTTTTAAACGAGTAACGAATTAATTATGAATTGTTTAAAAAATTCACAATGATGGAGAACAAAAATTCAGCAGACAAATCATGGTTAGTGTCTTAATCTAACATTAGAATTATTATGACAAACATTATGTAGAGTGAGAGATTATTTTGTGTTTTTGACTCTGTTAAGGACTACTATGATAGTTAAACACACATTTAGATATCAAAATGATTATTTACTCTTATTTGAATGAAATGATAAGAGATCATTCCGGCCAAATCAATATTTTCTTATCCTTTTATAAAAAAAACTACTTATATGGAATATGAGATTTTGGAGTGGGAAGAAGAAGAAAGGGGTAAAAAGGTAAAGTCACATGTTGTCTGGACTCATTAAGGATAAAATGAACCATTCATGTTTTTTTTGTTGACATGAACTCGTTTTATCTCAGTCATCGTGTGTCACGTCGCTAATCACCGTCTACATCAGCAAGAAAACGAGATTAAGACGAAAAAATTAATATTTTCTTACCCTACTAGGAGTAGGAGGTTCACCGAATCTATTGGTGCTCTCACAAACAGCATATTTCACCCCATAAACCTCTCTACCTTTTTTCTCTGCGATTCTTCACCTCTCTACCTTTTCTCTCACACCCATTCTCCCAATGCCACCATCCACCTCCGCCGCCAGAATCCTTTCGGAGCTCCGCCGTATCTCCACCCTCACCGGCATCAGCTCCGCTGTCCGTCCATTCAGCTCTGCTGCTGCCGTCTCTGATTCTGACCCAACACTTTCTTCTTCCTCTGATTCAAATGGTAAGCACTTATTCGTGTTAATTTGATGAATTCCTCATGTGGGTCGTTCTTGTTTTTTTCAATGATATGACCCTTTAAGAAAAAGTTCATTTTTTTAGTTATGTTAATTGATTTTTTTTTGTTGGTATATGAAAGGAAAAGCTTCTAAATGGTGGTTGTATCTACCTGGGGCAATTGCATTTGGTCTTGGGAGTTGGCAAATTGTTAGAAGAGAAGATAAGGTGTGTGTCTGTCTTTTTGCCATTCAATTCATTATAACAATCGATTTCATTTGTATATACTGGCAGTGTAAAGCTTTTTTACACATGTATCCACTTAAATCATGGAGATGTTTTTGAAAACAACCTATAAAAATGTCAGTATCATGTGGTTTGATTGGAAGCATGTTTAAAAAGGTTTTACACTGTCGGTGCATAGGATTAATCTCTATAATTATATTAGAAAAAATTATACTTTCATGTAATCGTTGTTCAACATCTACGAAGCATTAACACCAACACGAAGTTGACACATCGACACCGGTAATAATTTAAGAAAATTAGATGAAATGTTATCACATGTCCTGACATTTGTCGGACACCGGGCACGCTTTTGATAAAAGAATGTGGGTGCTACAAAGGTTCACATTGTCGGAATGTATGGAATTTTGATTATGAGAAAGGGGGAAGGAGAGATAGAGAGAAGATACTGTTGTAAGAAAAAAAGTATTCTTTCACATAATCCTTGTTCACATGTATGAAGCACCGAAACCAACACGACGCTGACAAGTCGACACTGGTAATAATTTAAGAAAATTAATCAATTGAATATTGTCACATGTATTGACACTTGTCGGACACCAGCCACACCTTTGATCAGAAGTTCAGTGCTATTTAGGTTCACATTGTCAGAATGTATGAAATTTTGAATCATTGATTTTGATTATGAGAAAGGGGGAAAGAGATACAGAGAGAAGCTACTAAGGGAATTATGTAGTGAAAATTGGATACAGATTTGGTGCATTGTTAGTGGCTCTATTACGCCTTAGCGTAGTGTAATTTGGACTGATTGCTATTATTTTGCGATACACGATTTAGTGCAAAGGGATGCAAATTGCGGCTAAAGCGGCGTTTTAGTGTTGTAGCTAGCGGAATTTGAACAAACCACTATTTCATGTGATCCGTGATTGACAACACTGCCACTTAATATATTTGAACTCTGTTAAAAATCATACATCTCACATTTTGAGTTTGTGTTTTGAATCCATATTGATGAAGTGAGAAACTTCAAATTAAACCCGTCGATCTTCATTATTTGATTCACATTCACTGAGATATTGGCCATAGTAACGACAATATTTCTGACTCCAGCCAATTCAGATCTAGTGGAAAATATGTGAATGCGGCATCATCTTAATAACTATGTTTATATTGTTTTTGGCAATAGAGTTTTGTCATGTGAATCAGAAGAAAATTTTTGTTCTGTGTTTGTGGTGAGGAGCAAGTAAATGACTTAGTCTACAAGCTTGGTGTGTGATGATCGTGTTAAAATATGATGTGCTGTGCTATTTTGCGGAGTGCGATGATTAATCTTTCGACACATGTGCCTATTCTCCTTCTCTACTGTAGCCGAATTTATTTATTATTTATGACTGTCAAAACTCAAAATCGTGTGACATCGTTCCGTTATGTTAGTGATCTAGATAGCTTCCATAAGTTTTTGATGCATTAACGCATTACGATATTTCAGCATTTTGTTTTCCATCTTTTAAATTTACCACTATTACATTACATCTCTATATGTTGTTCATCTCTTAAGGCTTAACCCATCAAGGAGATTTCTAATCACAGGCTCATGTTGTGGATTATTTGCCTCCTCCATTTCCTTGATATGTAGATGGCTTAAAGATAATGATATTTTAAGAATTTTTTGCGTGCCTTTTGACAAGTTTTTATGTATAAGCTAATTCGATAATCAAAGAGTGAACGTGGTTAAACTGAGTTGTAAGATGTTTTCATAATCTATCCCGGGGGAATAATATGTAAACAAACAACTTATGGACATGTGATGAACTACTATCATATGCTCTCTCAAACATTTTACATAAGTTCTTATAATTTTTTATATCTCAATGAGAATTCGTTCCATCTTACAATGTTACAGATTAAAATGTTGGAGTATCGAGGGAAGAGGTTGCAAATGGAACCATTGAAATTCAGTGGTGCATATCCATCAAGTGAGGAGTTAGATTCTCTGGAATTTAGAAAGGTTGTCTGCAAGGGAGTTTTTGATGATAAAAAATCAATCTACGTGGGACCACGTTCAAGAAGCATTTCAGGAGTTACTGAAAATGGATACTATGTTATAACACCTCTTATGCCAGTTCATGATCATCCTGACAGGTAGATCAAAATCATTAAGAGCTTTGTAAATGAGTAATGCATCAAGTCATTAGAAATTTTTCAAATTTTCGCTTTACATATGATGAATGTTTTCAACACTTAAACTCTTAAGACTTTTGGAGTCGAGTTTACGGAGACCTTCTCTAGAATGGTCTAATTACTATGTTGACTGTTCTGCGGTCTAACTCTGAATTGTGTTTGCATACTATGATGGATGTTTCAAACGCTACATAAACTCGATTTACGGAGATTTCATGAGTTGCAGTATACTCTTTAAGTTTGACAACCTTGTACATACCAACTTTCTGATGTTTATTGTTTTGAAACTGCATCATATTATCTTTCATTTGTTCTGAATGGAAGTTTTTCCTTTTGGTTAAGGATTATTCCCTTCTTGCGCCAATATGTATGTTTCAGTTTCACTGGACTCTTGCATTTAAAAGGCTTTGGATTTAATCTCATCACTCCATAAGCTCTAAATCTTAACTTTTATAAGATAATAACCTCTGTATCATATTATAAACAATACTTTTTCTTGATCATCAGTTATCAATTGCTTGCTTTGCAGGCTTCACTTCCATGTTTTTGAGTTGGCTGTATTGTTTTTTCCGAGTTTCTTCAATTTTCATATCGTGTATTGCTTCTTGCAGTGTGAGTTCTCCAATTCTAGTTAACAGAGGATGGGTTCCCCGCAGTTGGAAAGAAAAGTTTTTAGAGGCTTCACATGAACAGTTTGCAGATCCACTTCCTTCCCCTTCACAAGCTGATGGAACCAGATCGTGGTGGAGATTTTGGTCTAAAGAGCCTGTCAGCAGCGAGGTTGTCTCTACCTCTAGTCATTTATCCATCATATTATTCCTTGTTTAATGGTTAAATTTGGAGATTCAAACTTATTTTCAATGTTTAAAAAAATCAAACCAGACAGCGAACCGATATCTTTGAGTCATGGTTCAACTGCTTCAAACCACTGAACTAGGACGAAACTGCAGTTGAACAGCTCAAATAACCGAACCGCAGACAGTGTTGGTTCACACTTCAGCTGGTTGAACCATTCGGTTTGATTTTGAAACATTTCTTATTTTAAAACGTTGCTTGTTTACAGGACCAGGTCCCATCTGTAACACCTAACGAAGTGGTCGGGGTAGTTCGCGGAAGTGAGAACCCAAGCATATTTGTTCCTGCAAATGATCCCGAGTCTTCTCAGTGGTTTTATATTGATGTTCCCAGCATTGCCCGATCTTGTGGCCTTCCAGAAAATACTGTCTATGTTGATGATATTAATGAGAATGTTAATCCAAGTAATCCTTACCCTCTTCCTAAGGATGTTAATGCCTTGATTCGAAGTTCGGTGATGCCTCAGGACCACCTAAACTACATATTAACATGGTGAACTTGCTCTTCTTTCTTTGCATGTTGAGCATTGTGCATTTTTTTGTCAAGTTAAAATTTCTTTTGTTGATACATATCCTTATTCTACTTTGGCTAATGATATCTGTATCACCATCACTTCAGATTGAAGGCGTGTTCCATGTCCAACATGTGTTGGTGTTGGACACAGACACGACACCGACACATGCTTATACTTATAGTGACATTCTTTAAATCACTCTGCAGAGACTAGAAGCGCCTAGTTTTTGTAAAAGATGGGGACTAAAAATGAATAAAAAATTTTACTGACTAAACGTGAAAGGTCGTGATTTTTGTAGCGACTAAAAACATATCTAATCCTAAAATAAAAGATGTAATGTTCATTGTATTGTTCTGTTTCTGGAGGGCTGTCTTTGTGTCCAGTACTTATGACTGAGAATTTACTCGTTGATATGAACCTTAACATTAATAAAAATGGTTGGCGTTCTTTCTAACAAAAAGAATTATTTGTATTTGGGACAGGTATTCTCTTTCTGCAGCAGTTACATTTATGGCTTTCAAGAGGCTAAGACAGAGTAATAGGAGGAGATAGCAAATTTGTTACTGTTATAGGTTAATTACGCAGACACATTACATTTTCATGTAGCATATCATATGTCTATCTCATTGGAGTATTGTCTTCTCAATCTTCCCATCTCAATTGCCAAGGATCATTTTCTAGCAACATGTGCTATTCAAGTGAAGTCTTCTCAGAGTTACATCCCACCACAAAAACACTCGTGGAATGGAAATGAGGTGATATTTATTGAAGAAAATAATTTAGAAATTTTGATGCAAGGGGAATGGATATCAGACATTGATATTTATTTTCTTTTGGTCAATTTTTTATTAGAAAAAGCTACTACTGTCTTGTAAAATTAGTGTTGGATTAGAGGTGTTGGATTAGAGGTGTTAGATTTTTATACCACTCTTTTTATCTCTCTTCTACTATTTCCTGCTTCTCCCAGTTCAAGTTACCTAACAAAATTATTCATAATAACAGATATGATGTTATATCACACGAATTTGACAACAATTTAGATGATTAATGCATTTGAAATATGTAGTTAATTATGTTCGATGTATGGTTAATGAATATAATCAGTTGTTGTAAGTCATTAATCATCAACTGAACGTAACTAACCATGTTTTTGAACGTCTCTAACCACAATTTTTAAGATAAAGATTATATTAACAATCCAAATTGTTTTTACATGTGATTTTAGATGTTCAAACATACATAATGTTCAAATTTACACACGGAAATTGTGGTTAGCGACATTTAAAATCATCGGATGTGATTTTAGATGTTCAAACATACATTATTCATTAACCATGATTTATATTCAAATTTACAAACGAAAATTGTGGTTAGTGACATTTAAAATCGTTGTTAACTGTATTCAGCCGACGATTAATGAATTGACACATTGTTTTATCCATCAACTATCTATTGAACGTAATTAATTGTATTTAAATTGTATTAACCATCTAAATTGTTGTTGAAGTTTGTTGGAAAATCTGTGTCAAAATAACACACCTCTAATAATAATGTGTTGTATATTTCATAAGAGGTGCTTTGGTACGAGCAGGGATGAAATAAATGATAAAATAATAATCACAAATCAAACTCACATATGGTTCGAACTTTCGATTCCCCACACTTAGGTGTGTGAGCCCAGCCATTTAGCTAGTTTACAAAAAAAAAATGACTTATGTACAAACTTAAAATTGAGAGACCATCTTCAAAAAAGAATTAATAAAAAATGGACTTAATCCACCAATTAATGGCAATGGATCTCTACCACTGCAACATTATATATTAAAAATGCATAGTATTGTTGATAATTCTAAATTCACGTTCCTGACTCCTTTTTAGTCATGACATCAAAATTTACATAACCAAGCCTCAAGAGAGAAATTTCAGCAGAGAACAAGTTCATACATAAGGCATGTTTTTGTCCAGTATCCCAAGTAAGCCTAGTATGCAGAAAATAGTAGAGTAGTAAAAAATGCAACAAATCCAGGTATACCAAAATAATTGATTCCATATGGAGTAATCATTTTTGATGAGCTAGTTGATTCTTCAGAAGAAGAAGCTTCTTTAGATGTTGAGCTAGTTGATTCTTGAGAAGCTTCATTAGAAGATGTTTCTTTAGAAGTAACTTTAGACGATGTTTCTTCATCAACTGAAAGCAGTAAATACAATATTTAGTTATTATATCTCGATGTTGCGTATTATCTAGTGATTTAGATTCTTTGTAGTCATGTAGTCATGGATTCTCGACTATTGGTTGACTATCAGATTGTTCGTATGACGAAATACCTTTTAAAGTCAATTTAGTTAAATTATACGAGTCATGTCTTCATCCAATGACTATGATCCTTTAACTATGTGACAACATATTTTTCTTTAGTAATTGAATCAACCATTGAGAATTCAATAATTTTGTAATTTGTTTTGTGGCTTAAGATTGTTGCATGTTCCATGTACTAATCAACATGATATGAAGGGTGATCACAAATGCAATTTTTTTAGTTTTTCTTAAGGAAAATGCAATTTTTCAGTTGATTAGGATATCATGCAGTGGTTTGCATAATATCATTATTAAGGAGAAATGACCTACTAGATGGAAGGTTAGATCCAAAAAATTCCTAAACCAAACAAAGGTAAACAAGAAATTCCTAAACCTAACAAAGGCAAAAAAAAAAATTAAAAAATGACAACCAAAGATTAAAACCACTAGTCTCTCCTTCATTGTCTCTCTAACCCAAAAATGCCACACCATTTAAAAAAATCTCTCTCTCCCAAACAAACAAAAAAAATTATATAAAAGAAAACATTTTTTTTAAAATACTTAAGATCTTTGAAAAGTTTTTATTAAAAGTCAAAATTTTGAAATAATCAATTTTTGACTTAAATAACTTCTAAGTAAGTCTCTAAATTTTTTAATTAAAAAATCACACTTTGACATAACATTAAACAAATGGTTAATGGGAGAAAAAAAATCAAGGTTCAATTTCATGAATTTTTTTTAGGAAGCTAAATTAACACACCAAAATTGACACCGGAGAGAATCGAACATGAGACTTTGAGAAGGAGCAGACCCAAGCCGCCGCCACCAGGTCAACCCAAGTGGGTTGTTTCATGAGTTTTGATTGTTTTTTCTTTTTGCAAAAATATGTTGCACATGTTTGCATATGAAAACCCCTCAAAAAAAATGTTTGCATATGAAATTAAACAAACTAACACACATTAATCATAAATTAAGTACCTGCATTGGCATTGCACTTGGAGATATCAACCTTTATACCACAAGCTTTTGGAAGCTTCAAGATTTCATCCTTGGAAACTTCTAAGGAAAGAAACAACGTAGGATTGTTAATGAATTCGCAAAGGCAATCAGATGAATTGGTTACCATCTCCTTTAAAGGGTCACAGCATGTTGCAGGAGGATCATTTGGAGCCTTCAAAAATGGTTGACAAGGAAGCAATTTTTGCATGCATTGTGCATTAGCAATTGCATTTTGTCCAAGGCCAGGAAGAATTTGGTCGAGATCGACGCTGCCGTCGCATAAACAAAGGTTAAAAAATGAAGATAAATTTACGAGGAGGAATGAGAGGAAGGCCTTGGAAGCTGCAGCCATGGTTTTCAATTTCAACAAAGAGAGACAAAAAAAATTAATGAAACAATTTAAGTTAAAACAAAAGGAAAAACTGCTTTTTTTTCTTTCTTTTTTGTTCTTCCTCTATTCCCCTAGTGCACATTGTGGTGGAAAGTTTGTTATTTAATTGTTGTATAAAATAGAGGGAAGTTCTATTTTTGAAAGGTAGTTTTTTAAGTTGAAATTGAGCCAGCTATCTTTGATCATAGCCATTTATAAATATAAATATATAGTGGTTATTCTGTTTCTCTTTCCAATAAGACCTTTTTTTTTGCTATATCATTTCACACTTAATTTATCTACCATACTGGAATTTACAAAATCCAAGTATAAAATTTTACATATATACACACTAACCTTTTAAAACAGAAAATAAAAAAATAAAAAAAGATAGCTAGATCTTTTGTGCTGTTTTTTTGTTAGCCAATTCTTGTTAAATAACAAGATGGCTGAATTTTGGGATACATACATAAGGGTAAATAGGAAAAACATTTTAACTTTTTCTTTGGTAAATAAAAATTTAGATTATAATGAGACACCTCTTATACGAGATTGGAAAGAACCAACAATTCACAACATATGTGAACAAAAGATCCAACCATTTGTGTCAACCGCAATTGATAGATTTTTTATTATGAACTAGGCTTCTAAATATGTTTTAGTCTCTGTATATAAAAAAATATCAGTATTTTGTTTTTATTTAGAAAAATTTGACTGAAAATATGTATGAAACATGTTTATGCTATCATTAAGTTTTCTTTCAATACTTTTTTTTTATAAAGTAATAGGAATTTGTTGATCTTTTTACTCAAGGTTAATTCATATCATTGCCAATAAAATTCAGAGTACATTCAAAAACATAATGAAAATCACGGTGAAGAAACATAAAAGATAGTTGTCAATAGCTAAAAGATCCCTATAATCCTAATAAAAGAACCATAACGAATCAAAATTTATTCACTATTGTATTTATAAAGTGAATAATTATACAACATAATGAAATTTTTAAAAAAATATATATCATATGACAACATGCTAGATCTTCATAACGAAGTAAAATACTACAAAAAAGTGGCAATGAAAATTCTTTGCCAATGATCAAATTAAAGAATTTCTTACAATTGAAAAAGTATATATATTATCTAATCACTTCCATACATGTTCTTCTTGAAGGCAAATTGGTGGCTGGTAGAGGACTTGAACCAGAGAAATCAATGGAGAAACTAGCATTGTCTGATCCAGTGCTGCATTCAGGTGATTTTTTGCTCATATAGTATGGTGATGTGGTCATTGCCCTGAGTAGGTACCCAAAAAAAAAATGCATCAGCCTCAGAAAATCACATCACAAAATAATAGAAATTAAAATAATATAATGCTATTATGTTAGCCAATTTGGTCATTGAGTTTAATTAAATTCTAAAATGATCTCTGAAATTAAAAAATTATATAAGTTCTTTTGCATCGGTCTATTTATGCTATGTTTGTTTTCACATTGACGAATCTCAAAAACATATTAACTGATGAAGAAAATTAATTAGAGTGTTACCTTTCCTTTCGCTTCTCCAAAAACCGAGTTAGCGATGCTTTTCGCGCTTGAGGCAAGCCAACTAGAAACATAACAAAACTTTGCTAATTATTATTGTGATTCACAACAAAACTAGAAGAAGATACTAGCTTTTAGAAAAAACAAAAAAAATGCTAGCAACACACTCATTTTTGAAAACTATGTTAAAAGAATATATTGATAGGATTTTTCTAAAAGATAAATAGACCATATAGGCATAATATACCTGGTTGAATCACATTTGTAGGTGTTGATCCTACAGAAGTAGCAACAATAGGAGATTCCAAATGGTTAGTAGGGGCATTTGAAGGTCCTAAAGATCTTATTATTGTGACTTCATTGTTGCTACTTGATCCTCCCTTGTGATAAGAACTTGTATGAGAGATCATTGGGAGAGGACTTGGCAATGGTGAGAGATGGGATAGGTCATTGGGAGGTCCTAAAGTTCTTATTATTGTCACTTCATTGTTGCTACTTGATCCTCCCCTTGGGTGAGCACTTGCATGAGAGGTCATTGGAATAGGGCTTGGCAATGGTGAGGGATAGGGTTGGCTTATAGTGAAACTATCCTTTTTAGAAGGAATAGAGATTTCTGGCTGCATTTTAGTGCCATTTCCAGCTAGTAACATGATAGCCTTAGCCTAGTCATGGAAAATAAAAATCATAAATATAACTATTTTATAAAAAATTATAAATATATATATATAAAGGGGACTCAATGGTGTCCATTGCAGATTGATGAAAATAACAGTTTGTTCAAATTCCGCACGCTACATTGCCATAGCGACGTTATTTATGTTATTTGACATAATTAAGATAAGTTTAGGGTAGAAAAAGTTACCTTCTCTGGAGATATGTCATCATACACACATACTGTACCACCATAAAATATGGTCAACTGAGCAGGTGTAGTACCATTGGATTTGGAACAATTCCTACTCCAATAGAAAACAAAAGAAAACAAAAAAATTCTTAGTATTCTACCCTACATTGCTCCACATTATCATATCATAAAAATATTGGAAGTAACTTTTCAGACCCCCAAAATCAATTTTTTTTTCTACCGCTAATAATACTTTGAACGAAATATGTCGTCTGAAAGTACGCTTCCAAAATACACATGTTTTATTAGAAATGCGGGGCGGAAAAAAATTGTCCCAAAAATATTTTCAATGAAAAAAAAAATTAATTTTTCAAATGTTTAAATTTATGATACCTTAAGTCAGTAGAGCCAACTATGGGACCTTTTGATGGAAGAACAGATAAAGGTGTGGCAGAGGATTTTGAACCAAAAGTTTGTGAGTTTGTAACTGAATTAACAATGTTGATTCCAGTAGTAGCATGATTAGATTGAAGAACAGAACACATTTGATTGTTAGATTGGTTTGAAACTGAATATGTTCTTGCTTCTTGATTGCAAACTGATTGTGCATCAGAACTTTGCATAGGATAAATTGTAATTCCATGCTTGTTTCCTACTTGCTTTATGGCCAAATTTTCCTACAATATCAACAGAAGTACAAAAAATATTAGTTAAAGAAGATATTATAATTTGTGAAAAACACCTTCCCCAAATTATAAGATATAAAGGATATAGGCTTTCAATGCGCGTTAGGTTATGCGGCTGTGAAATTTGATTTTGAATGAATTGATTTTGATTAAAGTGAATTGAATGCAAATTTGTTTATATTTAGATGCATTTGTGTAGAAGTTATTTTTATGAATTTTATATGTTGTTTGAATATTTTAGATCAAAATTGCTTTTGAGTATGTAATTACAAAAAAAAAAGTTTTAACATATATATAAAAATTGAAAAAAAGTTAGAAGTAATTAAACTTCAAAGTAAAATCTAAAAGTATATGGTTGGTTCCACTCTTGGAGGAATCAAACTTGATTCTAAAGATATACAATTGATTTTGACATATTTGGATGTTCTCAAGTAGAATTTATTTTAACTTGAAGCATAGATCATTTTATATTAAACTCATTTTTAATTAGAATCAATTTTTATCACTGTGGAACCTAACACACACTAAGTAGTTGTTTTATCTAAGAATCTTGTTAACGAGTGTCTTAAGTTTAAATATTCAATTAAAGGAAATTTTGTCTTGGAAATACAAGTTGTTACATTTCTCAATGCAATAATTACACAACATTTTAATATAAGTTTACTATTTTTAGTAGTTTAATCAATGCTCTAAGAACACTCGTTAACATTCTCTCTTGCCTAATTGTTGATTCTGAAACTAAAATTGTTTCTCAATACAGATACCAAACATCATAAAAATTTGGTCAAACCACGTTTGACCATTGCAAACTCAAGTCTCACCTCAAAACCTAACAAGACTCAATGTTCTTCAACAAGGTTAAATTATTTTGATATATGAAACCAGGCCCTTTATTTTTATACAAAGGAATCTAAAGTTTAAAAAAAAAATCTTTATTAAGAAAACAAACAAACCTGTGCCACACCCAAGAATGATTTCTGATTAGACTCAAAAGCATCTTTGGTTGAAATAATCATATATCCAGATGAAGCTACTGGATCCATAACAATGTTTCTTGACCTATCTTCATGAGTGTTATTCTTGAAGGACATGAATTGAGGAAGGTTTGAAACCTTATTTGAAAATGACCACTGCATTCCTGAACTCCTAACTGCATCAAATTTAAGGACATATATTTTGTGTTAGCACCTAAATCAACATTTAAAAGAAAAACCATCTTTGAAATAACAAGTTTGGATCGATTTAAAAAAACCTTTTTTACAGCAGTGAAGATATAATAGATCAGATTAATTCCTTTCCAAACTAAGAAAAAGCACAATGATCCAAGTTACTAAGAAATTTTTGTTTATCAAGCTTTCTAAGATCACAAAGTGTTGCAAACCACCATCAATATATATAGGCGCATATGATATATGTCACACAAACCTATACTTCATCTACCCCATCAATATAAATAAATAGAAAACTTTAGCAACAGCTATGAAATAATAAAAAAATTAATCTACCATAAAACTATTTAGAAGATGCTCTTGTAGAACTTTCATCACAAGAAGCCAGAGTCCATGTTTTTTATAAGATTATATTACATATTATATAATTATATCACATGTGACCTTGTTACTTTGTTATTAGTTTATTGTTAAATTTAAAATACAATAACAAAAGTAGCAAGAAAAAAATATTGTAATTCCTTATGAAGCATAGTATTATTTAATCATAGTCCACCATCATATAAATATAATTATATAATGTACAAGATGATACTATTTTAGTAGCTTGCAATAATTTATGACATGACTTTGTTTTTATTAAAACTAGTAAAAGACCCGTGTTTTCGCACGGGTCACGTAACATTGCGATAATTATATAAAAAATAATTAGATTTTTAATATTGTAGAATGTTTATAGATATTAAATGAAAATTATGAGTATTGATGTAATGTTTCTGTTAAATATTTTTCTTGTATATATACAAAAATTTGTTTTTTTTAAAGATTATACAAAAATTTGTTAAATAGTTGAGGAACAACATTTATAAATTTTATTTGCTTATATATGCGAAAACAAATATTTATATAGATATATGAGAACATTGATATGATAAAATTTTAAAAACTCATGACTATTTTCAATATCAAAATTAATGTAGTCTTTCTATTAAATAAATTTTTATTTTATATGCAAACGACTATTCAATGTTTGCACCGCACCTGTTGCAGATTTTATGTATTTATATCTGCATAAACAAATTTTTATATACATATATGAGAAAGACAATATGATAAATTTTTGGAAACTCACGACTATTTTCAAAATCAAAATTTATGTAGTGTTTCTATTAAATAACTTTTTATTTTATATGCAAAAAACTGTTCAATGTTTGCACCACGCTCGTTGTAGATTTTATGTACTTATATTTGCATAAACAAATTTTTATATACATGTATGAGAAAGTCGGTATGATAAAAATTTCGAAATTCATGACTATATTCAAAATATCAACATTAATGTAGTGTGTCTATTAAAAAAAATTATTTTATATTTAAAAAACATTTAAATATTTAAACCGCACTCGTTGAAGATTTTATATGCTTGTTTATGCAGAAGAATTTTTATGTACCGATATGTGATAGTCGTACAATTTTGAAAACTCGTGACTATTTTCAAAATATTAGCATTAATGCAATGTTTCTATTAATTAAATTTTTATTTTATATGCAAAATACCGTTCAATGTTTGCATTGCTCCCGTTGCAGATTTTAAATGTTTATATCTACAGAAACAAATTTTATATACGTATATGAGAAAGTCGATATGTTAAAATTTTGGAAACTCGTGATTATTTTTAAAATATCAACATTAATGGAGTGTATATTTAAACCGCACTCGTTGAAGATTTTATATGCTTGTCTATGCAGAATAATTTTTATGTACCGATATGTGATATTCGATATGATAAAATTTTGAAAACTCGTGACTATTTTCAAAATATCAACATTAATGCAATATTTCTATTAATTAAATTTTTATTTTATATGCAAAATACCGTTCATTGTTTGCACTGCTCCCGTTAGAGATTTTAAATATTTATATCTGCATAAACAAATTTTATATACGTATATGAGAAAGTCGATATGTTAAAATTTTGGAAACTCGTGACTATTTTTAAAATATCAACATTAATGTAGTGTTTCTATTAAATAAATTTTTATTTTATATTTAAAACACCTTTAAATATTTAAACCGCACTTGTTGAGGATTTTGGTACCGTTTGACCCGACTTTTTTTATACTTCTCTACAATTTTAAGGAGAATGTAGGTCAAACACAATATCTATTAAGTACTTAGTAAAAAAATATTTTAAACATTTTTTCCCTTCAAAAAATACTTTAACATTTTTTTATTTATTATATATTTGTACAATATTTTGCCAAACAACTTTTAACTTAAAAATAGCTTTAAAACTAAAAAAATAATAAAGTAACCAAACAACTTTAACTTCTTTCTTAAAACCCTTAATTTTAACTTTGTTTTAAAGTAGCTTTTGGACCGTAAAAAAAGTCAGGCCAAACGATGTCTTTATATGCTTATATATACAGAAGAAATTTTTTAAGCACCGGTATGTGATACTCCATATGATAAAATTTTGAAAATTCATGACTATTTTCAAAATATCAACATTAATACAATGTTTCTATTAATTCATCACTCTTCTGTACCGAATGTGTAATATCCCGTTTAAATGTATCAGTTATAAGTGTTAGAAACTTCGTATGCAAGCAATGGCAAGGTCGTAATTAAGAAGTGGCATATTTGTAAATAAATGGAAAAAGGCTTTTGGATATATATGAAAGTTTATGAGTTTCTACTCATTTTTCTTCTACAACAAAAATCAGAATTTTTCCCTTTCCTTTCCCCTCATTTTCGCCCCATTCTCCTCACCATCTTCATCATCAAATCATCATCCTTTAACCTAGAAAATTCCTCCCCAAACTCTCTTGTGGTAAGCAAGCTTTTGCTGGAGAATTTTGGAGCAAGAACAAGAAGTAAAGCCAAAGAATAGGAGTTCTCTTGAGTAGAGATTTTGGGATTTGAAGCTAGGGTTTGATTTTCTCAACTTAGCAAGCATCTTGTGGGATTAAGGTGAGCTCCTAGTGGGTTTTAGAACCCTCCTTGTTTAAGTTTTAAGGTTTATAGACTTTTGATCAAATTTGTGATTTATGGAACCCTAGTTCTCTTTGATGGATTTTCCTTGAATAAACATGTTATAGGTTGTTAATATGTCATAGAAATAAGCCATAAGCTGTATGATGTTTGGGTGTGTTGATTGTGCCAAAAATGGTGAAAATTATGCTTTGAAACTGCCCTTTTCTGTCCAACTGCAGGTAAAATCGTGTCACGATTTTACAACCGTGTCACGATTTTATAGGCAGTGCAAAACACGAATTCTGGGCATGGAATCGTGACACGATTCCAAAATCGTGTCACGATTTTGAAGGTGACAGAACTTGAAAAATTTTACATTTTACTTGCACCATTTCAGCCATCCAATGCTATCCCAAACTCATTAAGCGATGTGTAATGGTCATGTATCCCTTTTAAACGTTAAAGGACCTATCCCTTAGAGCATGAATGGATCTTTAGGGAAGGCTTATAGCTTGATAATTAGAGAGCCTTAAGAGGTGAACAAAGTTATAGAAGTGTTCCTTTGGAATACATAGGTATGGAATTATTCCATCAATCATAGTTAAAGATATGTTCATAGAGTTGGATCTCCAACAATTATAGGAGGCTTATGAGAACGATAAGCCAAGTTTATAGATTACAGGAAATGTTTATGTGATCAAAGTAACAGGCATGTATATATATGTATACACTCTTTTATCAAAGTCAAAGTATAATAATAATTCAAAGTCAAAGGCATGTTCAGCAGACTCCGGGATTCGCCGGATGGGATCTCTCCGAGAGGGTTATCCACATGCAATTTCATAGGGAGTCCGGTGATAGCCTGATATGATAGGAGTTTCACCGGTTCATAGGGAGCTGTCCTCGGGGTTACTCCACCCGGGCCGCACTCCGTAAAATGAACTCAGATAATTGTTTGTTCAACGCTAACAGCTAACATAAAACACTTTATTCGTTTTATGATTTATAGTTATAGTTAAAGTTGTTAAAGTCATAGTTACAGGAAGTTTACAGTTATAGGCTGGTTATAGTGAAAGTCATAGGCAGGTTAAAGACTTGGCGATTCTAGAATTCCCCTAAATTGCCAAGGTAGGCAAGGCGACCCTAGGTTCCCTGTGGTTGCCAAACAGTAGGTTGGGTAGAGCTCACTGAGACATTATGTCTCATCCCATTCCTTCTGGTGCAGGTTCACAGGCAGGATCGCAATCAGCACGCAACAAGGGTAAGGAGAAGGCTACGGACTGATCGTGCTGTTGTTATATGTTTGGATGATTGTATTATATGGATGTATTATATGTTGTGATACATGATGTACAAGTAACAAGAGAATTGTTTTAACTTTGGATGTAATATTACAGTGTGTTGTAATATTTGTATGAACTTCTATATTGTAAATTAATGTATCCAGTACGAAATTCTAATACTCGTATAAGATCCTAGGCAATCTTATTATGGGTGTTACAGAATGGGCCGGACCCTGTTCGTGCTGGAGTCCACACTTGGGTCAGATATTTTTATTTTATAAGCAAAACACTGTTCAATGTTTGCACCGTTCTCGTTGAAGATTTTAAATGTTTATATCTGCATAAACAAATTCTATATACATATATGAGAAAGTCGATATGATAAACTATTGAAAACTCATGATTATTTTCAATATATAAACATCAATGTGGTGTTTCTATTAAATAAATTTTTTACTTTATATGCAAAACATTATTCAATGTTTGCTGGACGAACATAAAATTAAGGAGATCATGAGCTTTAATAAGGATGATTATGAAATTTTGCTGGACTTTGATTTTTATATATGTTAGTAGATAGTTATCCGTAGAAATTGGTTACACTTGTGATTTGGAATTAATTTTTTAAAAAACAAATAAATTAGTTTCATAGTTATCATTGGAAATTAGTTACACTTGTGATTATCCGTAATTAATTTTTTAAAAAACAAATAAATTAAATTTTGCAAAATGACCGTTATGCACATAAAATTAAGGAGATCATAAATTTTAATAAGAACGATTATGAAATTTTACTGGAATTCAATTTTTATATATTGTTACTGGATGTTTCCTGCCGTATATGAATATTTTATGTGCACCTCTTTGCAACCAGCTTGTCCCTAACATAAAAAATTGTTATTTATTTCTCAAGGCATGCATGCATCACCAATGCCCATGTTAGACCTTTAAATTTAATATTAAACATGGTGATTTGTTTTTTTGTTTGTTTGTTTATATACATTGATAAATGTACATATTTTTATTCTTTTTAGACTCTCATTCATACATCAGGATCCACGATATTTATATTAAAAAACATACGGTAGAGGTATGCATTTTTTTAAGCATTTAAATATTTCTAATTTTGCATCAAAATCAAGAAAATGAAGGACCACGTTATGCAATCAAATATAAAGAATAAAGAGCACCACCAGACAACCAAGAGCACGTTTTCTAACATAAGTTTTGTAATTGTACCAACCATCTAACCAAAAAAAATATAGCATTTACTATTTATTTATAATTTATTATTATAAGCAAGAAATGTGTCTCACACTCACATTGACACGTACACCACACTGATCAACACTAACACATAGGATTAATAATATTTTTAAAAATATAAATATTAAATGAAATGTCCTTCTAAAAAAAATTAAATGAATGTTTTTAGGAGTAAAAAAGAAATTTAAATGAAATGTTGATGCTACATACATTGCTTCTATTTATTTTTAAAAAAATTATACTCTTAATCTTTCTATGAATAATCAGTCTTAAGACTTTACATGAGCTTAACTTTATATTCATTTATTTTATGATCAAATTTAAATAAATAAAATGTAATATTTATGTTTGAGTTAAAGATAGATTAAAATAAAGAAAAAATGAAATAAACCTAATCAATAATAAAGAAATAAAATAATAAATATTTATCAAAAACAGTTTTTATCAATATATATATAAACCAGTTATACTTCTTGTAAAAAAGAAAGTTATAAAAAGTGTAAAATAAAAATATCCAGTGACCCACAACTATTTTATTTTGACCCTATATCACGATTCACAACACACTTTTTTCTTTTTGATGCAATGGGTGGTAATGTAATTCAAACTTATATCCACATGGACTATATATCAACTAGCTCAATAATTGTGGCTTCCCTCTTACAACACACTGATAAGTTGCTATTCCCTACCACATTCACAGATCAACTTTGAACCATATGTATCACATGGCCCTAGTCATATAAGATTTTCCATATGATAGATACTTTAACTTATTAATTCAATTATGTAGCATAGGAGGCTGCAAATTGCAGCTAAGATGTCTTTTTGCTAGACTAGATAACCTTAAACAAGTTCACCCTACCAAACCTTAAAAATTTTGAACCTAATCTTATCCATTAAAGGGAAAAAAAGCAAAGGAACATAAGGCTACAAATTCATTCTTCTCTTCCTTGGTTCTTCCTTATATTATTATCTAAAAGTTTAAGGTAAATTTTCTTCATTTTTTCATCTTTGAAACAACAAACAAAAATTCATTCAAAACACTACCACTATTAACAAAATCACACCACTCAAAACTCTTTTTCTTCTCCTCTTGCATAATTAAATCCCATATATATATATATATATATATATATAAGACAAAAAAAACATATTAAAAACAGCTTTTTTAATTAATTTAATGATAATGCAAAATTTTCAAGTTTCACATCCCCATAATAGGTGTTAGTGCAAAATATTTCATGGAAACAAAAACAAATAGAAAATAGAAAAAAAATGAAAATTGATACCTGGGTCTTTTGGTTTGTCGGAAGCATCTTCTTTCATAGTAGTCCATGGACTATTTTTGGAACTGAAGCCAAGGAATTCTCTCTCCATATGTGGTGGAAAAATCAGATAACAACAAAATTATTTTTCTTCCAAGTTGCAGAAAGAATAAAACTTTGACAAGTGCAAAGACAGCCAGAGAAAAGTGAAGTGTTTGGTTGCGGTGAATGGAGAAAACAGAAAGCAAGAGAGTAGAAGAAAGGAATAACAGAGATAGAACAACAGAAATATATATATATATATATATATATATATATATATATATATATATATATATAATGAACATAAAAGATGTTTAAAAAAATAATAATAATGAACATAAAAGAATAAAAAATGCAAATGTTTCTTTAAAAAACGGTGCAAATTGTTGGATGTATCAATCTTTTTTTGCTAAGTCAAGAGCAAAATGACGTGTAGGGAATAGAGGACGTCTCAACGAAGTTGATACCCCACCCTAGGCCTACGTTTGTCATGTGCTCATATATATTATTAAAAAAAAGGAAAAAATACATAAAAATTGGGGGGGCATAAAACCTGACCCAGTGAAACCAAGTGAATCAACCCTAACGGGAAATGCAACCAATAACAACAGTACACTCGATTCAACCCTAGTCAAGACTAACAAACGATGTTTGCGAGCACCAACCGGGTCTATAAGTTGGTGAATGAACCGACTGTCAACACAGAAAAGATCACGTACCATCAACTCCCTGCGCCATAGCAGCAAGCATTAACGACTCATTCGAGTCCAAATTAGTCTGTACCCCAAAAAATTCATTAACAACAACGAATTCAAAGGATCAAAACGGATTTAAGTTGACCAACATCAGACCAAGATAAGTCTTCACTTCTCAATACGGCGAATGAATCGACCGCCAACACGGTTAGATTCACGTTCCAACAACCCCCTGTTAACAACAATCACAGCAGGCATCAGTGCTCTTTCAAGCTAAACAACCCCATAAGCATGAACAATAGCTGAGAAACCTAGCAAAGTAGCGATGAGTCATGAAACAGAATGAAACCCAGAACAATCGAGCACCAGATCGTGGGATGGAGACCAAACCACATGGTCTGCATACGACATCCGGGACGGATATCAATCACTCCAAACCTCCAGCGCGGAGGGGCAGATCTGGAAAGGAAACACCACCAACCCATCCAGAAACTTGGATGAAACACCATAACACGTCCCTTTACAGACCTTAGATCGACGGCGACACAGGGACGACCAGAGAAGGTTGTGAGGCGAGTTGAAGCTTGAAACGCCGGAGGGAAGAGTTAACGGACAAGAAACACAACCAAACCTACCGGATTTGACGCCACCAGAAGATCTGGCAGAGGGGTTATGCGAAGGGCCTTGCCGCTCGTCGCACCACTGCACAGACACACTACATCGGAACAAGAATGGGTTGGATTTGGGTTGGCGGCACACGAGTTTGTGAAGAGAGTAGGGAGAGCTCACGAATTTATATTTTGGATGTATCAAGTAATTTAATTCACATGACCGATCGCGTAAAAAGTTTTTTTATTGTCGTTCAATTATAGTCGTCCGATCATTAAAAATATTTAATTTTATCATACTACTATTAAAAATCTAACACGTGATTGTTTGTATTGTGTTGGCTGTAACAGCCCGATTTTTAGGATTTATTTATTTAATTATTTTATGTGTGCTTAATTGTTTATTTTGCTGATTTATTGAATTTTGGGAATTGAAGGGTATTTTAGTAATTTGAGGGCGAGTGGCATAATTGTATTATGTTAGAAATTTAGAATTTGAAAATAGTGGTGTATAAGTAATGAGAGGGGGGTTAAGTGTAGTAATTGTGTAGAGAAAATAATTGTGAGTTAATTGTGACAAAGCCCATTAGTAGGAATAACCTAGAAATTTGTTATAAATATATTAGTTAGTGGTAGTGGTGAATTAGGTTAACATTTCACAAAACTTTTTGAGAGAGGCTAGAGAGAGAGAGAAAGGGAGAAGAAGCTTGGTGGAGAGGAAAGCTTGAGAGAACAGCACTTTCAGGTGGGTTAGCAAGAGAAGTGAAGAATCAAGGTAAGGGGGGAGATTATCTTCATTAATTAGTTTTAATAAGCTTGGGGTATGTTTGAGAGTTGTAGCTTATGATTAATTGTTGCTGAATTGTTGTGATTTTCGTGCTCATTTTTATTGATTAAATTAAGCATGTCAAAACTTGATAATTTCATGCTTTCTTCATCTTAAACTTCATTTTTCATTATAATAAGTTGATACTTTGATGAATTTAGATGTTTGTGATGATTAATATGATGATTAAGTGCTGTTTGATGATTATGTAATTGATTATGAGTATGGGTATGTAATTTGTTTGAGAAATCATGAAGTTATGTGGAATAAGTTATGAATTAAGTGATTTTGTGAAAAGTGCTTATTTGACTGAATCTGCTTAATTTGTTGTTGTTACTTTGTGTTAATGTTAAGGTTATGATTGTGAGCAAGAAATTATGTTTATTGTGTGGTTGTTGTGAAATAAGTTGTTGTTGTTGGTGTTTTGGTGAAAATGACTTAATTAAGTGAAAAATGAACAAGTTGTTGATAAACTGAGAAAGTTGTTGTTGGAATAGTTATAGTAGGTGTATGTAGTGATGTCAAACATGTTGGAATGAAGTTATTTAAGCTGGGTATGTTTGTTTGTTAAACTTTGGTGAAAATGGGGTGAGATGAACTTTGAAAACTTACCGAAAAACCTTTGCAATTGATGTTTCCTTGAGTACCCATTGTTCAATTTAAGTATATTGATCATGAGTATAGCTTGTAAAATGGTTTTGGGTCAATGGGGATCAAAAATTGGATTTTGAGGAAAAATTGGATGCAAATTCGTGTGCCAAAACTCTGTTACACTTTTGACAGAAAAACAGAGTGTTGCACTCTAGTCAAGCTCGCCCCAGCGAGCCACTCATGGTTGCAGCGAGCAAGTCCAGAACTGCACACCATGTTTTGGTGTCAGTTGGTTCTTGGGGGTTTCCAAAGACCCCTGAACATTCCTTTTGTGTGTTTTGATGATGTTATGATGAATTAACATTAGGCTTTGATGGTTTGCTTAGAAATGAATTAAATTCTTGAATTGAGATGAAAATGAGAAGTTGTGAAATAAACATAGAAAGTCCATTTAAGTTCTATAAATGTATGCAAGATTGTTAAATGATTAAGATGATATGAGTAGTGCTCTAACATGATCTAAGAAGTGTATTGATGACGATTGGTGTAGTTTGTGATTAAATCTTGAAACATGAATTACGTGAATAATGAAGATTGTAAACACTTGATGTCGTAATAATTGAGATGTGTTGCTGTTTATACATGTTATTGATGATGCTATTGATGATGCTAATAATGATGCTATTAATGATGATGTTTGATTTAATGATGATGATACATGTTATGTATTAAGTGATGATGTTTGAGTAAATGATGATGATACATGTTATGTATTTAAGCGACGATGATTGATCATATGAAAGTTTATATGATAAGTGATGATGTGAATAAGCGACGATGTTTAATCATATGAGAATATATGATAATGATGATGATGTTGTTGTCGAGTCTTATGTGTACTTGATGCGAGTCAAATATATGATCATGCATTCATTCATGAGTCAAGTTCGGCGATGATGTTAAGCGACGATGTTAGCGACGATGGGATCACTCGGTAAGTTCCGATATCCAAAAAGCGACGATGTTTGGTACCACATGCATTTAGATTCGTCTAGGAACATTGCATAAGTATGAGTCTTATGTATTAATGTGTTGATGAGAATTTGTGCATCTAATTGGTAAATGTGCATTGAAGGTGTGATGTGATGAACTGTCATAATTGACTTGATAATTGTTTATCGATGATGGTATGAATTGAATGATTGTAAATGATGAGTTGATATGATGGTGTAGTTAGACTTGTATGAGAATGTGATTATGAGTTACATGTTCTTGAATTTCGGATAACTAAATTTATTATGTTTGAATATTGTGATGATATGAATATTGTCTGAACTACACTTGTTTATTATTTCTTATTAATGAATGTATATCTTACCCTCCAGTGGCTTTGTTGTCCCCTCATCCCTTGTGGATGTAGATTTGCAGGATTGAGTACTTTGCTATCGGTGAGTCGTGATGGGTTGTGGCTTGACGCCTATAGCTCATGTTTTTATGCTTTGCTTGGAGACGTCTAAAGTTAGGAGCTCTGATTAGGATGTCTTTTGGGGATTTTATTTTCGTACTCTGTTGGATTTATTTTGAGTGATCTTTATGATCCAGATACTTATGTCTTTATTTTGAGATGTTTTGAGATGACCCGAGATGATTATATGTATGTTGAGATACTCCGCTGCGATATGTTTATTTTTATTGATGAGATTTTCATATTATATGTTTAATATGAGTTTTATGAAGAAATGTAAGGTTCCGATTGCATGTTAGATGTTTATTTATCGTTGATTAGTAGTCTCGGGGATTGGGTCCTTCCATTGGCAATTTAAAAATTTCTACAATGACATTCTATTAATTTTTTTAGGGAATGGCATTGTATTAATATTAAACACTTAATTAAGTTTATTAATTGTATGGGTTAATAACGCTTTACCTCCTGTAATATAGTCATTTTCCGTTTACCCTTTGTAAAAAAAAAAAAATTAGACTCCCATCCTTGTAATTTGAAGATTCCGGTTTACCCCCCTTCATAAATTTCGACAGTACAAAATCAATGATATGGCGGGGGGGGGGGGGGGGGGGGGGGGGGGGGGGGGGGGGGTAAACCAAAATTTACTCAAATTACAGGGGGCAAAAGTACCATAAATTTTCTAATTTGAGGCCATGAAGATCCAAAACCAAAGAATCTTCAAATTAAAAGTATGGAATCTAAAAAAAAATTACAGGGGTAAACCGGAAATGACCTATATTACAAGGGGTAAAGCACTATTAACCATGATTGTATTTCACATATATTAAAAAAATTGGTAGTGTAATTAACTTGTACTTTTTGTGTATGACTTTTACAAAATTACCATTTGTGATAAATGTATTTAATATTGACTTTTTATATTTCAATAAAATTTAGTAATATTAATTAATTAGAATTAAATTTGGTCCCCGTGAACATAACTCAGTTGGCAAGAGCCTGTGGGAAAAGGACCTTGGAGCTATGAGCGACTTAAGGACAAGGGGATAGTGGTGGAAGATCCAAAAGGTACCGGTAATGTTAACAAAAGCGTGAATACTTCAGGAATCCATGGAAGGGGAGGCATTGACGAAGCCGCGACGTAAGAAAATGCGCCATCTTTGATTGTTTTGAAAAGAGTTGCACGTTTGTCGGCTAAAGATAAATATGAATTGATTCATTCTTTGAAGTGTACCAAAAAGAAAAACGTGAACAGTAAGTCTTTGATGTTTTCTCATGGGACTAGTGTTGAGGTTTCTTTATTTGTGGGTTCAAAATCCTCTGGTACTGATAAAGGTTGCATTGTAGTCCACAAGAGGTAGCATATGTTGTTTGTGATGTAGGCAAGTCTAGAAGGGTGAAGATTATAGGAGAAAGTGTGAATATGTTCAATGTGTTATCTAGGGGAAAAGGAAGTGGGGTTAAGGAAGGGGAGGTGGCAATGGGAAAAAAGGAGGTGGGGTGGGGCGAAGAGGGAGGTTGTTGGTGTTTAGGTGGCGGGGGCATGGTATGGTTGTTGGGGTTGGTGGTGATTATGAAGCTCATTACTTTTAATGTAAGAGGAAGGGTGGGAGAAGTGAATGGAGGTTCAGAAAATGGCGAGGGTGAGGTGTCCGTCGGTGTTGTGTATTTAGGAGACTGAATTGAAGGTGGTGAATGATATGGTGTGTCAGTCCCTTTAGGGATCAGCTTCAGTTGGTTTTTCTTATCGGCCATATGTAGGCGCTTCTGGAGGTATTCTGACTCTGACTTTATAGGATGTCCATGAGGTGGAGGGTTGGGTTACTATGAGCTTTGATAATATGTTAATTATTAAAGGGCATTATATTCAGAGTGGTTATGAGTTTGCCATAGCAAATGTTTATGCTCCATGTGATAACGAGGGTCGACAATTGTTATGGACAAGATTGGGTGGCTTGATTCAAAATGATAGTGTGATGTCTTGGTGTGTGAATGATGACTTCAATTTTATTAGAAATGCTACAGAGAGAAGAAGTAGGATGACAGGTGACCGTATAAAGGATTATTCTCACTTTAATCTTTTTATTGAGGATAATTACCTTATTGATCTTCCGTAGTTTGGTAGAAGTTTCACTTGGTATCGTGGGGATGGTTTGTCTATGAGTCCGTTGGATCAATTTTTGCTTTCCGAAACTTGGTGTGATTTGTGGCCAAATTGTATTCAAGTTGCCATTCTGAGAGGGATTTTTGATCATTGTCCAGTTCTTTTAACAATTGATGACGTGAATTAGAGACCTAGACCACAAAGGATGTTGAAATGTTGGACAGATTTATCAAGGTACATGGATTTTGTAAAGGAGCAGTGGCTATCCTTTCAGATTGATGGGTTTGGTGGTTATGTTTTGAAGGAAAAACTCAAGTTGATTAAGGGTAGTTTGAAAATTTGGCATCAAAACCATACTCAAAATTTAGAAGGAAGAATAAGTGAAGTAAAAAAATCGTATTTCTTTTTTAGATGTTAAAAGGGAGGATGGATAGTTGAAGGTGGAAGAGCTTCATTCTTTATCATCAGATATTCTTTCTCTATCAAAATTAAATTCTAGTATTCAATGGCAAAACTCTAGATTAAACTGGTTGAGGGAGGGATATGCCAATTAAAAAAAATCATGGTATTATGTCGTCAAGGAGGAGGTCAAATGTTGTTATTTGATTAATGCCAATGGTGTTCAGGTTGAGGGGGTTGATGGTGTGCACAATGCGATCTTTAATGTGTGACTACGAATTCGGCATCAATGCTTGTGAATGGTAGCCAGACTGACGAATTTAAGTTGGAAAGAGGCCTCCATCAAGGAGATCCTCTTTCTCCTTTTCTTTTTTTGCTAGCGGATGAAAGGTTAAATGTAATGATGAATGCTTTAGTGGAGGCTGTTTTTTTTACTGGCTATGGTGTGGGGGCGCAAAACACTGTATCCATTTCCCATTTATAGTTCGTAGATGATACTTTGTTCGCGGGGGTGAAAAGTTGGGAAAATGTTAGAGCTCTGAAAGTTGTGTTAATTTGTTTGAAGCGATTTCTGGTTTAAAAGTGAATTTTCATAAAAGTAAGTTGTTTGGTGTTAATGTATCTAATTTGTGGTTGTATGAGGCGTCATTGGTTATGAATTGCAAACACGGGTGTCTTCCTTTTATATACTTGGGGTTGCCTATCGGTGGGGACTCCCGAAAACTAAATTTTTGGCCCTCTCTGATTGATAATATTAAAAAATGGCTGACTGGGGTGGAAGAGTAGGAGTCTTTCAATGGGGGGTCATCTGATTCTTCTGAAGTATGTCATGTCCTCTATACCGGTCTATTTTCTTTCCTTCTTCCAAGATTCCTCAGGTATCATTTCTTCTCTTGAATCTTTATTTCATGCATTCTTTTTTGTGGGACGGGTGTGAGCATTATAGGAAAATATCCCGAATTAAATGGGATTCAATTTGTTTAAAAAAAAAAAGAAAATGGTGGTTTGGGGGTTAGAAGGTTAAAGGAGTTTAATTTAGCTTTACTTGGTAAGTGGTGTTTGAGGTTGTTGGAGGAAAGGGATAGTTTATGGTATAAGGTGTTTGGGGCTTGGTACAGAGAGAAAAGAGGGAGGATGTGTTTTGGGAGAGGGAACAGATCAGTTTGGTAGCAGACTGTGAATAATATTAGGGAGGGAGTTGGATTGATAGATGGTGGGTGGGTCCTAGATAATATTGGTCATGTAGTTGGTGATGGATCCTCTACCCTGTTTTGGAAGGATCCTTGGTTAGATAGTACTCTTTTTAAAGTTAGATTTAGCCGACTTTATGAGTTAGGGGTGACGGTGAGGTGTGGCTATGGCGGAGGCGGTTGTTTACCTGGAAAGAGGAGTTGGTGGGGGAGTGTGTCAACCGTTTATCTACAGTTGTTTTGCAAGTAGGGGTGGGGGATCGTTGGGTTTGGAAGTTACACTCATCTCAATGTTATAATGTCAAAAGTGCTTATATTAATTTGACTGCACTGGAAAACAACAACAATTCGGTCCATAATAAAGTTTTGTGGTTAAAAGCGGTTCCACTAAAAATCAAATTTTTATTTGGAGGTTATTTCTTAATCGCATCCCGACTAGGGATAACTTGGTGATGCGGTGGATTCTTGATCAGAACAATCAACATTGTTCAGTAGAGTGTGATATGTTAGAAGACAGGGATCACTTATTTGTTACATTTGATTTTTATAGTAAAATTTGGCTTCGTGTTACAATATGGCTCGACTTCTCAACGACGTTTCGAGGGAATTTATTAGATCATTTAGTGCAGTTTGGTGGGCTAGGGGGTCATTCGAAAAGTGTTCATTTGGCTCTGAACATTATCTGGATTTCGGTGGTATGTATTATCTGGAAAAATCAAAATAGGCATATTTTTCAGCAAAATGAGGAACATTTACAATACTTATGCGAACAGGTGAAGTTTCCAACATTTTGGTTGTTAAAGTCAAATTATGCTATGTTTGATTATGACTATCATCTTTGGAAACTTAATCTTGATCCTTGCCTAGTTGTTGTAACCTAGCTTATTCTTCTTTTTTGCTGTTTTGGAACACTTTGTAATGTAACTTTTGTACTCTAAATAAGTCTTTTCGGTACATTTTGTGCTGGAAGGACTTATTATTGGTTTTTGATATATTTCATTTTGGCCTTTTCAAAAAAAAAAAAGGAGTATTGGGATATGCAGATGCTAGAATTTGAACCTCAGAATTTCATTTAATCACGTTAAAAGGTGAATTTTTAACCACTAAACCACTTGAAAAAAAATGTTTGAAAAAAATTAATCTATAGACCTAATAATTTAAAAGTGATCTAATAATCAAAGACAATTTTTTTCTTCTAAAAAACATGCTTTTAAGTGAATAATAATATGACGACATTAAGTTGGTAATTTTTGTAAGATTTAAAATTAAGTGAATAATGATATGATGCATTATCCTTAAAAAAAATATGATGGATTTGATAACAAATCAGGTAGTATGTTATATTTTGAGGCTTCTGTAAACAAGAAGTTTAATTAAGTAAATGTTTTTTCATAAATATTTAGAATTTCAATTTTAGTCCATACAAATTAAAATCATATTTTTCTGTCCATGTAACATTTTCCTTTCACATTTTTAAGTACGAAAAATACTGACGAAATTTTTTAGACAGACCAAAAATGCTGATGGAAAATTTTACAAAGACTAAAAGTCTTGACGATAAATTTTACATGGACTAAAAAGTATGATTTTATTTTGTAGTGACTAAAAATGAAGTTTTGAATATTTATAAAAATCTTTTAGTTACTTAACACAAAAAAAAAGTTATTGAAGAGTTATTTTTGTAAAGAGAAAACTGAATATTAGGTTGGAAATAATGAAAAGACTCGTTGGAAACGTGAAATGCATGTGAACCATTGGATGAAAAGATATTCGATTCTGAGTGACGGTTGTTACCGGTTGATAGACATAACAGAAAGTGACTAGACATCCTCAACCTGCTTCTTTTTCTAACTGCATGTGTTTTTTATGGCAAAACTAAACATCAAGTATCGTACAAATATATACTTAAATTACAACCTTGAGTAGTTTTTTTAATTTTATTTTTAAATGGCAAAATTTTATAAATAACCAAATCCTTGCACAAGACGAATAGAGACAGACAAAATAAAAATATAACAAGTAAAGAGTGTTGCATATAGGCGGAACAACCAAAAGAAAACTCACACACTTCAGACATCAAAAACACCAATAGAGATATTATCCAATCGAGGGCTACCACCAAAACCCAATATGAAAACTAACCACCAACCCAAAATCAAAGTTTAACCTCAACACAACAACAGAAACAAAAACTTGATCCAAATTTGCTACTCACACCAAAACTCCTCCAAAAAAAACCAACCTAACCAAAATCCTGTAACCACACGTCACATTCTCTTCCTCAGCAGAGCCCAAGCAAACACCAAAAAGTCGCTTAATCCAACACTCATTTGGATTCTACCACCAATCGACCCATCGTCTGCCAGAGAATACACCAAGCAAACCCAAAAACTTGAGTCTAGAAACAGACTCCCGATCTCAAAGCAAAAGTGATCGACCCACCAGACTCCATAAAACAAATCACTAAAGGCATCTCTTGAAACTCCAGCCCACTAGAGAATACACCATAACATCCCAAAAACTTGAAACTAGACACTAATTCCCGATCTTGAAGCAAAAACGATCAACCCACGAGAATCCAGAAGACAAATCCCTCAGGATCTCGACAGGTGGAGCAGTAGCGCAAACATAACTAGCTCAAAAAAGGGTCCAACTCAAAGACAATCATAATCGAAACACTCAAAATAAAAAAAAAACCAACAACGGGAAAAGAGCTAGTGGCGGAGATGGACCCAATTTGAAGGTCACAACAAGCAGACAATGGAAGACAAACAAAACAAACCCCCCAAAAACAGAACCAACCCACAAACTTGTCATCATCACCACCACAACCAAAACTTACAACCACACATAAAATTAGCATTAACATTCCTCGAACAAGAGAAAAAGAAGAGAGGTTTGGCGAGCCAGATCCAACGAACTAGACATTGAAACTCTGGCATATTTACACCAACCACCAAAGATTCGGATCCAGATCCGGATCCAAATCTAGCACCACAATCAGCACCGCCACAACCACCACGAGATCCACCAGAAAAATCAACACCAGCACCACCACAAACCACCTCGAAAACCATAATGAACCACAAACCATCACGAACCAACCACCAGGATAAACTGGGAGCCACCACCACGCTGGCGGCGTGGGTTTAGAACTGTCTATGTGGGTTACAATCCCATCTGGGTAGCAGTGGTACCACCATGAAGAAGCACAAGTACCATGCTGTCAGAGCTACATACAATCTTAAGTAGTAAAATTACCAAGTCGTTACTATCTTGACTACCAAGTATTTACTAACTTGACTATCAAGACCTTACCAAATTTAAAAGATGTTTTCATATTTTAATACATCCTCGTAATTGGAACTGGAGGTTGTCGAATGTTGAGACTAAGTCAAAAGTCATCAAAGAGTTGTTGCGGAAGGTGCTCAATGAAGATGTCGACTATTTGGTATCATCAAGGAACACATAGCACACAAACTTGGCCACAAGTAATTTTCTTGCACACAAAATGAATATCCATCTCAATGTGCTTAGTGTGTTGATGTTGAACGAGATTACCATAGAGATACACGAAGATTATGTTATCATGATAGACTAATGTAGCCTTTGAGACTGGACATGTAGTTCCAAAAGAAGATTTCTAAGCCAACATGACTCAGATGCTACATTCATGACTCCACAATATTCAGCTTCAACATTGGATCAAGACAATATATGTTGTCATTTGGCAGACAAGAGATGAGGCTGTCCCTAAGATATACGCAAAGACCTTCTGGTGGCTAGACATCCATCCCAATCCACATCAGTATATGTGTTGAGCTTATAAATGGAGGAAGGATATAAATGTAGACCAAAATTAAGAGTACTCTAAATATATCAAAGGCAAACATATGTTTTGTTTTCATATCATGCATAAACAAACACATTTGTTGCACGACATAAGAGATACATGGTCTTATAAAGGTCAAGTATTATAGGGCTCCAACAAGACTATGATACTCATTTGGATCATGATATGGATTGCCAAAAGACACTATGTTTGGCTTGTGTATCCACTAGTGTAGCAGATGGTTTCCAAGAAGCCATACCCGCACGCTCAATATTTTCCTTGACATATTTCTTTTGTGACATAAAAAGACCTCTTGTTTGTTTGGTAACAGAAATATCGAGAAATTAACTAAGAGGACTTAAATCCTTCATAGAAAATTTAGAGTGAGTTTACTCATGATGAATTAATGAAGGGAATCTGAGGGCGCAACTAGAATGATATCATCCACAGAGAAGGATATAAGCTATATCACTACCTCAGTGGTAGATGAGTAAGGAATGACTGGACATGTTGTCAGAGAAACCCAAGGTAGCAACATAGTGAGTAAGTCGCTAATACCGAGCACGAGGTGCTTGTTTAAGTCCATAGAGTGACTTATTTAGCAAGCATGTATAATCTGGTGGCTTATGCATGTAGACAGTTTTATCAAGATTACCATGTAAAAATGTGTTCTTGACATCTTATTGATGAAAACACCATGATTTGGTATATAACAACATTGAGAACCATCTGAACAGTGGATGGTTTGACTACGGGACTGAAGGTCTCACCATAATCAATAACATTAGGCGGGCCTTGTACCTCTTAAAGGATGCATCATATTTCTTTTTATGCTTGAAAATCCACAAACTTTGAATAATATTAGCATTAGACGGGCGTGGCACTAAGTCCCACGTCTTATTTTCAATAGGAGTGTCATATTCTCCTTTCATGGCCATTTTCAAATTATGATCATATAATGCATAAATGGGATTGGTGGGCAAAGAAGAATTAGAGTTTGGTGATGAGGTATAAAGATTAAAAATTTTGTGAGGCTTAAAAATTTCATATTGTGCTGGGGTGGTCATTTTAGGTGAGTGAGGTGGGTTATGGGGTGAAATTATTCAGTCGAAAGCTTGTGGTGAGGTCAGTTATGGGGATGGGCTAGGAGTTTGTGTATGCGATTGCATTTGTTGAGAGGTAGGACTCGTAGTAATGGTATTTTGGGATGGAGTATTTGCAGCCGATGAAGGAGCATTTTAAGTAGGGGTGTGTTAGATTGTTCTAGTAGTTCTTTGATAAGGATAGGTTTTATGGGAGTTAAGAAAGGACGTGCGCTTGTATCCAAAGAAATCATAATTAGATGTTGAAGGAGCACTTAAGGTAGAAAACAATAATGTATTTTCGTCAAAATTTACATGCCTAGAAATGATTGTTTTACGACTCGACAATTTGTAACATTTATATCCTTTATGGTTAGAAGGAGAACCCAAAAAAATACTTGGTGTTGACCGAATGAATAACAAGAGTATGAGTTTGAGTAAAGGATTTTGGTGAGGCAGGATCAAATTTAGCCATAAGGGAGGAGGAAAACAATTTTGCCATCGGCTAGGGTTAGTAGAAAATGTTTTGATTACCAATGTTTTGGTAACAGCTGAAAATGTTTTGATACAACAAGAGACTTAACTACCAAGTCGTTAGTGTTTTGATTACCAAGTCGTTACTAATTTAACTATCAAGATGTTACCAAATATAAAAGATATTTACATATTCTAATAGAAACTACATTAACTCAAAACTAACTTTAAGGGTGTGTTTGATCTGCTAAAAAATGAAGGACATGACATGACAACTTCAGCTGTATAGTATTTGATTTGTAAAATTGTTTCTAGGACAAGACAAACTGGAGGCAAGGGACATGACAAAAACATAAATTTTTGTCTCTCACTAAACCACAACACAACTTTTTGTCCCGCGTACAAGTTATCTAAAATACAAAAATAACTTTTTGTGCACCAAAAATCGTATAAGACCAAAAATTATTTCACATCAAAAAAGTTTGTCCTGTCTTATCCTGCCTTGTGTTGTGGTGTTCTATCTTGTTTTGTTATGTCTAGTACATACTGTTTAGTAAATCAAACACACACTAACATTTATTAGCTATCAGTAAGTAACTAATTCCTCTTTTAACTAATCTATTGATCCCAATAATTTATAGTTTAAAATAATCATAAAAGATATGTATACAATATACATTTTTTTCTAAAAAAAAATACATTTTTTTTGCTGTTGTTGAGAGTGCAACTTTGCTCCATTTAGAGGGTTACACTTGAGTACCTTGAGTTTTGGTGACATTGATGAGTTTGTCTCCATCTCTCTCCTCACCAATCATCATCTCTTACAAAAAATTATTTATTTAAATCATTCATCAATCATTTTGTCTCATCAAAATATACTAAATTCATCAAAACTCGATGTCATCCAAATGTTTTCCCTATTTAGATTGTCTCCATTTATACAATTCACTGCATAGATGTGTGACATGTAGAAAAAACAAAATCAAGGATTGATATTAGAAGTTAAAAAAAGTTATTTGTTTACCAAAACAACATTAATTAAGTATGAATGAAAAATTTCCACTTCTTTCTCTCCCTCGGAAACAACACGCTGCTAAATGGAGCAAAGCTGCACTCATCTTGTGGGGCAAAGATCTTTTAAAGTGAGTAAATCAAGAGTTGTTATTGTAACAAATTCATGATTTGCTATAATATACTTACAATATTTATCTTTAATTTGTTAATTTTATACTTGAATAACGTGAGTTTGTTCACTTTAGAGGAGTTGAATCTCGTATTGTGAGTGAATGAAAAAACAGGAAAATGATGCTATACTCGACACGTGTAATGTAAAATAATTAAGTATTGTATTATTTTATTTTTTGACTTTTAGCATACGCACATGTTTGGTTTATTTTTTATTCTCTCTTTTATCTTTAATTAAATATTTTTATTTTAAATTAATGCACAAACCTTTCACCAGGCAAAAGTTGATAGATTCTACTTATACCGTGGGCTGTGCCAAACCACTGATACCAGCAGTCTTGACGATCATCGTCATATAATACTCCATTAATTTATTCAAAACTTTGAACATATAATATTTTGTTTAGTTGGTGTCTTCTTTTAACAGATTAATCATGCAAACGTTGGTTTAGAATCTAATTTTGCGTACTTAATTTTTTGGCTAATCAATTTTTATACTTTAATCATTACAATCAACTTAAGTATCTAGTTTTGTTGTCATCATTAATGAAAAGACAAAGGAAACCTCTAACAATAGATTTTGAGATACTCCTATACATAAGTCAATCAGTATTATTTGGAAATTGAAAAGACTAATAGTATGGACTATCAATCTCATCATTAAGGGCACAAAGCCTTCCAGAAGGATACGTCGTCCTCCAGAAAGACTCAGCGCCCTCAAGAAGGGCCAAAAGAACTTTAGGCGAGTCCGTTAAGGGCGCCGTCTTAAAAGAGCTTCTAGAAGCCTCTAGAACGCTCTAAAAGTGGCTTTGGACCCAAGTTGCTTAGGGCCTAAGCCACTGAAAACTTAGCCCAAAGATGGCTATAAATACCCCCTTGAGAGCACTCTCAAGGCATCACTTAAACAGTTCTAAACCCTAGTTTTAGATATTGTAGTCACTGCAAGTACAGTTGGTGCCCACCGTGGGGTCTCGGTAAAACTAACATAGGCCGCACTCATAAACCTAAAAACCTCCCGGCGATCTTGAAAAGACGATGGTCGGCAAGGGCTAAACCATCATCAAGTCTCAAGTTCTAGACGACATATACTTTCTCGAAGCGATTCTCCCACCCTGAAGCAATTTTCTTTCGAAGAAATATCAGGTTCTATGTTTCCAATTTATTTTAAAGGCAACATACATACTCTCATCCCCTGCTTATTGTGATTTCCAAATTCATGTGTGTTTAATATCGTCTATTGTTTCAATATTCACACTCGTCTTTTACTATTCTTTCCACCATTTTCAATTTTATTATGATCTTCAACACATTTTATGTTTTACCGTTCTTTCCACCGTTTGCTTACAAATCAGAAAATATATCAGGATATATAATTGATTGGGTGGATTAACTTATTATTAATTCCTTTATTGTGGAAGCCACGATCGGGATATATATTTGATTGGGTGGATTATTTTTTAATTCCTTTGTTGTGAAAGTTACAGGTTATGTGCATATTGGAAGCTAAATGTTTTTAAACTTTTATTTGAGCTAACTCTATTCCACAATTCTTGGATCTATTTTGCACAATTTTAGAGACACTTCAGGATCTAACATAATAACAAAACATTCTTTATTAATTCGCCGTCATAAGAAGAGATACCCAATACGACGAGATCCTCATCATCATGCCGTTGTCTTACAGCCGTGTCAGGTTTGATCTTTCCATCTCCATCATCGTCAAAGGAAGTTTTTATTGTTATGTTATTTGCCGATCAATCGCAAATAACAAGGTTTGGTTGCTATATGTTCTTTGCCAATTAGGTGAACGTGTTTAAATATTTTATTCAATATATTTTCAGAACGAATCCAGATATATGTAAAAATTAAATAAAACAATAAAAATTTTGTTCAATTTAACCCTTTTAGTTTTAAAAAAAAAACAATTTGTTAATATACTTCGGTACAATATATTCACTCTTTTTATTTGAAGTAAAAATATTTGTGCAATATATTTACACTTTTACTTTGAAGTAAACAAATTTGTTCAATATATTTTGGGAACCTATCTAGATATGTAGAGTAAAAGTAAATCAATGAAAATTTTGTTCAATTTTACACTTTTAATTTGAAGAAATTTTTTTGTTCAATATATTTTGAGACAATATATTTACACTTTTTTATTTGAAATAAAATTTTTGTTCAATATAGTTTGAGATATATTTACACTTTTTGATTTGAAATAAAATTTTTGTCCAATATATTTTGAGACAATATATTTACACTTCTTGATTTGAAATAAAATTTTTGCTCAATATATTGAGATAATATATTTACACTTTTTGATTTGTAATAAAATTTTGTTCAATATATTTTGATACAATATATTTACACTTCTTGATTTGAAATAAAAATTTTGTTCAATATATTTTGAGATAATATATTTACACTTGTTCAATTTTACACTTTTAATGTGAATAAAAAATGTATCTTCAATATATTTTTTCACGAAGAGCTGATATGTAAGACATTTTTTACTTATCCTATTAACAACTTGAGTCCTCATGCTTTTGGAAGGCTCTTATCGATATTGTTTATTTTGCAATTGTTTTTTGGTGCATATACATAACATATGGATACTCAGTCTTATGGACAATTAGCTTTAAACTAATTTTGTTTCACTTGCTATTAATTCTTAGAAAAAGGAAGATAAGTAGAACAAAAGATAATTAAAGAGGTAGTTACCAATTTAATAGAAGGAAAATTACTCTAGATACCCCGTGGCAGAAATAAAGTGTAGTATTGTTAAAGGGTCACATGGGATGGATTCTAGCGAGGAAAGTCTTGGTATTTAAGTGGTCCAAGTGACCCACCTCTCTTTCCTGGGAACCCCTTTCATATATCGTTTACTTTGAGAACTGAACTAACTGCTTAGTAAAAATATAAATAATGGAGTAATAGCGCCAAATTAGAATGATGAGAAAATGGACCCATGTAGAAGAATAAATTTGAGTAGAAGAACTAGTTTCCAACTTCATAGGAGAAATAAAGACGTGGAAGATACTATAACAATCAAGTTAGGAAGGGAAAAAGAATGAATATAAAAGCAAAGAATGAAGAGAGCGAGTTAGTTTAAGTTTAAGAAGGGAAGTAGTGAATTCCGATTTAAGAGAAATGATAAGATTGAATAGAAGATTTAATTCCAATCTATTAGAAGAAAGAGAAGGATTAAATGCACAACGTAATTAAGTAAGAAAGTTATTTCGAATCTAGCGAAAGAATGAAAAAGAATAGGAGGAGGAGTAGAAAATATGGGCGAGTTAGTAAGAAAAGACAAAGGTTAGTTAGTTTCCATTGAAGATGATCGAATACGATTAAAACTCTTTTATTTTTACTAGTTCCTTTGAAGTTTGGAAAATATTGCTATGTTTCAGAAAAACCATGGACGAGATGCAAAAAGCTCGCCAAGGGGGAGATTAAGAATAAACCAACCAAACAGCACGCCAGAATTAAAATGTGAAAAAAGAAATGCATATGGAAGCAACGGTCCCGCCATAAAGAACATGAAGATGAAACGCAAGATTAGTCTAACCGTTTTCAATCTTTGAGATTTGTTTTGCAGGCGCATTAAATACTTTCGAAGCCGTAAGACCCAACTGGGCGGTGACAATTCAACACAAGTGAGCTCAATTCAACTTTCTCAACCCCAAAAGGGGCTCTGAGTCGTATTACGATTATTAATTTCTCAACCCCACAAGGGCTCTGAGTCGCAATGCGATTGAAACTCTCCCAACCCCAAAGGGGCTCTGAGTCGTAATATGATTAGTAAATTTCTCAACCCCAAGAGGGCTCTGAGTCGTGATACGATTAATAAATTCTCAACCCCATAGGAGCTCTGAGTCGCAATGCGATTGAAAAACTCTCAACCCCAAAGGGGCTCTGAATCGTATCATGATTAGTAAATTTCTCAACCCCACAGGGGCTCTGAGTTGACGTTACAATTATTCCTTAAACCCAAAAGGGGTTATAAGTCGACATGCATATTTTCCTTAACCCCACAAGGGCTCTGAGTCGCAAAGCGATTGAAAAACTCTTTCAACCCCAAAGGGGATCTGAGTCGTATCACAATTGGTAAATTTCTCAACCCCACAGGGGATCTGAGCTGACGATTACAGTTATCCCTTAAACTTAAAACGGATCTCTTAGGCAACATAATATTCTTCGCTTTGAAGCCTCTGGTGAGTTCCTAGGACTCTACCAATTTTTTGCACAAAAACAAGTTCGAAAAAGCTCGTACGACACAATGTCGATTTCACAAACATTTCAGTCACTAGTCGTCTCTTCAAAAATCAACATTAAGGTCATCACGAAAAAAGAGCGTCGTAGATGCAAAACAAAATGAAATAGATTAAACAATGAAGAAAGTGACTATAGATTACCAAAATACTTAAACAATAGTAAAGTTCAGAATTCCAAAGAGCACCCAGACATAATCAAACTTACAAAACATCCTAGGCGCCAAAACGAGATCGCCATAAATATTACAAATGTTACTTTCAAGGCTCATTTATTAGGGTGTCATCTTCAACGATCTTGAACCAATCCATCTCGCCAAAGTCAAGACTAGGAAACAAGAACGCCACTTGAGACTTGGCGCGATCAAAACCTCTCTCAAAATTTTCCTCCGCCTCAGACTTGGCGTCCTCAACTTTTGCCTCCAGTTCGGCAACTCTTTTCAAATCTTCCTCCGAAGTCACCTTCAGTGCATCTCTCTCAACAGTCAAATCCTTGATCTTTTTATCATACTCCGCCACAAGAGTATCCTTAGATGAATTCACCTCCTTTAAACCTTTCTTCAGCAAAATTGCTTTTTCCCGAAGTTTCTCCTCCTCGTTCACAACATCATCGTGCTTCCGCCCGATAGCGTCCAGCAGTACTAAGGAACGCAGGCAATGGACACCCACGTCCCTCATCATTAAGGGAATCGTACCTTGTTGACCGGCTTCGACGTCAGCGGGATAGAAACTCACATGCTCTTTCATATAAGTCTAGAAGTTAAATTCCCGATCCCAAAAGGAATTTCCTTTCTCACTGGTTTCAACATCATCCACCTTCTTGCTTTCCCCAGTCTTCCCAGCCTTTCCCTTCTTCTTCTTCTCAGGCGAGGTCTTTGTAACCACCTCGCCATCAGAAATAACTTCCACAATTGCATCTGCTTTTCTCTTTGGTTTGTTGAGAGTAACACCAGAAGGATCATTTCCAACACTCCCCTCCGCAACCCTTTTCGCTTTGGCATCCTCTAAGTATTTCCTCCTCTTAGCGCCGGACATTGGTGCCATTGGTTCTACAAAATAAAAGAAACCAAGCAAACGAAATGAAGTTAATAACAACAAAGATAACACTCGACAATAGTGAAACGACAAAGAAATAAAATTACTCACGCAGGTAGCTCTCTAGAATCACGGAGTCCCCCTCCCTATTCAATAGCTCCCTCAAGGAAGCATACAACGTCCTTTTCGTAAGCATCCAGCTTCTCATAGTCATACCCCTTTATTAAAGCAAGACTACTCGTCCAACACAAAGGAAATTTGGGCTCGCCGTTCACTTTCACGACGGCCATTTCACAACCCTTGGCTCCCTTGGTCCGCAGGAATATCTCCCTCCAGTTCTTGTAGTGTGAAGCATATGGAGGAAATAAGCGCCTGTTAGGATGGGCGCTGATGGAAACCTAGGAGAGCTTGTTCACCCATTTGGTCCCGTAAAAGGTAAAGAACGGGCCGACTGATGGCTGAAAACCCAATCCATCACACAAAATCTCAAAGGTGCGAATGAACGCCCAACTGTTCGGTTGAAGTTATGATGGCGCCACGTTCAAAATCTTCAAAACATCCACTTCAAATTGCATAAAAGAAAACTTCACGCCCATGTCTTCAAACACGACGGCGTACATATGGAAGTGTCCGTCCTTCACTCCTTTTGGGCAACGACTCCTGGATGACATGCCTCAGTGACTACATCCTCCTCGTTTTCAGTAGACGAGATACAAAGCTAGCTCCTGAAAAATGACATGCGTTTTGGATCTGTATATATAGTTTCAGAGCGAATGACGTCCTCTGTGAACGTTTCCCCACCTGATTCACCGGACGACATCTCGTAACAAATCCCCTTTCTACACTGAGGTCCTGAGGAAGCATAAAGCAAAACACAATCAGAGGAATCACCACTACTCTCACAATCACTCTCTGAATCACTCGAAAACAACGCCAACACAGAATGACCGTAATAAGCTTGCTCAAACACTACCCAGTCAATTGACCCATCCAGTCGTTTTGCATGGTTTATGATATCCCTCCATAACCTACTATTCTCCTCAAAAGTAACTAGTGGAACTTCCCTACCTATTTCGTCGCACTCCCTAATTACGACCAAAATCACTACAACACGAATGAGAAGAAAAGCAAAGAGTAAGGAAAGGTACCTGAACAAAGAGTAGACCGCAAAGGTTTGGAAAAACTTGGAATTAGAAAAGCTTCTGAGAACCAAAGAGACCTGGGAGCGAAGAGCAGAAAGAGGCAAACACAAAGAGAGAAATGAGAAACCGAAATGAAAAAATACAATATTTAAGGAACCGACGCCTAGAGAAACACGAAAAAGCAAACACTGATTGGACACGAATCTTGAGGATCGCCCAGATTCGAACACATCAACCCAAGTGAAAGGTCTCCCCATCACAGCCGTCGGATCAGAATATGTCAGAATCTCAAAGGTCACACCCTACCCGTACGATCTCATCGAAGCATAGACGTCGCCCATCACAGACTTCACAGATAACCACATCGCCTTGTCCCAAGACTAGTGCTTGTTGGGCCGTGGACCATCAAATCCCACAGTCAATCACATCGCCTATTCGAGCCTAGTGCTTGTTGGGATGTGGACCATCAAATCCCACAGTCAATCCCCTCGCCTCTTCGAGCCTAATGCTTGTTGGGCTGTGGAGCGTCAAAATCTTCACAGTTAATCTCTTCGTCTTGTCCCAAGACTCGTGCTTGTTGGGCTGTAGACTATCAATCTCATCATTAAGGGCACAAAACCCTCCAGATGGACACAGCGCCCTCCATAAGGGTTCAGCCCCCTCAAGGAGGGCCAAAAGAACCTTAGGCGATCCCGTTAAGGGCGCCGCCTTAAAAGAGCTTCTAAAAGCCTCTAGAACGCTATAAAAGTGGCTTTGGGCCCAAGTTGCTTGGGGCCTAAGCCACGGAAAACCTAGCCCAAAGATGGCTATAAATACTCCCTTGAGAGCACTCTCAAGACATCACTTAAACAGTTCTAAACCCTAATTTTAGATATTATATTCACTGCAAGTACAAAGTATAATTTATACTTGAGCCTGAATTGAAATACTTGTGCGTGGTTATTAAAGAATGATAAAATTAATATCAGTTATTAAAATATATTTATTAGTTATAGTTAGTTGAATAGTTAAATGAAGTGAAATTCAACTAACAAGAGCATAGGAGTAAAAAAATAAATAAATGTTGCATTTATATTCTAAAGTAGTAATTATTTATTTTTTTGGTCAAAAAATAATAATTATTTTAAGACATAAAAAAAATGCAAACGTGACAACTATTACGAGACGGAGATAATATTCTTTATTATTGATCAAGGATATCTCTGATTTAACAAACTAAACACACGTGTCAAAAAAAAACTAAAACACTCACATAACTAGAACTTCAATAAAAATGCTTAAACTAAGAAAAATACATATTAAGCAAGAGTAGCTCATTAATTAAAATAGCATATTAAATTTCCTCATATACTCAATACAGATTTTAATAAGTATGTGCAAAAATGTTTGGGAGATAAGAACAAATCGAAAAGAGAGGTTGTTGTTGGCCAATTAAAGTAAGAAAAGGAAAGAAGGTGGAGGTAGTTGAGTGATGAGTTCCTCTCAAAAAGTTGAGTGTTGAATTGGTACGAAACAAAGATGGATATATTATTATTTTTTAAGAGGAAAATATATATATAAATAGAGAAAGATAGTGTTTTATATATTTCATGGGATCTATGGTAGACCATGAAATTAATTAATATTTTTACATATTTTAAAATTAAATTAATTAGTAGTTAATTCATATTACGCCATACATATATGAAGTGATTGATGATCGTTGTTAGAATAATGTATTGTTGAAAAATTGAGTGGAAATAAAGAAATGGCACATGGATTAGAAAAAGAATAATAAAAAGAAAGAGAAGTGGGAAGCATGTGCAGAAGAGAAGTGAAGACACGCATAATATGCATGTGATTGGTGAGTTTAATCAACTTGGTCCCACACGTGTCTATTTATTAATAGCAAAGCCAACCTCGTGGGGATGTGAATGTCCCTCTATCATAAGGGTATTTCTTACTTCTCTTAGAATTTAGATCGAGGCTTGACCTGTTTATAATTATAACTAGTGATGTACCCGTGCGGACGCACCGGTTGCACCGTTGGCGCATTTTTTTTAATTGTATAAATTATATTAATAGAATATTATTTATGGTCAAGAAGGATGTATAAGTATTTTGTCGTAAATAATATCATGACAACATGTAAGAAGTTTTCAAATGTAAAACATTTGAAATTACACACAATGAAAATATAAAACATTAATATTAGACACAATTCATAAGTTTTATGCATGAAACAGAAGATGTTCTATGAAACTTAATATTACAAATCAATTGTGCAGATACATTTAACTTGAATAAACTTTAAAGACATTACATTTTTCAAAAGGATTAGATAGGGGGAATTTGAACCGAACTATATCTCCGGCTTTGAAATCGTTTGAGAAGCAAAATGTTTTCCAACCCATTGGAGATTTAACTGTGGTTTCAGACAGAGTGATGTCAAAGTAAGTTCATATGGATGGATCTAGATTTATGCTATGAAATGGTGGAATTGGTGATGAATAGTCTAAGTTTTTGAAAGATTTAACTGTAAAAAGGCTACTGTCATAGTAAGATAACACAACATCAACATTTTCTGGAAAATCATAGTGTAATTTAATGTCGTTCCATTCTTTTGTTAGAAGAGGATAATTAAAATCTTTGTTGAATCTAACAGTATGAAAACCTTCATCTTAATTCCATATCCTTTTTCTATTCTCTCTTTGTGTTGCTGCATTTGCTTGTTGATTACCTTGTAAATTTCTCACAAGAGTTTTAGTGATTTTGGGATTCACTATTTTAAAAGAAGTAACTCCACAACTCTTAGATGTTGTTCCAACATTTTTTTTCTTGTAATAATTTTTTCCTTTTTTCTCTTGATCTTGCAGCATTTTCTTGTTGAGTAGCCTGAAGATCATCCATTAGTAAATTGGTAATGAATTAGGGTGGGGATATGTTGAAGAGATAAAGTTTTAAGGTGGAGTGTATGTTTTTTGTGTTGGTTTTAGCTTTCCCACCTTTTTTTTATTGAAAATCAAATTTGAAAAGAAGATAAATTTACTTGCACATAACTAATATATAATAATATAAATAAGGCTTAATTGCAGTTTTAGCCCCCTAAGTATCACGAACTTGCGATTTTGGCCCTCTATAAAAAACAATAATAAACCAACCCCTTAAGTTTACCCCATTTTGCACTTTTGGCCCCCTGATCCAATTTTGACCCAGTCAATGCACACGTGGCACCTCACTTAAGTGAGTAGGATGCCACGTGTGTAATTTTTAATTTAAAAAATGAAAAAAAGCCAAATGTGTATTTTATTAAATTAAAAAATAAAATAAAAAGAAATGGAAAATGGAAGAAACAACCCGTAATTAAAAAAAATCAAAAAGAAAAAGAAAAAGAAAAAAAAGGAAGGAACACGTGGGGATTTCCAGATTTTCATCATCACCATCTTTTTTCCAATCTTTTCCCCCATTTTCCCCCCATTCTTTTTTCCAGATTCATCCATCTTTTTTTTTCTTCTTCAGATTCATCGTCATCACCATCGACCATCTTTCATTACCTGTACAACATGGCTCCTCCCACCATGGGTCAATAGCCACCGCATCAATACCAACAGCCGCCACCACAACAACAACCGTACGTCATGATGCCACCACAACAACAACCGTACGTCATGATGCCACCACAACAACTGTCGACTATGTGGGCGGCCCAATCTGCTCAACCTCCTCCAATGTTCCAAGAATTAACCCAGGTGAAATAAATGCATCAACCCTTAAACAGAGAAACCCAATTTCAAAAGTTTTATTTTTTTACCCATTTCTCCAAGATTGAAACAAGAACAATGAAAATGAAGAAAGTACATGTCCAACAGTTAGAAGAGTACAAAATATGAATGAATTACGCCTTGAATTGCACCTAAACATGAACAAATCAAACAAGATTGTTGAAAACAACAACAATAATATTCAGAAAAGAACACGAAAACGAAGAAGAATATGTTTATACCTGAAACGTGAGAAGGGGTTGTGGTGTTTTCCCATGCCACTCTCACAAGCATGTTGCAGATGTAGAAGACACAACAACACTGATCGCACTGCTTGTGCTTGAATCAAAGAAGACCAAAGAGAAGAAAACAAAACTAATTTATTTTCTCAGACCCATTTTCCTTTTTCTTTAATCAAAGCAATATACATGTGGCTTTTTTATTTATTTTTAAATTAAAAATTACACATGTGGCATCCTACTCACTTAAGTGAGGTGCCATGTGTGCATTGACTGAGTCAAAATTGATCGGGGGCCAAAAGTGCAAAAGGGGTAAGTTTAAGGAATTCATTTGTTATTGTTTTTTATAGGAGGCCAAAATCGCAAGTTCGTGATACTTAGGGGGGCAAAAAGTTGAGTGTTTAATTGGTACGAAACAAATATGGATATATTATTTTTTAAGAGGAAAAGATAGATATAAATAGAGAAATATAGTGTTTTATATATTTCATGGGATCTATGGTAGACCATGAAATTAATTAATATTTTTACATATTTTAAAATTAAATTAATTAGTAGTTAATTCATATTACGCAATACATATATGAAGTGATTGATGATCGTTGTTAGAATAATGTATTGTTGAAAAATTGAGTTGAAATAAAGAAATGGCACATGGATTAGAAACAGAATAATAAAAAGAAAGAGAAGTGGGAAGCATGTGCAGAAGAGAAGTGAAGACACGCATAATATGCATGTGATTGGTGAGTTTAATCAACTTGGTCCCACACGTGTCTATTTATTAATAGCAAAGCCAACCTCGTGGGGATGTCTTTCGGTTGATGATAATCATTGTATATAACATATGCGTTATAATTCTAAGATAGACTCTGTATAATTTTAAATTTTAAAATTAAGTTTAACAAAACTTTATAGTAACTACCAATATGTAAGATTTTTTTTTCGACCATAACATGTAAGACTTATGTAGTCTAACTTATATTTACTATTTAGTCATATCACCATTGGACCATAGAACTTACAATTAGGCCTTAGAGTCATAAAGACACTGCTTGAACCCTTAGAGTAAGGCTGGGCACCCTCCAGAAGGGCATAAAGCCCACCTGACAATCATGTACAACTTGAGGGAAGTCTCCTAAAAGACACCCTCCGGGAGCGCCCTCAGCAGCCAGTAAGGGCGCCCTAGCCATGGTTTTCCCCTTTGTGATTTGGGCTCAAAACCATGGCCGGATAGGCCCAAATTGGGACTACAAATAGTAACATTCAGATCATTCCCAAGGCATGACCTAAACAGACCATGAAAACCCTAGTTTTCCTAGATTGTACTCACAGTGAGTATAGTTGGCGCCCATCGTGGGGCTACGATAAAACTGACCTAGCCACCATCTCTGAAGCAGCCGATCCGCGGCCTCAAACCACCTCTTGAACGCCGTGAATCCGTCGTACCTTTCAGAGCAACCCTATATTCTTCGAATCCGTCGTGATCCATAACAAACCCTCACAAATCAAACGATTGACCCGTATCGATTTGGATAAGCCCTGATCTTGTAACACCCATACTAAATTTGTCTAGAATATTTAGCATGTGTATTAATCTGATACTGGATACATTAAAATTTTCAATAATAAAATACAATACATCTGAATGAATACGAACATGCTTGTTTATACAACCAATCGAGTACCATAAAAATACACTTATACAATTCTCTGACCACCTCCTGTGCTGGTACAAGCCGAGCATCCGCACTCCATTCAGCGTCTCCCTGAAGAACTTCATCACGAACCTCGTGCTTACCTATAAACCTGCACCTAGGATCGCTATATGTCTTTACCTTATGTTGAACATATACATAATCTCACTACTTAGTGATCTGGGGACATCCTATGATCACTTTCTGTTATCTGATGACTACTTTGTCGTATCTCTTAGTATAATAAATATACACATTCATCTTACTTAACATAAAGTTAGAATGTTAGCGTTGAACAAACAGTTACTTATCTTGGTTCATTTTACGGAGTGCATCCGGGTGGAGTAACCCCGAAGTACATCTCCCATCATACCGGTGAAATTCCTATCATATCAGGCTAACACCGGACTCCTCTTATCGTTGTGTGGACAACCCTCTCGAAGAAGTCACATCCGGCATAATCCGGAGTCTGCTGAACACAACTTAACTTACATGTGGACAACCCTCTCAGAGAAGTCCCATCCGGCATAATCCGGAGACTGCTGGACATGTTTAAATCTTTAACATACGTGTGGACAACCCTCTTGGAGAAGTCTCATCCGGCATAATCCGGAGCCTGCTGGACACGTTTACATAATCTTATAAACTTACGTGTGGATAGCCCTTCCGGAGAAATCTCATCCGGCATAATCTGGAGTCTGGTGAACACGTATAAACTTTTAATTAAATTCTTAACTTGTTACTCATATGTATATCTTATACATTACATAACCATATGCATATCTAATGCATTCATCACTAATTAAACGTGTGATACTTAACCTATAAAAATAAGGTTCTAAGCTTATCGTTCTCATAAGCCACTTACTTGATCGTTGGAAATCCAACTCTTAAGCTTATCTGAAGCTTTGAATGTTGAAACATTCCTTGTACTTCGTACACTTAATTGTGTACACTTAAATCTTACTTTCCTATCAAAGGATTCGGACATATCGTTATCATATATCGCACTTAGGGACTTACTATCCCACTTACTTAATTGTTGGGAACTATGCCCCTTAGCTTACTTGAAGCCTATAGGTAATCTCTACCCATTGCCATAATCAACATTGATTCTTGTTGAGATTAATCCTCATTGATGTTGAATATCTTTTCCCACTCTCAAGTTAATACAAGATAAGTCTATGACCTTTTCTTCCATTCCTAAATGTACAAAGACATTCTGGCGTTGTGAGGATGGTTTTCTGGCCTTAAAAACACATTTAAAAAATGAAGTGGCTTCCTGGATTTTTCGTGGCACGATGGGCCATCCTCGTGGCACGATGGTGCCCAGATTTCCATGATCATGGCACGATGAATCCAGTATTGCCAGGCACTGTAGCTGTTCCAGAAAGTTCAAACACGAATTTTAACAATATCACAGCCCAACAAGTGTTTATACATCAAATTCAAGGGTTTTTGACTAGAAATATCATAGCATATCAAGTATTAACAAAAGGGAAACTAACAAGCAATAAATTGAACCTAATCATTCAAGGTTTCTTCAGATCTCAAAAATTTCCCAATAAGGGTATAATCATAGGGAGCTCACCTTGTTCTCTTGATTAATGCTTTGTCAAGCTTCCTAATCCAAGCCCTAGCTTGATTCCTCTTCTTTCCTTAATTATTTTCCAAACCCTAGCTTCCAATCCCTTTATCCTTTCTTGTTTCCTTGACCTCCAATGGCTCAAGAGTTCCCAAAATTGGTACTTGCTCATGAACTTGACCATATGGGAGGATAATTAAGTGAAGATTGAAGTGAGGAGGGGGAGAGGATGGCGTGAGGTTAAGTAGAGAGAAGGGAGAGGATGTTGTTAGAGAGAGGGAGAAGAATGAAGAATGAAGAAAAAATAATGGTTTTGCCATATAAAAGTCATTAGTTTGCAATTACCAAATTGCCCTTTGCTTAAAAACATCTCTGATACATCGTCTCAATACTGATAAATACTTGAATCTGAAGCGAGATATTACAGATCTAGAACCTGCAATTCGAGATCTAGGTCGTAAATCTCCAACCACCAATCGCAACCTTACATACAAACTCAAACAACCATCGTCGCCACCACCGATGGCGGACCTGGCGGCCTTAGAAGCTCTACAAGCAACCATGGAGAGAGAGGGAGCCAGCAACACCAAGGCTCACCGAGTAAACGCAATCGACTTAGACCCATGAGAGGAGTTTGAGAATGAACGCCTTGAGCCTACAGAAGATCTGAAGGAAGTCGTAATAGGCCCAGAACAACATCAAACAACCAAGGTGAGGACTTCCCTAGACCCCGTTGAGGAGCAAAGTCTGGCAGACCTTTTGAGGAGAAACCTAGACCTGTTTGCTTGGCAACCATCAGACATACCAGGAATAGACCCTGCCATCGTATGTCATCACCTCGCCCTACACCCAGGGGTGAAACCAGTTGCACATCGCAAAAGAAAATTGGGCGAGGAAAGAAGGAAAGCAGTAGATGAAGAGGTCGCCAAATTGAGGGATGTCTGTTTCATAAGCGAGATCAAATATCCTACGTGGCTGGCCAACGTCGTCCTTGTGAAAAATCTAATGGAAAATGACGCATGTGCGTTGATTACACGGATTTGAACACCGCCTGCCCGAAGGACCCATATCCTCTCCCAAATATCGGCCACCTGATTGACAACGCTTCAGGGTATCAAACCCTCAGTTTCATGGACACATACTCCTGTTACAACCAAATAAAGATGGATCCTCTTGATGCTTCGAAGACTGCTTTCATGACCAACCACCAGAACTAGCACTACGAAGTCATGCCTTTCGGCTTAAAGAATGCAGGCGCTACTTTTCAAAGATTAATAGACACCGCCTTCGCAGAGCAAATTGGAAAAAACCTGGAAGTTTACATCGACGACTTGGTAGTGAAGACAAAGAAGGATAAAAGCCACTCAAATGACCTGGAGGAGATCTTCGATCAAGTGCGAGCATACAACATGCGCCTCAACCCAGCCAAGTGCTCCTTTGGGGTTCACGCCGAAAAATTCCTAGGCTTCATGTTGACCAGGCGAGGTGTCGAAGCAAATCCCGACAAGTGCAAGGCGATAATCAACATGAGAAGTCCCTCTAATATCAAGGAGGTGCAGCAGTTGACAGGAAGACTTGCGGCGCTTTCTAGATTTTTATCTTGCGCCGGCGACAAAGCCTTTTCGTTTTTCGCCTCAATCAAGATGAGTGAGCTCTTTCAATGGACCGAAGAATGTGAGGAAGCTTTCGCGAAGATCAAAACATTTCTTTCTAGCCCGCCCATTTTACATCGTCCGGATGCATGCGCCATCCTTTTCCTATACCTGTCCATATCAGAAAACGCCATGAGCTCTGTCCTCATGCAAGATTCTGACGAGAAGCTGGTTTATTTTGTGAGCAAAGTGTTCAAGGGAGCGGAGCTAAGAGCGCCTCACGTTAGCAGTGGTGGAAACGACAAGAAAATTGTGCCCATATTTCCAAGGACACAGAGTTGTAGTCAAGTCTAACTACCCCATTAAGTAGGTGCTTGGGAAGCCAGACCTCGCCGGAAGGATGGTGTCCTGGGCAGTGGAATTATCGAAGTACGTCATCCAGTACCTTCCTAGAGGTAGCATAAAGTCACAGGTTCTGGCCGATTTCCTAGTGGATTTTTCATCCCCGATAGAAGAGGTAGCCCCCTTCGTATGGCTATTATCAGTTGATGGATCCTCAAACCTCAAGGGCAGTGGAGCCGGCATAGTATTGGAAGGGCCAGAGGGCCTTATAATAGAGCAGTCGCTTAGATTTGAATTCAAGGCGAGCAACAATCAAGCAGAGTATGAAGCACTCGTTGCGGGCATGAAATTAGCACAGGAGATGGAAGCCGAAAATTTGAGGGCGAAGAGTGACTCCCAGTTGGTAACGAGTCAGATAACAGGGGAGTACCAAGCAAAGGACACACAACTTGTTAAATATTTAGCAAAGATTAATAGTTTAGCTTCCACCTTCAAGTTTTTCGAGACAGTCTAGGTTCCGAGAGAGCAAAATTCAGAAGCAGATCTTCTGTCTAAACTCGCCAGTACCAAGCGACCAGGAAACAACATAACGGTCATTCAAGAGGTGTTGACAACCCCAAACACATACATAATGGAAGTAAAAGCCGTGGAAAATGAGGAGGAGGGGTGGATGAAGCCGCTCATCAAGTATCTCACATGATCGTTTGAACCCAAGAATGAGGAGGAAGAGCTACAAATACGGAGGAAAGCTTCGAAATATTGCATGGTCGCTGGAAAGTTATACAAGAGAGGCAGGGCAACCCCCTTGCTAAAATGTTTGGGCGAGAGCGAGACCAACCTCGTCCTCTTAGAAGTACATGAGGGAGTGTGTGGAAGCCACATAGGGGGCGATCCCTGGCTGCAAAGCTCTTGAGAGCAGGTTACTACTGGCCAACAATGATTCAAGACAGCGCCGACTTCGTAAGAAAGTGTGACAAGTGCAGAGGTTCTCCGACAAGAAACACGCCCCTGCCTGTGAGCTCACCTCAGTTTTCTCCCCATGGCCTTTCCACAAGTGGGTAGTGGACATTGTGGGCCCATTCCCCTTAGCGCCCGGACAACTCAAGTTCCTCATAGTAGGAGTAGACTACTTTACCAAATGGGTTGAGGCAGAAGTGGTCACCAAGATTACGGCGGACATAATGATACATTTTTACTGGAAAAAGATCATATGCACGTTTGGACTACCCAAAGTCATTGTGTCAGACAACGAAACCCAGTTCACCAGCTCCAACGTGGTAGAGTTCTGCAACCAGCTCGGAATCCAAACGAAGTTCGTGTCGGTCATCCATCCCCAAGCAAACGGGCTGGCCGAATCTGCAAACAAGGTAATCTTGAACGGCATCAAGAAGAAGCTTGACGACGTCAAGGGACTTTAGGCCGAACAGTTGCATGAGGTGCTCTGGTCATATCATACGACGCCGCACTCAACAACCAAGGAAACCCCATTTACTATGGTCTTTGGCGCAGACGCTATGCTCCCCGTAGAAATTGACACGCCGACATGGCGTCGCAAAAATTTCTCGGAGGAAGCTAATGAGACAAGCTTGCTATGTGGAATGGATATGATCGATGAGGTGCGTGAAGCCGCCCACATCCAAGAGTTCGCCGCCAAACAAAGAGCAGCTCGCCGATACAACTCGAAAGTGATCCCAAGAGACATGAAGGAGGGCAACTTGGTCCTAAAGCAGGTCGTCGCACCCACGCGGATTGGCAAACTACTACCTAACTGGGAGGGGCCATACCGAGTCAGGGAAAAGCTTTCACATGGAGCATACAAGCTAGAAGAGATGAACAGAGATGCAGTACCACAAACCTGGAATGCAGTGAATCTGCGCCATTACTACAGTTAAATATGTCGTTATTGTCGCAAGTATTTTAATTAGAACTCTTTGTATTTTTCGACTAATGAAAAAGAATAGGGGAGCACTCTTTTCCCCTGCAAGGGCTGTGGTTTTTAACGAGGCACCCTACTCTTGTTTATTTTTATCTGTGTCATAAGTCCGATATTGCAAGCATCATCATAACAAGCCAGACAACGCCAAACTACAAATAAAAATATAAGGAAAAGAAATCGCCACCCAGTTCCTTAACCCCAACGAGGGTTGCCACCTAATTCCTTAACCCCAATGAGGGCTCTAAGACGTCGTGAGCTAAAATGAGATCGCCACCTAATTCCTTAACCTCAAAGAGGGCTCTAAGACGTCGTGAGCCGGAAAGAGATCGCCACCTAATTCCTTAACCCCAACGAGGGTTGCCACCTAATTCCTTAACCCCAATGAGGGCTCTAAGACGTCGTGAGCTAAAATGAGATCGCCACCTAATTCCTTAACCCCAAAGAGGGCTCTAAGACGTCGTGATCCAAAAAAGAGATCGCCACCTAATTCCTTAACCCCAAAGAGGGCTCTAAGACGTCATGAGCCGAAAAATAGATCGCCACCTAATTCCATAACCCCAAATAGGGCTCTAAGACGTCGTGAGCCGAAAAGAGATCGCCACCTAATTCCCTAACCCCAAAGAGGGCTCTAAGATGTCGTGAGCCGGAAAGAGATCGCCACCTAATTCCTTAACCCAAAGGAAGGCTCTAAGACGTCGCGAAAATAGGAAGGTCCACGCAAAAAATACCTCAACAAAACAATAACATTGAGAATAAAACTGCTTGACAATTTTCAACAAATAAGCACAAGTAATAGTCATCGCCCATGAGGCATTTTCTAAAGCATCGCCATTAAAAAGAAGAAATTTGAAGCTAAATAATAAAAGAGCGGACGAACTGCATAAAGAGAATAATGCATCATTACAAATTCAGAGAGAGTACTAAGTTCAAACAAAATTAAAAATTACAACAGTGAGACGGTTCGTCCACCAGGGCACCATCTACAACAACCTTAAAAGAATCTAGAGATGAGAGATTGACGCCGGGATGTAGAAAGGCGGCCTGTTCTTTAGCACGATCAAAACCATTCTCAAAAGACATCGCCAGCTCGCCTTTGGCTTTTGAGATTTCAACCTTCAACGCCATCTCCCTCTCACCTCCAGAGGCGACCTCGTCCTTCAACTGCATAATCATTGTGTCCTTCCCAGCCAAATCAACATCATTGATGCGCTCATCACATTCAAGCTTCATCGCCTCTTTGGCTTCTTTGATCTCTTTCTCTCTGCTTTCTTGAGCTTCTTTCAACTCCTTCTCCAGCGCCCTCACCTTACCCAGCAACGTTTCTTCACTCTGCACCAGCTCTTCATGTTTGCGGGCCATTGCATCCAGAAGCATGATAGACCGCAAACAGTTCACGCCCACGTCCATTGACATAAAGGGAATGGAGCTCTGGTTCCCAGATTCCATGTCGTCAGGGCTGAAGGCCATCCTCTCCTTCACATAGGCTTCATAGTCAAAGTCCTTTCTCCAGAAGGATTGTACCCCCCTGATACCACTAGCTTCGATAACAGGCTGAGAGTGCGCCCTCTTTGATCTCTTATCGGTCGCCACCTTGTCCCTCCAGGTTGGCACCTTCTCCCTCTTCTCCTCTCGCCCCTTTTCTTGCATGACTTTGGCGATTACTTCACATTGAGGTTGGGCGTCAAGTGCAACCTCAGCTTTCCTCTTTGGCTTACGAGTAATAAGTCCAGAGGGGTCGCTGACGACCAACCCCTCAACATCTTTCTTGGCCCTCATCTCCTCTAGATACTTTTTCCTCTATGCAGCATTCATAGGCGCCATCGATTCTACAAAAACAAAATACACAGAAAAAACACATAAGTTACCGAAATAAAGTAGGCGAGAAAGTCAATCAAGTAAAGCTATAAAACTAACTCACGTAAATAGGTCAATATGCTATTTGTGTCCCCCTCCCTATTCAACAGCTCTCGTATATTCATAGGCATCATTTTGTCCAAGAAGCAGACGACATCTTTTTCATACTCGTCCAACTTCTCATATTCAAATCCGGTGATGGAGGCCGGGGAACTAATCCAGCTGATTGGAAACCTCAACTTACCTTGTACCCGCACAACGGCTTCCTCGCAATCCTTTCCCCCCCGCGTCCTAAGGAACGTTTGTCTCCAATTCTTGTAGTGAGAGGCATAAGGTGGGAACAACCTCTTGCCAGGATGCGCGCTGACGGACACCCAGGACAACTTGTCCACCCCTTTAGTACCATAAAAAGTGAAAAAGGAGCCAGTCGAGGGCTCGAAACCTAGTCCCTCACACATGACCTCAAAAGCCCTTATGAATGCCCAACTGTTAGGCTGGAGTTGAGAGGGCGCACGTTCAGCCAGTTTAGAACATTTACTTCAAAGGGCGTGAAAGGATACTTCATGCCCAGGTCTTCAAAGACAGCCGTGTACATGTAGAAGAATTCATGGGCGACCCGTAGATACACTTTCTCAGCAGGGCGGCAAGGTTCCAGGATCACTTCCTCTTCAAATCCCGTCTAGGACACATTCAGTTTGCTCCGAAAGAACGCCACTCGCTGAGGATCCATATACATGGACTCCGAGCGAAGTACTTCGTCGGTGAAGTTCTCTTGCTCTGATCCACAGGACGCCATGTAACAAATTCCTTTCCTACAGAAGGGACCTGAGCGAACAGAAAGAATAACGCAGTCAGATGAATTCCCACTACTACTCCCTCCTTCACCCTCGTCTGAATCACTCGAAAATTCCTCTGAGAGGGAGTGGCCTTAGTAGGCTTTCTCAAACACCACCCAATCAGTGGTTCCATCTGACCGCTTTACATGTTTAATAATTTCCCTCCACAACATATCTCTCTCCTCTGAATTCGCTGGGGATAACTCCCTACCCACCCCATCGCACTCCCTAATCACCACCATGCTACAGACCTAATTAATAAAGGACAAGATCAAAGAAGATTACCTGGATTTAAATGAGAGCGGAAGATTGAGAATGAAAGAAAACTCCAAACGATTCGAAAATGGTAGGCGCAGTGATCTCCAAAGCCAGGAACGGTTTGAGAGGAAAGTATGTTTTTGAGAGAAGAGAGGAGAGTGAGGGAAGCAAAAAGGTAGGGGAAAAACATGAAGTGGAGAAAAGTAGATCCGAAATCAGTTTAAAGTACAAAAGCCTGGGAAAATGCGCAGATGACGTCATGTAAGTGGGCACGATTTCCAAGAATTGTTGCGATGCGAACACGTCAGCGAGAGCGAACGGTCGCCTCAATTCAGCCGTCGGATCTCACTAGGGCGCGCCCTAAATCTAAACCTCAAAGAGAATCACGCCCCATGTTGGGCTAGTTCTGGCATGGCGTCTTGAGCCACTCAGTAATGTCACTCCTTTTTACACAGTTTTAAATCACTTCGCCTTGATCCAAAGCTCGTGCTTGTTAGGCTATATGGATACTCTTGTTGGGCTAGCACCCACCAAGGCCCCAAAAACACATGGAGCTAGTACCCCTGTTAAACTAGCACCCATGTTGGGCTAGCACCCCTGTTGGGCTAGCACCCATTTCTGGCTAGCACCCCCGTTGGGCTAGCACCCATGTTGGGATAGTACTCACTAAAGCCTCCACTATTTGGGGGGCTACAATATTTCAGTCGGTATTCGCTTTGCACACCCAGTAATTTAAAAAAATTCTCACACAGCTTCATTTCCAGTAAGTCTCACCTGTTGGGCCAAAGATCACAGATAGATCCCCACTGACAGTTTAACCACTTCGCATTGTTCCAAAGTTCGTGCTTGTTGGACTGTGGACCATAGAACTTACCATTTAGGCCTTAGAGCCCCAAAGACAGGGCTTGAACCCTTAGAGTAAAACCCACCTGACAATCCTGTACAACTTGAGGGAAGTCTCCTAAAAGACACCCTCCAGGAGCGCCCTCAGCAGCCTGTAAGGGCGCCCTAGCCATGGTTTTGGCCCTTTGTGATTTGACCCCAAAACCATGGCCGGATAGGCCCAAATTGGGACTACAAATAGTAACCTTGGGATCATTCCTAAGGCATGACCTAAACAGACCCTAAAAACCCTAGTTTTCCTAGATTGTACTCACAGTGAGTACAACCATTGAATGTGATATTGTTTAAAAAAAACATTGACTATGATATTTTTAACAACAACCTGAGATATTCCTTTACATGAACGGGCTTGAAATCAACTTTTTCACTAAACAATAGTGAGTTATGGTGTAGAAATAAATTAATGATCTCAGGAACTCGAAAATTCAATCTAAGCTAATATATATATATATATATATATATATATATATATATATATATATATATATATATATATATGGGATTTGCTAATATACACCCACTAGTTTTTATGTAGGAGTATTTTAGCAACATGCATCTTTAGGTGTATTTAGCCACTTTTTAGTTATCACTTGCTAAAATACTCCTTCTAAAAAATAAGTGGGTGTATTCTAGCAAATGCCTATAGGAGTTGCTAGCATACACCCACTTATTTTATAGAAGGTGTGTTATAGCAACATACACCTAAAGGTGTATTTATAAACTTTTTAGTTATAACTTGCTAAAATACTCCCACATAAAAACTAGTGGGTGTATATTAGCAAATCCCTATATATATATATATATATATATATATATATATATATATATATATATATATATTTTAAGTTTAAAGTTAAACTAAACCAAATCAGTCAAACTTGACCTCAATTAATTTGGATATCGATTTCATGTCATTTAAAACCGATCATTGATCATTCGAGAACCAAACCATTATATTGTTTTTAAGAGGAAACCATTATATTTATTAGGGTTAATACCGCTTTTGGTCCCTGTAATATGAGCGAATTCCGGTTTTAGTCCTTGTAAAAAAAAATTAGATTCTGTCCCTATCATTTCAGATTCTTCAACTTTTGGTCCCTCACTTAAACTTGTCAGCAGAATCTGCTGACGTGTCCAGCTGACTGTGTACAATGATCGCAGAGCGAAGTCACTGAAGATCGCAGAGCGAAGTTAGGTTCTGAAGACAGGTTCTGACAGGTTCATCGTTCTTTCATTCTTCAGAACCTGTCTTCAGAACCTGACTTTGCTCTGCGATCTTCAGAACCTGTTTTCAGAACCTGTCTTCAGAACCTGACTTCGCTCTGCGATCTTCAGTGACTTCGCTCTGCGATCATTGTAATAAAAAAATTACACAGTCAGCTGGACACGTCAGCAGATTCTGCAGTGAGGGACCAAAAGTGGAAGAATCTGAAATGATAGGGACAAAATCTAAATTTTTTTTACAGGGACTAAAACCGGAATTCGCTCATATTACAGGGACCAAAAGCGGTATTAACCCTATTTATTATTATTTCTTTTGTTTCACATTATATATCAGCAGTATTATCTTTAAAAAATGCAATACTCATGTTTTTTTTACTCATTATATACTATTTTTTCATTTTAACTCTTCTACTTGTTCTAATATTATAAAAAAATCTATAATGTTTGACTAAAAGTTAATTATTATATTGTATAAATTTAGACAAAGTTGCTCTTGTCGTTTCTTAACTTAATTTCACGTAACAATTTCGTCTTTCATTTTTTTCATGTTATTTTTGTCGTTTTGATCGATTTGCATATGGATTTTTAAGATTCAAACTATATATAGTTTTATTTCGATATGAACTCTTAGTGTTCAAATTTATGGTTTTTCACTCATATTTTCATATAAGATCGACAAATTTATGTACATTTATCAATGAAATTCAGTTATATTGATAGTGGAATTCTAATTAAATTCTTTTGAAATCAAGTTGAATTAGGGTAGAGATTGTCTACCTTTAAATTGTCTACCTTTCTCTTGACTAAATTTTATCTCTCATTTAATAATTTATTTTAATCTCTAACCTCTACCCTAAATAGTCTCCGTTGTTACAATGTGGTGTTTAGTTATGAGGATATTTTATATGAAATCTTAAGTTTGAATCTAGGTCACCACATTCCCCTTTCTCACGTGTGTATGTTTGAGTATGTGTTACACGCAAGACTAATAGTGGGAAAAAAAAACTTTACTCTAATTACACTAAAGTAATTAAATAGTAAAGTTAAAGAATTCATTCTCATTGAATTAATTCTTATTAACTATATTAATCATGTGAGTTAGTTACTATTATTTAATCATTAGTAAGTATTTTGATGACCCTATAATACATTAATTCAATAGTTTTGATTAGCAAAGGTGTACAAAAGATCTATCCAATTGGAATAAGTCTCATTGCAATAAGTTGAAGTCTAATATTGAAAATTATCGAAAGCAATTGGTTTGGGCTCATGACAGATGAGGGGACGATAATACTCGTCAAATGACTGCTTCGAGGAAGCGAATGCCCTAATTGTTGATTCAGGGTGATCTTTACTGGTAGCAGCGAACAAATACACATTGGTATATAAATGGTGATCTTAACACAAAATTCTTCTATTGATTAGCTACTACAAGAAATAAGGTAACATGTATTATGTTTTTAGAAGATCAAAATGGTGTTAGGGACACCCATAATTCTGGTTTGTGCAATTTAGATAAGCATTATTTTAATGATTTGTTTGAGAAAAAATCAAGCATGCGTGACCCACTGATTAATGTTATTATGCCTTCTATTCTTGTCTTAATACATGTTTTCCTACCACTCTTAACATGACTAATATTGCACTTATCCTTAAGGGTGGTTCACAAAAGACCGTAAAATAATGGTGACCAATTTCTCTTTGTAAAGTGTTTCATAAATTGGGTTCAAAGGTTCTTGCAAACAGGTTGAAGAAATTTCTTGAGAAGTCCATCTCAGATACTCAATCGACCTTTGTACCTGGAAGATCTATTCTTGATAATGCGATGGTGGCAATCGAGACTATGCATTACATGAAAACTAAAACAAAAGGTAATGATGGTTGTGTGGCACTCAAACTTGATATTATCAAATCTTGGAATCAAATTGATTGGGAATATCTGAAAGAGGTTATGGAGAAGATGAGATTTGTGCAACAGTGGGTGAATTGGTTTATGATGTGCATGGAATCATTTGACTATTTGTTGATTGTTAACAATGAAATGGTTGGTTCAGTTATTCTTGGGAGATGACTTAGACAAGGAGACCTTCTATCTCCTTACTAATTTAACATATGTGCTTAAGGCCTACCATCCCTTATCCGCCAAGGTTGAAGGTTGAGGCGATATTCATAGAGCAAAAATATACATAAATGCAACCCTTATTTTAATTTATTGACATTATCAATAAAGTCTGGAACCAATAAGTTATTGAGATTTTGTTTGACTAATGGTACAACAAATGCAATCATGAACACGACTTTGTGTCGATGAAAGAGGATATAATAAGAAATAGGCTAAATATGTCTCGCGGTTCTTTAAGTTATATGTTTATAGCAGATTAGTCATTTAAGTTTTTTTTGTTACCAATTAGTCTTTTAAGTTATTTTGTTACAAATTAGTCTTTTAAGTCATAAAATATTTACACTGTCATCCATCTTTTCAGTCAACTTCGTTAAAAAGTGTTTATAGACCATTTAACATTAAGATGGTAGATCCAAAAGTGCTTATGACATCAAACATGGTTACTTATACCATTTTCTTCTTGTTTATGAATTTCAAGCCTAATTTTACATATAAATATTTGATCAACAATATTATAAATCAAGTAATCGGTCAATTTTATTTTGAATCAAGACCAAATAACACACCTATGAGTTCTAGTTTTGAGAGCAATGAATTTGGACAAACCAACTTAACATCAAACATCCACATAAACAATTTTTGATTGAGTTTGATGAAATTAGGATAATGGTACAAATATTTTATGACTTAAAGAACCAATTTATAACAAAAAAAAAACTTAAAGGACTAACTTGTTATAATAATGTAACGTAAACTTTACGTCATAAAGGACTGCAAATGGTATTTAGCCTAAGAAATATTTAGTTAAGAATGCATATAGGTTTTGTGTCAATGAACTCATTGATACTTCCCACTTACATCAACCTGACTATTAGGATGGAATTAATTTGACGTTCGAAAGTTCCTCCCGAAGTCAATATTATGCGGTGGATGTGTCCAGGTTGCTTCCCAACACGAGGATGACTATGAGAGAAAGGTATGTAATGTTCTAATTGTGTAAGTTGTGATGCTAATTATGAAAATATAGCCCATATATTCTTTGCATGCCAATTAGCCATCCAAATTTGGCATGCTAAAAGATTATGGTAAGAGATTGATAGGGCGTTTATTAGAGCAAAAAGCGCGACTATATTTTTCGTTGTTGCATCAATTATCTCAGCTTAATGCAAATAAAATGGCAGTCATTATGTGGAGCATATGGAAGCATAAAAATCTTGAAATTAGGAAAAAATGTGATAGATGTTGTTGACAAAATCCTTATTTGAAGTTTTAAAGATTACAAACATATTTAATTTATTTCATCTTGTTATCTACTAATTTTTTTTGTGAAAATTGTTTCATGAGAACGCTATGGTCACTGTCACGAGAACATTTTGGTTTCACAAAGCAAATAAATCATCAACATCAAAAGACAAGTTGGCAAAAAGGAAAGCATGACATAATATTCATTACAAGAAGTTGTATTGGGCCTTAATGATTTTCGACTCATTTGAAACAAAGCCCATTAAAAATAAATATCTCAGGATTAAAGCACATGGGAATTTGCATGAAATCATGAAAGTACAAGAGAATGACATAATCAAGGTCACTTCTACACAATAATAAACAGCTCATACCAGTTGTATGCCTCTCACGTTACAACACAAAAGCAAGCTGGACATCCGGAACGTTTTGGATGTGTAAAGGGACATTATGGTCAGTTTGAAAGAAGAAAAGTGGAATCAAGATGAGCCAAAACCAGCTGGAAAACATGTCCAACAACTCTATTTTTACACTTGATCACCAAGTCTCTCCTCATATATAAATACAAGATGATTTGAAGGATCAAAGCAACAACTTGAAAAACAAGCATTCTTACAAGTGAAAATCATCACTACACACAAGCTCTTCACAAACAAACAAATCGCAAGCTCTCTCACTATATCATTTGGATCATACCCATTCTAATTTGTTTATTAAAATCTCAAACATGTGTTGAGAAAATTCTTTGATCCAAACCCATCTCATCATACTAAGTATATCTTGTTCTCAAGTCTATTCGTAACAATAGTTTGAGAAAGAATTGTATCAACATTTCTTGTGCGAAAGCAAAGAATTGTAGATGTCTGCTGAGGTTGATAATACAGAGTGTAACTGACTGATCTGGGGCTATTCAGAAGTTTCTGATAGCTGGATACTATAGTTGACAATCTCACACAAAGTGTGGGGACTGGAAGTAGATGGCTTTGGTGAACCAGGATAAATCTCTTGTGTTATTCTCTATTCCATTTCTCTTATTATTAGTGTTACATTATACACACACACTATCACGATTATAATAATAATTATTAATCTATCCAGAACATTCTGGTCCTAATTAAACACAACCAAATTAATCCAGAGTCCTCTGGTTCTAAATTAATTTTAAGTTTATCATATAACTGCATCCAGAACATTCTTGTCCTTGATAAATCAATTGCTTAATATACAAGACACCTCACACTAAATTAATCTATAATATTGTTTTATCATCATGTTCATATTATATAATTATTCTCCATAACATTTTGGTCCTTATTATAACTGCTTAAACACTTAACCTTTGTTTAATCTAGAACATTATTGTACTGGCTGTGAGTACAATGTATGAAAACTAGGGTTTCAGGGTCTGTTTAGGTCATGCCTTGGGAATGATCCCAAGGTTACTATTTGTAGCCTCGACTTGGGCCTATCCGGCCATAGTTTTGGGCCCAAATCGTAAAGGGTCAAAACCATGACTAGGGCGCCCTCGTAAGCTGCTGAGGGCGCCCCCAGAGGGTGTCCTTTAGGGAGGTCACCTAGGGTTATTTATGACTGTCAAGTGGGCCCTGCGCCCTCCTGGAGGGCGCCCAGCCTTACTCCAAGGGTTTAAACCCTTGTCTTTAGGATCTCAAGGCCTAAATGGTGAGATCTACGGTCCACAGCCCAACAAGCACGAGTCTTGGGACAAGGCGAAGTGATTAAACTGTTAACGGGGGGATTTGCCTATGACCTTTTGCCCAGCAAGTGGGGCTTACTGATCATGAAGCTATATGAAAAAAATTTATGAGTACTAGCCCAACATGGATGCTAGCCCAATCATGGGCGCTAGCCCACGATGGGTGCTAGCCAAACATGGTTGTTTAACCCAACATGGGTACTAGCGCAACACGGATACTAGCCCAACATGGGTACTAGCTCCATGTTTCTGTTTTGGGGGCCTTAGTGGGTGCTAGCCCGACGAGAGTATTCCTATTAGCCCAACAAGCACGAGCTTTGGAACGAGGCGAGGTGATTTAAACTATGTAGAGAGAGTGACTTTATTGAGTGGTTCAGATCACCACGCCATGACTAGCCCAATATGGGCGTGATACCTTTTGAAGGTTTAGGTTGAGGACGCACCTTAGTGGAATCCGACGGTTGACATGAGGCGACCGTTCGCTCTCGCTGACGTGTTCGCATCGCAACGGTTCTTGGAAATCGTGCCAACTTAGGTGACGTCATCTACGCGTTTTCCCAGGCTTTTGTACTTTAAACTAATTCGGATCTACTTTTCCTCCATTTTCAGATTTCTTTTACCCTTTCCACCTCCCTTACTATTGTTTTCTTCTCTCTAAATCGTCTTTCATCGTTCAAACTGTTACAGTCTTTGTGGATCGCTGCGCCTACCGTTTGCGGATCGTTCGGAGCCCGTGTTCATTCTCAATCCTTCACTTGTCTAAATCCAGGTAACCCTATTCGATCTTGTTCTTTTTAAATTAAATCAATAGTATGGTGGTAATTAGGGAGTGCGATGAGGCGGGTAGGGAGTTATCCCCAGCGAATTTGGAGGAGAGATGTAGGTTGTGGAGGGAAAGTGTTAGGCATGCGAAGCGGTCAGATGGAACCACTGATTGGGTGGTGTTTGATAAGGCCTACTACGGCCACTCCCTTTTAACAAAGTTTTTGAGCGATTCAGACGAGGGTGAAGGAGGGAGTAGTAGTGGGAATTCATCTGACTGTGTTATTCATTCTGTTCGCCCAGGTCTGTTTTGTAGGAGAGGAATTTGTTACATGGCGTCCTCCAGTGGATCAGAGCAGGAGAGTTTCGCCGACGAGGTGCTTCGTTCAAAGTCCGTGTACATGGACCCCCAGCGAGTGGCATTTTTTCGGAGTAAGCTGCACGTGTCCTCTACAGGATTTGAAGAGGACGTGGTCTTGGAACATTGTCGCCCAGGTGAGAAAGTGTGCTTACAAAGGCCGAAGGGAGTGAAGAGTGAGATGTTTCACATGTATACGGCTGTTTTTGAGGATCTGGGTGTGAAGTATCCCTTCACACCCTTTGAGGTTGACGTACTCAATTGTTTGGATGTGGCGCCTTCTCAGTTGCAGCCAAACAGCTGGGCGTTTATACGTGCTTTTGAGATTTTATGCGAGGGGTTGGGTTTCCAGCCCTCAGTTGGATCCTTCTTCACGTTTTATGGCACGAAGGGGGTAGATAAGCTGTCTTGGGTGTCCATCAGTGCGCATCCTGGCAAGAGGTTGTTCCCGTCCTACGCCTCTCATTATAAGAATTGGAGACAGACGTTCCTCAGGACCCGGGGACGAACGGATTGTGAGGCAGCTGCTGTGTGGGTTGATGGTAAGCTGAGGTTTCCCATATGTTGGACGAGTGCTCCGGCGTCTATCATGGGATTTGACTACGAGAAGCTGGACGCATACGACTAGGACGTCGTCTGTTTTTTGGATAAAATGCTGCCCATGAACATCCGGGAGTTGTTGAATAGGGAAGGGGATGTGAATAGCTTAGACGCAAACTTATGTGAGTCGAATTTATTTATTTATGCCTATACTGTGCTTTTCTATTTTCTTGTCCTCTTAACTTTTCTGTAGAGGACATGGCGCCCATGACTGCGGCGTAGAGGAAAAAATATCTCGAGGAAATGAAGGCCAAGAAAGCTGTTGAGGGGTTGGCAGCCACTGATCCTGCTGGACTCATCACTCGCAAGCCGAAGAGGAAGGCTGATCATCCGTCCGAGTCTCAGGCTAAGTCCCTCACAGCGGCCATGCATGATAAGGCGTCGCCCGGGAAAGATGATAAAGGGAAGGCAGTAACTGAGAAAAAAAGGTAAGAAAACGCCTTCCCATTCCTCGATTAGCGCCATCAAGACCAGTGGATCGTTGCAAGCTTTCTGGGATAAAGGTTTTGACTACGGTGCCTATGTCAAAGACGCGGAGGTGGGGAACCAGGGCGTTGTTCCCTTTATGACGAGGGATGTGGGAGTTCATTGCTTGCGGTCTATAATGCTCTTGGACGCGGTGGATCGGAAGTATGAATAATTGGTGCAGAATGAGGAGGCCCTTCAAGCTACGGTGAGGGCATTGGAAAAAGAGGTAAAGGAGGCCAAGGACGCGAGGGAGAGAGAAGTGAAGGAAGCCAGAGAGGCGGTGAAGCTTGAGTGTGATAAGCGCATCTCCGATCTGAAAATTGGTTATGCAACGAATCTTGCTGGGAATGACAGGGTTATCGCTAAGCTGCAAAATGATGTCACGGCTGGAGCGGAAAGGGAGGATCAGCTTAAGGTTGAGGTTTCTGAGGCGAAGGGCGAGCTAGCTCTGAATTTCGATGCTGGCTTTGAACGGGCTAAAGCTCAAGTCGCCCTTCTGCACCCTGGCGTCGATCTTTCCGCCCTTGATTCCTTTAAGGCTATTGTAGATGGCGCCCTAGTGGACGAACCATAATCTCACTTGTTGTAATTTTGATTTATTTTGAACTCAGTATTCTTCTTTGAATTTGTAATGATGCATCGTTTTCCTTAAACTTCTCGTCTGTTCCTTTTATCTTCGAATTTATTCATTTTAAAAAGCACCTCCTAGGCGGTGGTCATTACTTGTGTTCGTTTCATAACAATGTTGAAAATTGTCGGGTTGTTTCATTTGGCGCACGACGCCTTAGGGCCCTCTTTAGAGGGTTGAGGAATTAGGTGGCGATCTCTTTTTAAGCTCACAACGTCTTAGAGCCCTCTTTGGGGTTAAGGAATTAGGTGGTGATTTCATTTTCGGCTCACGACATCTTAGAGCCCTCTTTGGGGTTAAGGAATTAGGTGGCGATTTCATTTTCGGCTCACGATGTCTTAGAGTCCTCTTTGGGGTTAAGGAATTAGGTGGCGGTTTCATTTTCGGCTCACGACGTCTTAGAGCCCTCTTTGGGGTTAAGGAATTAGGTGGCGATTTCATTTTCGGCTCACGACATCTTAGAGCCCTCTTTGGGGTTAAGGAATTAGGTGGCAATTTCATTTTAGGCTCACGACGTCTTAGAGCCCTCTTTGGGGTTAAGGAATTAGGTGGCGATTTCATTTTCGGCTCACGACGTCTTAGACCCCTCATTGGGGTTAAGGAATTAGGTGGCGATCTCTTTTTAAGCTCACGACATCTTAGAGCCCTCATTGGGGTTAAGGAATTAGGTGGCAACCCTCGCTGGGGTTCACGAATCAGATGGCGATCTCATTTAAGATTTGGTGTTGTTGATCTGTTACAGGCCATGTGAGTAATATAAAACAAGTGATATATATATGTTAATAAGAAAGTGGCGCCTCATTAAAAACCCCCACTACTGCGGGGGAAAAGAGTGCCCCTTGCTCCTTTTCTTTTAGGCTGTACAGAAATATCGCAATACATAAGATAAAAGACAAAGTAAAAATTAAAATGGTTTTGTTGACCCTCTAGTTCGCCTTTGAATTGTTGTGGCGAGCTTCTCCCTACTTTGTAGCTGAATCACGGACGTGCTTAGGTTTGTGAAATCCCAGAATCATGTTTGTTCCCTTTGGTAGGTATGTCTTGCTAGCTTTCTTTGTGAAATTTCCGGTACGTCCGGCAGGCGTGCTGACTGGCTTGAGTACATCTGTCTGCTGGACTGGATAAAGAGCGAGGCGACGACACGCTTCGGCGGGGTGAACGCTAAGCATATTTGTCGGCTGACGAGCGGTAAGATTCAGATTTGTCTTTAGTAGCTTTGTTATGCTCAGCTCTTCATCCTTCAAACTTTCTTTTGGACCTCTCGCTGCTTCTATGCGTTCTTGCTGAAACTCTTCTTCTGGATTTGTGCTAACGATGTTCACCTGGTGTGCTTTTGGGTTGCTGATTCCTTTCCTTTCTCTCTGCAGCTTCAAGCTATTGTGATAACATTCTCGTGCAATTTTCTGATCTGCTCTGATGGTGCCAACCCGTCCATTGTCCAGCGGGTATTTCATGACGAGGAACTTAGTGGAAAAATAAGCGTCAAGGACGTTGAAGGCCGGGCGACCTATTATGATGTTGTAAGAACAGGGCGAGTTTACCACTAAATATTTAATCTTGATGGTTTTGGCGTTGTTACCTGTGCCGAAGGTTGTCTTCAAGGTGATGTATCCACGAACGTGTACCTGCTCCCATGTGAAGCCAACCAGGATTCCCTTGAAGGGTTGCAACTGGTCCTCGTTCAGTCCCATTCCTTCAAAAGCAGAGTAATAAAGGATGTCTGCGGAGCTTCCAGGATCAATCAACACCTTCTTGACATCCCAATTGAAGATTTGCACAGTAATGACCATGGGATCGTCATCGTGGGGGATCACTCCTTTGCGGTCTTCGCCTGAGAAGGTGATATCTGTCTGGCGCTCTGGCTCCGTCGTGGCGTGGTCATCGACCAGCATTACCTGCCTCACATATCTTTTTCGGGAGGTGCTGGATTCTCCTTCTCCTGCGAAGCCGCCGGATATGGTGTTCAAAGTGTGGCGCTCACCATCCTTCGCCACATCTTTCTCCTTTTGGGGGTCTTCGGGGGTACGCCTGTCTCCTTCTCTGCTTTCCTTCACGTAACCTCTTAGCCTACCATTCTGAATCAGCTTCTCAATCTCTCTCTTCAGGTGGATGCAATCATCTGTGGTATGTGTTGGAACAAAATGTGTATGAACAACTCTCTTTTTGGGTTTTGATGATAACAAAGTGTTAAAAAGAAAATTGGTATTGCTAATGTTTTGTTCTAAGTGTGCAGAACCATGTCCTTAATGTTTGGTAATTAATATTGGTTTTGGAAGAACAAGCTAAGAGCAAGAAAGAAAGCATAGAAGCCTTTGTTGCAAGTCTGAAGCAAAACTGGGTCTGAAGCAGCTTCTGAAGACTGTGTCTGAAGGGTGCTTCTGAAGGGAGAGTCTGAAGACTGCGTCTGAAGGGTGCTTCTGAAGGCTGAGTCTGAAGGTCAACAAAAGTCAACGTCTGAAGGGAGCATCTGATGAACAGTGCTTCTGAAGGGTGCGTCTGAAGACCTGCTTCTGATGAACAGTGTCTGAGAAGCTTCTGAAGTCTGACGTGGAAGGAAAAGCAATTGTCTCTGTCTGCATTTAATGCCTGCAATGTCAGAACAACTCCAATGGAACAGTTGTCTCCTTGGCCAAAACATTCCCCAACTTTTAAGGAAAAGATTCAAAAATGCGTGCTCTGTTTTCTGCCCAGTTCAGCACACATTTTCAGCTAACCTAGCTTCCAATTTGCAACGGCTCTTTGCTGGATTTCTGGCAATTCTCAATAGCTATCTTTTGCTCTATAAAAGGGTGAAGATTTGAAGAAGAAAATTGCTAAGACTCAAGAAATATACTGACTGATATTGTGCTCTGTTTTGCTGTAAAAACTCGTGTATGTCCAAAACTCTTAGAAATTCTTACTAAGTTTTCATTTTAGAATTTCTTAAGTGTTGAGTCTTATACCTGAGTTGTATTAAGTGAACACCTCTGATATTTGATCAAGTGTTCAACTCAAACTTCTTTCTTTGTAAACCAGTTTGAAACAAAGTCTCAGTCTGCGTGTTGAGCATCCTGAAGTCTCATTACTTTGTGTTCTGAGCAATTAGAAGTCTATTAGCTTTGTGCTTTGAGCAGAGAAGTCTCTTGACTTTGTGTCTTGAGCATTGGAAGTCTCTTGACTTAGTGTCTTGAGCATTAGAAGTCTCTTACTAGGTGTTTGAGCATTGAAGTCTCTTAACTTTGTGTTTTGAGCAATTGTAATCAGTTTGATTATAGTTAAATCTCCTGTAAGTGACAGGGGGACTAGACTACTTCCAACTTGTGGAAGGAACTAGTATAAAAATATTGTGTCTCTTTCTTCCCTTCTCTCTTTACTTATTAATCCGCTGCTAATAACTCTGAAAAAGGTTCAGAACTGATCTATATCAGATTCTGAACTTAACATAAGTTTTGAGAAAGGAAAAACTGTCCTCACACAATTCAACCCCCCCTTCTTGTGTGTTTTTCTCACCTTCAGTATGTCCTTTTATGCGGTGATACTTACACCAGGCTTCCTTGTCGTTTCCCATGATGTTTCCTCTCGGTGGTGGGGGTTCGGGGATGAGTCTAGAATGGTACACATCTCTCCAGATCTGCTCACGGCGAGTGTTGAGGGCCGTGAAGGATTTCGGCAGGGGTGCGCGCCTATCTTGGACGTGACGCTTGTATGGCGCTCTGTCTCTGTGGGCGGGTGGATAATAGTTGCAACGATGGTCGTAGTTGTTGGGGGCACGCTCCCTGGAATCCCTCGCTTTCTTTTCAGCGTTGCTCTCTTCTCCCTTTATGTAACATTCCGCCCTGGACATGATCTCCTCCATGGAATCCGCCGGTTTTTGTGCCAACGATTCGTTGAACTGTCTGGCGTGGAGGCCGTTTTGGAGAGCTCCCACAAATTGCTCCTGGTTCGGGTTCACGACTTTAATTGTGGCGTCGTTGTATCTTGCAAGATTCACAGAGGGTCTCATTCAACCCTTGGCGGACGTTGAAGAGGCTGGTAGATGACACCTTGCGGTAGCGACTAGCCGAAAACTGGTGTGTTAATTTACGCGTCATGTCTTGGTAACTGACGACTGAGAAACGGGGCAAGTTCATGTACCACCTGAGGGCGGCGTCTTTGAAGGTCCCTGCCAACAGCTTACATTTGAGGGAGTCAGCAGCGCCGATGATGGCCATCTGGGTGTTGAAAGTTGTTACATGCTCCACTGGATTGCTCTTTCCGTCGAAAGACGAAAGAGTGGGTGGCTTAAAGTTTTTTGGGACCGGCGCGTTCCAAACTTTAGCGGAAAGTGGTTGTGGATCTGGATCTATTGACTCGTCCTGATGGGACCCGTTCCCCTCAGCGTGTTGTTGTTGCTGGATTGTCTCCATTGTCGCTTGCAGAGCTTCGTTGTGGTCGTGAAGCTGCTGGATTTGTTGATGTAGGGCTTCCAAGACCGCCGGGTCCGCCATCAATGGCGACGATGACGGTCGTTTGGGTCGGTTATGAAGATTAAGATTGGTGGTTGAAGATTAGCGGTTAGGATCGTGAATCTCAGGGAGAGGATTGGTTTTTTGAACAAAGAACAGGTTGAACGTTTGATTAGAGTTAGGGATGGATTTAGGGTTGAATCGCGGCAGATTCGGAAGTTTTAGGGTTGCTCCTGAGAAACACGGTGGAATCACGGCGTTCTGGTGATTTTCAGAAGCCGTGGATCGACTGCCTTTCTTTCAGAGATGGTGGGTAGGTTAGTTTTACTGTAGCCCCACGGTGGGCGCCAACTGTACTGGTTGTGAGTACAATGTATGAAAACTAGGGTTTCAGAGTCTGTTTAGGTCATGCCTTGGGAATGATCCCAAGGTTACTATTTGTAGCCTCGACTTGGGCCTATCCGGCCATAGTTTTGGGCCCAAATCGTAAAGGGCCAAAACCATGACTAGGGCGCCCTCGTAAGCTGCTGAGGGCATCCCCAGAGGGTGTCCTTTAGGGAGGTCACCTAGGGTAATTTATGACTGTCAAGTGGGCCCTACGCCCTCCTGGAGGGCGCCCAACCTTACTCCAAGGGTTCAAACCCTTGTCTTTAGGATCTCAAGGCCTAAATGGTGAGATCTACGGTCCAATTATGGTCCTAGTTAAAAGTTGCTTATAAACTTTGTTTAATCCAGAATATTCTGGTCCTTGATATAACAATTGCTTTATATAAAAAATATATAATCTTCCACCTTTCTAACCTTTACCAAGAAATTTCTTGAGTATATAAACTTCTTAAAGTTTCAGGATTAAATTTAAAAAGGGTCACAATTCAAACATCTCCTTTCTTGCGACGTTTATTGCTATTTCAATAAAAACTAGTATACTAATCTTGGATAAAGCAATGCATTTGCTTGAAGATTGGAATGAAGATAATTGCATCGCATCATATGGTCATTCACATAGTCATTCAAATGCTGCAAATTCTGCTATTGCGAGCTCAAACAAATTAGAATCGTGTTATCGTGTCATATGGATGTTCAATTGTAGAAATTAATAGCGGCATGTTCAAGTGTAATGTTGATGCCTCCTTATCCCTACAAATTAACGGAGTTCAGATGTGTATTCGTGATGATGAAGGTACTTTCACAATGACCGAAACGTTGTGGTTATCACCTCTTTTCTCACGTAGATGTAGGGGAAGCCTTGGGTATTTTTCATGTTCTCCAATGGGTTCATGTACTTGCAGTGAGTACAATATCTAAAACTAGGGTTTAGAACTGTTTAAGTGATGCCTTGAGAATGCTCTCAAGGGCGTTATTTATAGCATTTCTTGGGCTTGGTTTTTCGTGACTTTGGCCGCCCAAAGTCACGTTTAGAGCGTTCTAGACGTTTCTAGAAGCTCTTTTAAGGCGGCGCCCTTAGCGGGCTTGCCTAGGACACTTTTGGCCCTTCTGGAGGGCGCTCTGCCCTTCTAGAGGGGTCTTGTGTCCTAAATGACGTGATTGATGGTCCACAGCTCAACAAGCACGAGTCTTGGGACAAGGCGAAGTGATTAACTATGAGATTGATGGTCCAGTTCATGATTTAAGTTGGACAATATGAAATTTGATCTTGATTCTAAGAAGGTGGTCGATTATTTCAACAAGGATATTGATGATGTCACTGAATTTTGCTCCATAGTGGCAGAATGTAAACATTATTGTAATATTTATTTTGAAAATTCTCTTGTTGAGTTTAGTCGAAGACAAGCGAATGAGGTTGCTCACAAATAGCCAAATCCATAACTAGGTCCCATATATTTATTGATGGAGTAATGATATTTGTACAATCATTTGGTGAAAACTTTCGTGGCAACTTTCTTTTTCCCTCTTCTTATTGGTCAAAAACAATATAGAGAGAGAGAGAGAGTAAGACATGATGTGGGTATAAGAGATAGAGTTGTCACAAAATGGTTGTACAAATATAATTTTTCTTATTGATGTACCAACATGTATTATTTTTTTTTTTTTTAAAAAACCAAAAATTATAAATGATATGCTACAAGTATCCTTCCCAAAAAAAATAATACAATTTTTACATTAATGGGATGATTTAAGAGGAACTGAACTCGAAACTTTTATGTAAATTGAATTTGAGTCTTTATAAATAAATAAATGTTATTGAAAGGGGAGACTTCATTGATTGAAATTATGTGACCAACTAATTTAATAAATAATGAAGAATAAGATTTTCTGTGCGCACGCGTGCTGTCACACACAGATATACACCATCTGGTCACATTTATAAACAAGTTTTGTTTTTTCAGATTTATTAAATAAGTGATGTACCTGGACTGTATTGTATTCCATATACATCAGTTATTTAATGAATTTGAAAGAGTAAAAGTTGCTTATAAATGTGACCAGAGGGAGTATATAATAAGATTTTCTATATTAGATTATGTATTGAACTTAACCTATATATAAAATTGGCTTGAAGATGAATAAGATTGTCTAACTCATTTCTTCAAAAACAAAAAAGATTGTCTAACTCATCTTTTTTTTTCTTCAAAAGTTTATTTAATTAAATAAAAAAGAATAAACTATCAATGCAACAATTTTAGAAAATTGTTCATCTCCCTTTTAAAACTGTTCATTCCCTTAATTTAGCGTGAGTTAACTCACGCTCGACATTTTTCAGCAGAAGTTAACTCACGTTGACACTTTTAAGATCGGTTGAACTGGCTTAAAAAGTGATTGAACTGATCTTAAAAGTGTCAACGTGAATTAAATTCCGTTGAAAAATGTCGAGTGTGAGTTAATTCACGCTGAATTAAAGGAATGAACAATTTTGAAAGGGAGAAGAACAATTTTCACAATTATTTTCTTCCAAAGCCCAATGGGCCAGATTTAACTTCAAGTCCACTTTTAGAATGGTTGGCCCAGATGTGATCCAAGGATTCCATATCAATTTTTAGGGATAGAGCAACGTGCATACACATGATCTCCCTTTTTTCCCAAACGTGGTTTGGCAACATTTTCAACGTAAAAAACCAAAGATGTTACGTGTGATTGTCTTGTATACTGTCTATGATGATTTGGACATGAAGAGATGAATGGTAACGGTCGATCATCCATGATCTTCAGCTGGTAGGATGACACAATTGAGCTGAACATAGATAGATCGTATCCTATAACGATGAAGAAAATGTTAACAAATACTCCTAAAATACTTGTTAAAAAATCAACTATGATAAAATTATTTGAAACTTATGTACTGAACCTCCTACAAATGATCCTAAACTATGATCTTAAACTTGTTTAACATCTACTATTGCATAAGGTCTCATTTTCTCAAGGGAACCAACAGATTTTGTTCCTAGTTAAACAAAAAAAGTATATGCAAAAAACTTTAGGGGTTCATTTTCTCTAGATGAATTGAGAGTCATGCTTAATTTTTCTCTTTTATAAGTTTGCCCCACTATCTTCGATGTTCTTTTTTTTTGTTAAGTAGTTTAGTGGATAGAAATTTCCCTCTTAAGATGAATATAAGTAGAGTGTCTGAGGTTCGTACCTCGACCCCTGCACATATTATAAGTGGGGTGTTCTTACCAACTCAGTTAAACTCACAAGGATTGTTTTCTACAATGATCTAATATGGTTTCATTAAAACATTGAACTCTGTTATGCTTTTGTAATTTGATATAAAATTAATTGTTAAAAATTGAAATCTACATATATCACAAGATCTATAGTATAGTTTTCGCTTTGATTTTTAGATTAAATAAGTTTTGAAAAAATGGGATATTCACTAACGGTGTAAAATAATTTTACATTGTAGATAAATGCTAACAACCTTGTATTCTGTCGATTACCCCATTTCATCCCACTTTAGTTGTATGCATTGAAGAATAGATATTTCTATCGGTAGCCCATAATTTTCACCGACTATACACATCCATTAAAACTATAAGCTTTTAAATAACCTTGAAAATGAATGGATTATTAATCACTAAGATATAATGAAATTACTATTCAAATGATTTTAAGACACTATTAATTTAGTTTCGGAGCACTTAAAATTTCATGGATGGTCCTAGGAAGAGGAGGAACGAAATCGTTGTCTTCATATAGAGGAGTCTTCTTTGGACTTATTCAACTGATATTATTGAGATATAGTTATTGAAGACTTGTCTTGTTATGAATAATATTAATATGATGTGGATGTCCATTTTCTCTAGACTTTCTATATCCCTTAACTTCTCTCATAGACTATGAGTAAATGGTTTTATTCATTCTTATTGATATTTAGTCTCATGACTCTTCATGTACTTGTAAGTTACAACTTTTGTATCCTATAAATAGGACATACATTGTCATGTAAAGGACACACCGGTGAAGTAACACAATATACTCTCTTGTTTTCTCTCTTTATGACTTTCTCTCTATTCTTCTATACTATACAATATTTTGAGATACTATTGATTAATTTCATAATACGTTATCAGCATGAGACTCTACCGAAGTGATGGCTTCATTATTAGCTTGGAGATAAATTTTCTTTTTCTCGTTTTTTAACTAATTTAGTCTGTGATCATGTTATCATGCTCTTTCTGAATGTTTTTATTTTTGTTTTTGCTTGATTGAATTATGGAAGATTGTGCATGATCGAGTCATAAACGTACAGTAGCAGAGGCTTTGCATTTGTTAAAATGAATAGTGATGAAGAAGCAGAAAAAAGAACTTAATTATAGGTAATATTATATGAATTTATTTTTGAAGTTTACGTTATCTTTCAAGATTTAAGTTTCGTGGTTATATTTTACAAGACACTTGAATGCTCATAGGATAGTAAAATGAAATTATTCAAACCTTTAATGAAAATAACATATCATCAAAATTTCAATTCATAGTATTTTCCCTACCCCCATATAACATCTCTAACCAAGTTATTGTTTGTCTCAGTGGCCAAGTTGTTTTAGAAGTTTAAGTTATTTTTTTTATTATAAGTAATTGCTCTATCGACATATACGTTTCTATTTTGTGTATGTGATGGTTTATTTTCAAATTATCTTGAGTAGGAGCTGTTACTACTACCATCATGAGTAGTATGTTAAAATATTCATAATTGTTCAATGGTTATACTTGTATCCGTTTCTTTATTCTATGAGCATAATCAAATCATTGATGTACCGATCATTGCATCATACGTGTGAGTACATATACTCCCTATGTGAAAACAAAAGAACTAAATTTAATATCAAACCATCCCCAAAAGATCGCTCAAACAATGAATTTTTTTTCATTGTTTAGGGAGATTTGAAATGTACTTTTTGAAGAACTAAAGTTTAATATTGAAGCATCTATGAAGTATTGCTCAAACAATGAAGATCTTTTATGATATAGTTTTTGAAGAACTTTTTTTTTTCTTTTAATATTAAAGCATCCCTGAAGGATTGCCGAAAGAATACATTTTTTTATCATTGTTTATGAAGATTTAAAATATAGTTCTAGAAGAACTAATAATTTAACGTTAAGCATTCGTGAAAGATTACAAAATAAAAATATTGTGATTTTTCTTTGTCATTGTCGATAGGGGTTTATGGTTGAGTTCTCAAAGAACCATTCACAATTGAATTATATAAGATCTATTGGATCTTAGTATAAGTTGGACGAAATAAAATTAAATAAAGCAAAATTGCCTCTTGAATCAGCTCCTAAAGTAGCGAAATCGAGAAAATAATATCACGAATTGATATAGTAGAGATTCTCATTGAAATGATACATGTGAATATGGTAAACGTTTATTATTTATGACTTATGATGATGATGAACTTTACTACTAATGAGTTATCACAAGACATATAAATTAGAGATATTGTCATCTATGTCATCTCTTTGCACATTCAACACTTATAATTTGTGCTCCACATAATTTCTTTTCTAATGAAATAGTAAGTATTATAGTTGTCAATTTGGCATTATTGTTCTTTTTAATAGATTAATATTTAAGAACAATATTGTGTTGAATTGAAAATCTTTTTTAGTTGACATAATAACTATAAATGAAATTTAAATTATTGATTCATTCTAAAAAAGTATGTCTATACTATTTCGATGTCTCAAACAAGCTCTTAGAACTTGGCCTCACTGAGGGGAATAGTATTTTATGTATGTTTTGTTGGATATTGTTTGTAAATAAAGGATTTCTTATGTAAAAGACTATAATAATAATAATAATAATAATAATAATAATAATAATAATAATAATAATAATAATAATAATAATAATAATAATAATAATAATAATAATTGGATGAGTGATACAAAGAAACTAATTTTATTATTACATTTGGCATTGTAAAAATTATTAAAGGCTCCAGAAGAGTCAATATATTGTTATATGGAGGAATATAATTACACATTGAGAATGCATTATATTCCACCTAGGTCTCATAAAAATTTATTAAAGGATATCATTCTAAATGGATATCATATTGAATAAGAAATAAAGGAGATGTTGAATATCTCTATATTACGAGACATGTTTTGGATAGAAATAAGTGTAGATAAAGATTACATGTATTATCATATGGATTGACTACACTTATAATAGTGCAATTGAAGCACGTATTATTGTAAAGTTGAAGTTTACAAATCATATTAAGTTTGTCGATGACAAGACCGGTTAGGTCATTTTGAATCTATTATGATGCGAAGAAAAATAGGTTAATTTTTTTTTATGGATATGTATTGAAGAGCCAGAAGTTTCTTCAAGTCTAATAACTTTTGTGCACTATTGAAGAGTCAGGAGTTTCTTCAAATCTAATAACTTTTGTGCATTACTAATTCTCAAAGAAACTTGATAATTTGAGGAAATGAGTCTCACATTTGGGGATATGTGTGAACCAGTACACACTTAATGATCATGTGGACCAGGTAGATATTTTATAAGTTCAAATGATGCATCAACTATGGTCATGTGTATGTTTATTGTTAACTCACAACCAAAAGTTTGTGAGTTTATTTGACTAACATCTCATTTTCCTAATTTGATAAGTATTGAGCGTATATGGAAATTGATATTGAACATTCGGTAGCATATGTTCATATATAAAAATGGGCTTGAAGATCTATTCATTAGACGTCTAATGTTAATTGTATGATCAATACTTATGATATTGTATATTTCAATTTTTTAATTGAGAATATGAAATCTTTAACACCCATACTAAATTGTCTAGAATATTTAGCTTGCGTATTAAGCTTGATACTCGATACATTAAACTTTTTAATATTAACAAGATTCTACTGAATGGAATACAAATTTACTCGTCTCATACATATGATGAAGTACCACTAATGTGTACATACAAAAGTCTCGCTGTATACAAAAGCACCACCGGCGTGTACGTATATATATATCAGCTGACAACATCCTGTACGGGTACATGACGAGCAAATATACTCCACTCAACTTCTTCCTACTAAACTTCATCATGAACCACTTGCTTACCTGAAACTGAATTAGAAGGATTGGGATGAGACATAATGTCTCAGTGAGTTCCATTTATCCTAGTTTCCCCTTGATCGCTAAGTTATGCAGATAGTAATCTAGTTTTCCCCGATTACTCAGTGAAGCAGACAATGAGCGGCTCCCGACAGCTTCTAGACGAACCGAATCACATCGAAATGAGAGGGATCCTGAGGCCCTGCAAGTATGGGACTGCATGGTTGAAGGGGGGCTTATAAGAATTGTTTGGTACTACCTATACCAACAAGATGCATCTTCTTTCGGTAGCAGACTGCATGGTTGAAGGGGGGCTTATAAGAATTGTTTGGTACTACCTATACCAACAAGATGCATCTTCTTTTCGGTAGCACATTCCATAAGAACTCCACAGTTAAGCGTGCTTGACTTGGATGGGTGACCTTCTGGGAAGTTTTCCGGAAAACGTGTGAGTGAGGACAAAACACGCTGAAAATTACCACATGTAAGTCGTCCCCTAGTTCTTACCTTGATTTTTGGTTTATAAACCTAATATTTCCCATATAAGTATTTTTGGATGTGTTGTCAATGTTTCAATTGCTCCAATATAATGCACTTAGATGGGTCGTAAAAGAATATTGGGAAACTATAATTGATATGGATCTCCATCGATTATAAAATATCTTGAATAAATAATTGGAGATCAATTTAAAGCTCAGTAGGTTAATTATCAATTGATAAATTAGTTTTCCCAATATTAGGGGGAAAAAATAAGCAGCTGAATATATGTACCAGAAGTTCAAGTGAATCATTTGAAATAAATTATTATTAAATTCATCATGATCCGCATAGAAATCAGTGTGAACCAGAAGTTCAAGTGAATCATTTGAAATAAATACTAAGACCGAAAAATATAATAGCATAGTAGTATAGTTTTTTTTTTAAGTTCAGAGGAACCGTAGCCTCTCCTGACCCCCTTCTAGCTCCGTCCTTGGTTATGTTGGTTTCTATACTAGTTGAAGAGAAAACAAAATCAATAAATATGAGAAGTAAACTAAAACTTAGTTTCTCAAGAATATCGTGGATTTAGTCAATAAACTAAAATTTATATTTAAAAAACTTTTATGAAAATTAACTAGCGTTCAAACGGGCACGGAGTCTCCGTCTATCTGCTCTTTTTATTGCGCTAAATAGTTTTTATGAAATTTTTATTTTGATTAAAATTATAGGTATAAATATTTTGTATTTTTATATTGTAATAAATTATACGTATGTTTTCCAATAACACCAACAATATAGCAAATATAATATTAATTCTTATCTTTTTGAATGACACCGACAATATAACATTATTTTAGACAAATTTGTTTAGGAATATAATTAGAAGTGAAAAAGACACTTCCTTCACACAAAAAAAGAAGTGAAAAAGTCACTACAAAACCATGTATTTTCTTTATGTATAGTATAGATATGTAATATAGATAAAAGTCTTAAATATTCAATCTTTAAAATTATGGTGTTGAAGTTGGAAAATGAACCAAATTGTTTGACATTCTTTAATGTAAGAGGATGGATCGTTACTGCAAAATATTGAGAGATTAAATTGTTCAACACCTACAATTTTAAAGACTAAAATGGTTTTACCAATATGGATTGGTATAAGTGGTAAGAGACTTTAACTTCTTAAGTAGATGGTTACGGGTTTGTTCCCTAACTCCTATGTATGTAAAAAATATGGCTAGAAGGAGAGAAGTCACCTTTTGTGTCTCAAAAGTTCCCTGACGGAAATTAGTCATCGTTAAACGACGATGAAAACTTCATATTCATAACATGGTAATCTAATAAAAAAAAAAGACTAGATGATTTTTTACTATTTCATTTTGCTAAGTTTGAATGAATTAAATTTTCTCAATGATAAAGACAAATGGGCATTCACTCCTCACTTGTTCTTAACATGTTGATTTATATTATTCAATCTTTTTAACCACGGTGCTTCCTTCACTTTTATATAATTCATTTCATATTTAAATTATTTCATATTTTTATCATTTACTAACTACTTCAATCGCACTCTAAGTTAACATGACTCATTTATCTAAAAATTGAAGGGCTAAGAAAAAGATCACGAGATTGTATTTGAATTGGCTAGGCTTTTGTGCTACAATTGTCATGGGATCACATTCTTGACTTTGAAGATTGCTTTTAAACCCCTTAGATTGCTCACATGCCCCTCAAAAATCCCAAAACACCCCCCCCCCCCCCCCCGGTTCCTAACCCCTTAATCTATTGGAATGTATCTTTCGCTTGATGTTGTTCAGGAGTTAGGATTTGATGGTTCAATTTTATTATTTTTTAAAGTCCAAACCTTACGAACTGAACAGTTCGGATGTTAGCATCCAATCTTCCCCTACATCAAGAGTAAATGTTGTGAAATACAACGTTTTTCACAACATTTTAGAACATAAATCAAGAGTAAAATTCATTTGCACATAAAACATAAATATGGATTAAAATTTTCATATAGACATCGCATATAGATCAAACGTACAAAAAAAACCACATATATATACATTGGTCCTCACCATCATAAAACATATTAAAATGAAATTACAACAACTCACGTTGAACGACACACCCACACACACACACACACACACACACACACACACACACACACACACACACACACACACACATATATATATATATATATATATATATATAGATTGGTCCTTTTTCACCCTCAGCAGTTAAAAACATGGATTGTACATCCTCAAGAACCGACCAATAATGACTTATGTTACCACTGTCGTTGTCATCCACGATAGTTGTATGAGCTAGGTAAGTGACACGACGTGCAACCTATGACACAATCTTATTGTCACAAGCTAAACAAAAGATTTGGTTAACGTCTGATTGACATGACGTGCAACCCTGCTCTTTGACACCAAATGAGTGTAGAAGCCTTTATCAATTGTGTTATGATGATTTGAGACACATATTTCGCAAAAAGATTGAAATTTGATGGAAGCGAAAGGTTGGGAGATGACGAAGAAGTGTAGTACAAATGAAATTTCTTGCTATATGATAAACGTGGATTGGACTATAACCCCTGAACAACAACGAGCGAAAGTTACAACTCAAGAGGTTTAACAATTAGGAAACGAGGATTTTAGGGTTTTAAGCATGTAAGCAATCCAAGGGCCTAATGAGCTACTTTCATAAACTTTGCTTACAACTCGATTTCATTTGTGTCAAGGCCTTTTACCAGACTTTTCAATTGGTCTATGTCTGTAATTTTTTGGTAATTTTTAATTAAGAACATGTTGACATAAATGTCTTTGTATATATATGTTACGTAGGCTTATTATAGTTGATCAATGTCAAAAAATGAGAGAGTGAAATTGAGAAAAAAATATATATATAATGGGGACCAAAATCACAGATTAAGTGAAATAAAGGAACTTTTTTTTAAGAAATAAAGGAACTAAATTTTATTTTATTTTTGAGGAAATAAAGGGACTAAATTTTCCACCTCAATTTCCTACCATCATCTTCTACCTTCTATTTTCCATCCACTTTAAACCATTGAAGGATGAAGAGTTGGGTTTATGAGTTGGAAATGAGGCAAGAAAGGGATCAATGCTTGGAAAAACAATTTTGCTAACATTGTTCAATTGATAACATATTTTTCAACTTGAAATATAGTTGTATTTCCTTAGTACCATGTTTTGCTTTATTAAAATTCATCTTGAACAAAATCGTTTAAGATAGGAAACAATAAATTTATAAGAAATAGTTTGTGGATGTTTATTAACTATTTATTATGTTGCATCCTATTTAATCAAGTTTATTTTATGCCATATTTTTTGTGAGACGTCTCATTTACTTCAATCATTTGCTTAGTTCATTGATGTTGAAAAATTTAAAGTAGATGACCTTGGTTAATGTGGATCAAATTGGCAGTTGTAATTTTGTTTGGTAAATAATTGGTAGTTGTAAACTTAATCAAAGTTGTAGGAATAAGAGTATCTATCTTTTTTTTTTTTGATAAAAGGCCTAAATGAAATTAAAATAAAAAAGGTTGCAATATTGGGGACAAGACCTATACCTAATTATTTACATGGAAATAGTTGACCACAAATGCAACAATATAGCTAAAGGGTGCCCGTGTTATTGTTGGAGCCCCATTTGTTGGCATGAATGAGACGATCTATTTCATGGTGGTTCGCTATTAGTGTTTTTAGCAGTTGGACTGTAGTTTGTACCTCTGCCTATTTTAGTGTTTTTTTTAGCATATGTTATCCAGTTTATGTTGTAGTCTTGGACGTTTGTTCTTTACTTTTGCTTCTCATTTAACAGTTGTGTAATGGACGTACTCAGATGTATTATTACCAAGTTATGATAGATTGTTGAAACAATTCGCTGCAATACATGTTTAAAGATCCAACTCTGTTTCTCACTTTTATGTATTATTCTTGCCATTGCTTCATCAATCTTTGTTTAAGATTACTTCTGATTTGATTACGGTATGGATTACCAAGTTATGCTAGATTGTTGAATCAATTCGCTGCAGTAGATGTTTAAAGCACCAACTCTGTTTCTCACTTATGTATTATTCTTGCCATTGCATGATCAATCTTTGTTTACGATTACTTCTGATTTGATTACGGTATTGTTAGCCAAAAATCATTCACACAGTGTTATTTGCTAATAATCCCAAACTCAAGGTAATAAAATTTGCAATGGCAAGATTATCTATTCACATTCCACCATATTTCACCAAATGTACAGCACAACTTATATAATCTATTTTTTTCTTTTATGATGCATTGATTTTATTGTGACGGTTGAGGAAGTCACAAGCTGCTAATATATTTTGAAATATCTATACAAATTTATAGATTGAAAATGTTGCGTATGACTCATAATAGTGTAAAATGGGAAGGAACCATAATTTATTTCATGTGTAACATCGTAAGCCTTAATTTATTTCATTGAGATATATGTTTGAACCATACTTGATCTATAGTCAAAGACGTAGACATACTTTGCCAAACTTTGTTGCCAAGCATCATGGTTCATTGTTTGTGTTTTATAATTACCTTTATCTTCTGTTACAATTTTCTGAGAACAAGAATTTCGCTATCCTCTGTCAATCAATACCTGCCGTGTGTAAAAGGTAATATTATGGCAAGATGGATATAATGGTTAAAGTTAAACACGGTTCAGGAAACTATATGATTTCAATTTTTGCTTGAGGCTATTCACATTCCACCAGATGCAATCAATGGCATTGTTATTGAAGAAGCATATAGGATTTCCAGGTTTTGTTAAGCAAGCCACGGTTCATGTAACTATAGGATTTCAATTTTTTAACCTGTTGGCTATTCACATTCCACCAGATGCAATCAATGGCATTATTATTGAAGAAGCATTTAGGATTTCCAGGTTTTGTTCAGCAAGCCACGGTTCAGGAAACTATAGGATTTCAAATTTTGTTTAAGGCTATTCACATTCCTAAAGATGCAATCAATGGCATTATTATTGAAGAAGCAAATATGATTTCCATGTTTTACTCTGCAAGCCACGGTTATTGTGAGATGTTGAAAACACACGAAATTTAATGTGCAGTCTGTTGCAGACAAAGACCAATGAAATTGAATGGTATCTCCCACTTCCAATGCTGATAATTCACCAAGACGGTTGATTATTCAAAACCTCGGTCAGACAAAATAACTATATGCTTTTTTCCTGTCCTATTAATGATTGAAATTTTTCAATAAAACAGGTGCTACCTTGAGTGCTGTAATACATAAAGGAAATCTAGGAAATAGTATGCTTTAAATGCTTTGCCACGGGTTGGGTATTGATAGAAACATTTATTTGTGACTGTTGGTTTATACTAAGGATTTGTGTGTAACACTTAATATTATTACTATTTTCCAACGTGTGGTGCATCTGTCCTTTTGAATATCTGCAGGCGCCAACTGCTAATTCCATTTAACTGTCTATCATAACTGATTAATACGTTAAAACTGAACATTGCCGAAGCGTTGGTACCCTATTGATCATTTGGACCACATTCAACCGTTTTTAATATGGCTCCCATCATCACCCCTGTTTCTGCCATTGTTGCGGGCAAGATCAATATCAAGCTGCACGTACGAGTCATTCACATGTGGACTGTGCCAGACTACAGCAAACCACAAGAAGATAGCTGTCTTCATATGCTTTTGCTCGATGAAAAGGTATACTCCTAATTGCTTATTTACTCCTAATAGCTGTCCTTGCGTGATTCACCTGTTTGTAAGTTGTAAGTTCCATGTAAGTTGTAAGTTCCATTTAAGTTATAAATTACATAGTTAAAGTTATTACATACGAACAAGAGTTAAAAATGACTTTGTTAAGTTACTTTGTTAAAGTTGGACTGATAAAGGGTCAAGAGTTATCAATCTGGATATATTTGCAATTTAACATATGTACATTCTTATAGTTTGCACCTTTTATACGTTGGTTGCTAAAAAAAATCATGCTATGTATTGTTCTTTAGATATGCTTTGATGTTTCTTTATGGGTCTACTATTTTTAATTCAACTACTTTGAATGATATAATAGTTACAACAATACATGTTTAAAGATCCAACTCTGTTTCTCACTTTTAAGTATTATTCTTGCCATTGCATGATCAACCTTTGTTTAAGATTACTTCTGATTTGATTACGGTATGGATTACCAAGTTATGCTAGATTGTTGAATCAATTCGCTGCAGTAGATGTTTAAAGCACCAACTCTGTTTCTCACTTATGTATTATTCTTGCCATTGCATGATCAATCTTTGTTTACGATTACTTCTGATTTGATTACGGTATTGTTATACAAAAATCATTCACACAGTGTAATACAATAATCCCAAACTCAAGGTAATAAAATTTGCAATAAGTTAATTATCTATTCACATTCCACCATATTTCACCAAATGTACAGCACAACTTATATAATCTATTTTTTTCTTTTATATGCATTGATTTTATTGTGACGGTTGAGGAAGTCACAAGCTGCTAATATATTGATGAATTCGGTTTTCAAGAATGGTTAAGGCTGTAAAGAAAAATGAGTAATTCACATGTCCTTTATAAGCTGTGTTGATTGTTAAATCTTGGTTATCAACTAAAAGTCCTTTTTGAGCATAATTTTTTTTTTTTGGTTACAAATGTGTGCTATAGCTTGAGGCTTTGAAATTATCTCCATTCCTACATTGAATGACGTAAATCCATGGTGTTAAGAAGTTTGTTATTTTGAGCTTAAAATGATATGATAATGGCCTTAAAAATGACGAAAAAACAGAATGAATCTTTCTTTGTATTCTACCATAACTGAGTTGGATGAATATAGTACAGCAATATCAATCTATGTCATCTTTGAAAAAAAACGTATACAAACACTAAATTGAAAAACCATGGTGTAAAGAAGTTTGTTATTTTGAGCTTAAAATGATAATTAGTTATCCTTTTGGCGTTATATTGTATGTTAGCTTTAATGATAATCAAAGTTGTGTTATGTCTGATGTTTAACCGTATTCCCAGCTTGGAAAAATTCAAGCGACTGCTAAGAAGCATTTGGTTCCAAAAATTAAAACAATGGTTGAGGAAGCATCAGCATACGAGGTGGAGAATGTCTTGGTGACGCATAACGACCCCAAGTATCAAATTACTCAGCATAGGTTCAAACTGAATTTGATTGACCGGACAAAATTTACTAAAATTGATGGAAGGAACATACCTGTCAATCACTTCGATTTCATGTCATTTGGTGACATATTAGATTCTGAAAAGGAGGACAAGATCGTCGGTAAGCTGTTATTGTTTTTTCCATATGTTATTTCATCATTCTAAATCAACTATTGCTAACCAAGTATCTTTGTTGTTTATGTTGCTTATATCTTACACCCAATTATTTTGTAGATGTTATTGGTCAAGTGGTTGAAAAAGATGTGTTAAAGGAGAAAGACATAAATGGCAGGAAGAGTAAGCTAATTGATATCACCTTGCAGGATTCTGAGTAAGTCCTGTTGATTGGTATTATCGTTTAAAATTGTTATGTTGTTATATGAGCTAAATTTTTTGTATATAATGTATGCAGAAGTAGGAGGGTTCATTGCACTCTCTGGGCGAATTATGCGGAAAGGATGAATGCTCTTTTGGAAACACATGATACGACTTCTCCTGTTGTCGTCGTAATGCAACTCTGCAAACTCAAGAAATTCTGTGGTGCGATGGGTGTGTCAAACGCATTTTATGGGACAAAACTAATTTTGGATGGGGACTATCCGGAACTAATTGAGTACAAAACAAAGTAATGTTTATCGGTCAAGAGATGTATAAGCTTTAATATCATTATATAGTCTAGATTTTAAGTCTAATACATTGACCATAATGATGCAGGATTGATGGTGCAGATATCCAAGTAACTCAAGGTCTTAGCCAACAGACATCATCTAGCGTCCTTAGTATATCTGATGATATGCTCCAAACTCGGATGATGACTATTGAGGACTTGATTGAGTCTTCTGATGTAAGTTGCATTATGTGTAGTGGTAGTGATACATTAATAGTCATCATTTGATTTGATAACTTCCTTTTCTAAACAAATTCATGTTCTGTTGTTCAGCAATGTCATGGAATTGTGTTAGCAACTATATGTGGCATTGAGGCTGAGTATAATTGGTACTACCAGGCATGTACCAAGTGTGCTGGCCGGGTTAAGAGTGTTGCTGGAAGGCTTTTTTGTCCAAAGTGTAACACTGGAAGGAATGCTGTACCAAGGTAAGTGGTTTTAAGGAATAGAACTATTTATATAATGTTTTAAAAAGAAATCCATAGCATTTGATTTAGTTTACCAAAATAACTACATTTTTATCTGATAACATCTTCAAGGTACAAACTGCATGTCCAAGTCATGGATAACACAGGGTCCACAAGCTTCATTTTGTTTGATCGCAATGTATCACAATTTGTTGGCAGGAGCGTGCAGGATCTAATTGATGCACAGGTAGATTAACAAGTTTGTTTATATATTATTTACAAAAATAAAGTATAACGATGTGGTTGTTACTTATGCAGCCAAACAATTCTTCGGAATATCCATCTGAACTGGATGTTTTGGTTGGAAAGCAAATGTTGTTCAAAATCGAGGTTACCGATGGTAATTTGCTTCACAACTGGCGCAATTATGCTGTCAAGCGTGTGACTGACGACATTGAACTGATTAAACGGTTTATGGTTTTTAACAATATTAAGGTATTATTAGTTGAAAACAATATCTAATATTTGCACAACCAGAGCTTGCTCTAATTTATTTTTTGCTTTTCATTGTATATAGATTAGTAATGAGGAAGTAAATGAAGATGAATCTGTTGAACAATTATCTGTCGTTGTCGAGCGACAGGAGGAGGTAGGTTATAGCACCATATATAAATCCATTGCTGTTGACTCTGTTCATAAACATACTTAAGACTGGCTCATCTATAATATGTTCATTTGTTATTTTTCAGAAAAATTTGCTTGAGCATGGAGATTCTACCAAAACGGTGGTCAATGTTTCCGATGATGATTTGACACCAAACAGCAACCTTGGAGGCTAGAAGGATCTTGACAAGACACCTTCCAGCAAAGTAGTTGGAAAAAGGTCTAATAGTAAGAAGGGAACCGATAAGAGGGGCAAGGATGATGTTGTTGCGGAGTCTGCCAACAAGCCGGCGAAGCTCAAATGTGTGAAGATTGAACGTTGATTTTATAAACAAATTAAAGTCGCTGTCATTTGATGTTTATGTTTTGTAATAGGATATCGTGTTTCTGCTTTCATGTTATCAGTTTTAATTCTGTTTAAGGTCGTTTTGGTTTTTAGGATACTATGTCCAATTTTGTTTCTGCTGGTTATACCAGTTTGACAATGTTTATTTTGGCTCTAATTACATTCCTTTTTTCATCATTTGTTCCATTGTTGATAGCATTAATAACTTTTCCCATAAGTTTCTCATTTTCCTGATAAGAGGTATGGCAAATATGCAAATGTGCAGAAGAGTAGTTTGTCATCAGCACACACTGGCCAAAATTACTTGGATCAGTTAAAATGTCTGGATACTTTAAGAATGGAACACACTCATAACAAATGAAACAGAAACTAAATTAAGTTTAAATATAGCCATAAAACATCAAACGATTTATTAGGAATTACGAGGAGATTATTAGTTGTCAAAGATGTATTCAAACTAACTTCACCAACTCGGGTTCCTGAATCACCAAATGATATAGCTTTCCAAATTGAACCATCATCTATCACATGGTGGCTGCAAGCATTAATTCGTATTTTTTGCAAACTACAATGAACAGAATTAACATAAATCAAATTTAAATATCTAAATGGTGGCTGCAAGCATTAATTCGTTTTTTTCCTTCTTTCCCTGATTCATTAACGCTGACTGCTATAATTATTGTCCTTCTTACACTGATTCATTCAATGCTACGGTGCTCAATAAATCTTCTCATTCTCCAAAACTGATGGAAGCTTGAGCAGATCAGTATTATAATTGTTTACAGTTATGACTTAGCAGCTCATATCATACCTGGTGCTCAGCATCATCTACCATCGCTCTAAACTCAACCATAGCAGCTCATATATTACGCTGAACCATCATCTACCATCGCTCAGCATCACAAATCAGACCAATTATGTACGTTCTCATGCCCTTAATGTTATTAGCATCGCTCAGTTTATGTTACTCAGGATTTGTGTGTAACACTTAATGTTATTACTATTTTCCAACGTATGGTCATCTTATTTATTTACCTGAAAACTTTGTATGCCCTTTATCACTAGAGCTAGCTTTCGTTTTGGCAAAGTATTGCTTGATATATGATGCGTTGTTTAGACTGTGTTGCAATTTAACAGTTTTGATTATTTGATACTTGTGTTGGCATTTTTGAATGATGAATACAGTTTTCATTTATTCTGTGTTTTTTCCTCCTGCTGTTAGACAGTTGCACTGAGTTGTGTTTCTTTTGGTGGGTCACAATACCATGATTCTACCAAAATTCAGCATCAAGTTCATGTTATCTTCAAAAAATTGTATTTCTCTTTATATTTTTTATTTTAAAAAAAAATGATATTAGACGTAACAACTATCTTTTGAGTATGAAAATTTTAAAAATTCAATGATATTAAGAGTAACAACTCCTTTTCATATATGAAGACTTGAAACTTGAAATCTCTTGCTTTTACGAAAGAAATTTTTCCCTCTGCATAAATTTTTCCTCAAGGGTTACTTCAAGAAAAGGTCTGAAAGTTTTGCTTTTAGATGAAAATGGTAACGCCACTAATAGTACTTCAAATGTAGTGTTTAATGAAGTGTTCCGTAATTTGTAAGAGTGTAACCTCCAATATATTTTATATGTACTCAAGTTTATCATATTATTTTTGGAAGTTGTAATTGTTCTACTGCGCCTTGAAATTGTCTACTATATTTACAATGTATATAACCCGTGCGGCAGCACGGGTGGACAGTCTAGTTTACATGGAAATAGTTGACCACAAATGCAACAATATAGCTAAAGGCTCCTTCCCAAACAAGTGGCAAGGCTAAATTAGAGACCATGGTATGAAGAGCATGAAAAATGCCAAGCACCGGAGAAAATCTCACACCTTCTGATCTCGTTTTCTATGAATTGTGATGATATGACACCTCTAAAAATATTTCATTCTCTATTATTCTCTCTAATGTCTAATCATTATTAATAATGTAACTAAACTTAAGTTACCAAAACTCTCACTATTTCTTGTTCTCTTTGATTGAAACGATACTATATATATGCAATTAACATGGAAGTTAAATGGCAAATGATAATTAACGTAAAAAATTAACGGTACATGTTTTTTTTTACTTAGTTCCCCATATAACCTGTAAAAGAAAAAAAAATTCTAATTTTATTTTAGATCAATGTAGAGTTGAAAATGTTCCTCCATTGTTTTTTTTTTTTATATTTTTGTTTATGTCTTGAGGTTTGAAGAGATAATTACTTAGAGTTTAATTATGCAATATATTTATATGATTTTATTATACAAACTAAGGGCATAAACTGCATGTAACCGCTCCTAATCAATACAAATATTGCATATTATACAAAATGCTAACTGCTCCTAAATAGCTATATATTTCCTGATACCTAACAATCTATATTCTATATACACAATAAATATGAATGTTTTCTTAGCCTTTGTTTAATAGCAAACTTATCAACAATATGTATTAATTTTCTAAAATTATACTTATATTTACTTTTTTTGATGAGCATTACCTCTATATTTATTGATCTCATAATCTGAGTTTTGAGACCCTTCACATGCATATACATGTCCCACAAAACGTTCCCACGGTACTTGGCGTTTAGCTTTACTCTATGACTTGGAATCTATCAGGTATATACTATACATGCTCTCCTTGAAACACAAAAAAAACCTTTTAATAAGTGTCATTTTAGAAGAAAACAAATTCAAAATGAATCTCATTTTCTGTTTTCATTTGTGTTTTCTCTAATTAATATCATGTGCATTAATCGTAAAACATTATATTTCACTTTGTATTTAAAAATCTTAGAAGACACTCTTTTCGAAATGGATTGAGCAACTTTTTTTATTTTTCACTCATATTTGATACTCTCTTTGTCCCTTTTTATACGACCTTGTAACAAAAATTACGAATATTAAGAAAAAATGATGAAGTAATAAATATGTCTAATATTTGTGTGATTATTACTAAATTACCCTTTATTATTGATGTATTAAATGTTAACTTTTCATTTTCAAGACAAATTGATATTATTAATAAAAAAACACACTCTCTCCGTCCTAAATTATATGACGTTTTGGTCATTTGACACGTATTAAGAAATGTAATTAATTTTGTGTGGAAAAGAAATATTTTGACTTATTTTACAAAATTGTCCTTAATAAATGGTATGTGAAAGATAAATGAAAGAATTGAAAAAAAAATAGAGTAATAAATAGTTAAGGATATAATATGAAAAGAAGCATTAATAATTTATTGGTATTGTAAAGCGACGTATACCAAGAGAAGAGAAAACTGTGTCAATTCAAAAAGTCAGTCACCACCATCCTAAAATGATTCATGTAGATCTCCACTAGCATCCGACAACCAACCATGTCACTCATTTTATTTCATAAATGAATGAATAGAGTACATACTACAATTCTTCTCACAACATGATGAAGAACGAGGTTAATCCTAAAGACAAACGATAGTACCTATTTCCACATGTACTATACTTATAATAGCGATTGAACAAGGGAATAAGTCATAAAATATACCGAATTAGTAAAACTAATCCTAAGATTGAGATATGATGTTATGTCATAAGACATTGTAAGCTAAAATATTGATACTATGATACATTTTCCATATATTCTTCTAACAAGTTGCTATAACAAGTTCCCAAGGGACAAAAAATATCACAAACTTTTAAAGCATTCTCGAGAAGGTGAGCTCTTTTGGGGAAGGAAAGTGATACACATATACATTTGAATTTTACATATTCAATTTTATGCAAAGTAATGAGAATTTTGTAGTAACTTGGTAACATATTCATACAAACAAAAAAACATCTAGACACACAAAAAGTTCAATTTCACATACAAAAAAACAAAAATCATTTAATTGCACATACAAATAGATGAATATGAACACATTAGTATTTGACGTATTCAATGGAATGTCAATTATTTAACTTGAAAACATCTAGACACACAATGATCCGACGACAAATGTAGTAGCCATAATCACTAGGTTGTCATGCAGGTCAATTTGGTCCCAGTTGCCTTCAAGAAGACCTAAATGCCCAAGGAAATTTAAGTAACCAATAATGGACCTCATAACGAACTTGTAGTTGTATCTATCTGATGCACGAATATCATAGCAATGGTGTGAAGGAATAACAATCCTGAATTTGGTCCTGTAAAGTCGACGAAGGGTCTGTCCTACACGCAAGCAAGCAAACGAATGATCTGCCAAGAAATCCCTTAAGACACTTGAAAATTCAACAGCCTCCTAATCCGAAGATAGACCATCTGGACTGGTGGGCAGTTTGGATATGTTGTTCTGTTACAGTTGAATCTGCAGTTATCGTGACCCTAACATAGCTCCCTCTGAACCCGACGACATAATGTGTGAGTTGCTGGTGATGATCAACATTGAGAATCTAATGAACCATGGAAAAAGATATGAAAGTATAGTGGTGTGTGTGTGTGTGTGTGTGTGTGTGTGTGTGTGTTGGAATTAGAAAGACTCACCGGTTGAAAGTTTGTTGCGCAGAGATTATGTGAAAACTAACACTGGCGGTGCGGAGGAACTCAACGAACTTGTTCTTTACTTTAACCCTAGGTAACACTAAACACAAAATGACTATATTTCCCCTTCATGTGATCTTATCAAAAAGTACTAATCCTAACAGAGACTATCTTTCTATACAAAAGTAACATTAGCATTAGGGACCAACATTAGCAATATAAAATTGCAAAGGTAGAATATATCCATATGATCACACCATAGGACCATACCCGTGAGATCATGACACCAGAGATCAATCATCAGCATAACATGCTTGTTCAAGAAAATGATCAACATAAAATGGATTTACAAAAAATATTTGATATCTAATCTTTCTAAACTAAAAGGTGTAACTATGCAAGTACTAACATGAACATATTCTCTTCCAATACTTCTCGAGCACAAGCGAAACCTGAAAACATGCAAACACACAATCATAAGCACAAGTGAAACTTGAAAACATGTAGATACACAATTAAAAGCACAAGCGAAACCTGAAATCATATAAATACACAACCAAATAACTAAAGATATTTATTGTTGAAGATTGAATGAACATACTTATTGAATAAATATACAGTTTAACCTAATTAGTACTTAAAAATCCATACTTAGTTCAATATAATCAGTTGTTTAAGCATTTTTGTTTACTCATTGTTACTTGAATCTATATATTGTTTACGTAAGGGAATGAGAATTCGGTAACCTCATAAACATATAGATACACAATCAGACAAACTAAAAAAGAGGAATGTGGACACAATTCAATTCACATACAAAAAAGCATAAATCATTGAATTTCACATAAAAAAGGAGGAACATGGACACAATTGAATTTCACATTTAGTTGAAATTAATTACAAAACACAAGAATAATAATGTGACCCTTTCAGTAGTATCTTTTAACAATCAGAGGAGATGGTCCAAAACAGAGCTATGTAAATAGTAAATATACACTGTTGTGCACATATGACAAATAGACATCAACAACAACAACAACAACAACCAAACATTATGGCACTAAGTGGTGTCAACAAATAGACATTTATTGTGAAAATACCAATGCAAATAGGATGACAAAAAAACGGTTATTGTGAAAATACCAATGTAAAAAGGATGGCACATAGACGATTATTGTGAAAATACCAATGAAAAAAGGACACCATGTTTTACATGACACAAGAAACACAATACAATCAGGTTTAGCCATTTATTATAGACATGAAATCAACAGAATGATAAAAATACTTCATAATGACTCATTATGAAGCTCAAATACTTTAAACGAAATGGGTGCCATATGGCCAGATACTAACTACCAAGATCCAACATATGGAAAATGTTGTTCTTGTACGGTTTGACCAATCCTCACCTCTTGAGCTATTTTTTGGGTTGAATTAGGCATAAACTAGTCCCTATAAAAATAGCAGGCACAAATACAGTGCATGTGGGTGTGTAGATGGGAGTTCAAGCTGAACCTTAGGCGAAAGGTAGATCGGAGGGAGACACTTCAAATGGAGGTATCATGCATGATACTTCAATGATGGAGGAACATGGTGGAAACCAAGAAATCAGAAAGGAAAACGGTTCCCAAAAAAGGGTGTTGATGGACAACGAGTCCACTGAGTTAGCATAATTATGATTTTTTCGTTAGGATCTGAATACTATCTTCGAATTTGGACTAAAGGCCTGATTCAACCCAAAAGCAAGCTCAAAAGATGAGGATGAGGACTGCCCAAATCTCGTAAGGAAATTTTTTGTCAAATCTCTGGGTGATGTGGTATCTCAACACTCTCCCTCACAAACAAGACTACACATCTGGTGTATGGACATATATCATATACTACAAATGCATAATAAACATTTATATTTTCATAAATATATAGCATATGCAGATTATGATCACAACTTACAACAAGACATGTGATCATAACATGTGGGGTCTCAACACTCCCCTCACAAACAAGACTACACATTTGGTGTGTGGACATATAACATTTAATACAAATGCATAATAAACATTTATATTTTCATAAATATATAGCATATGCAGATGATGATCACAACTTACAACAAGACATGTGATCATAACAAAAAAGCATCATACATATATTATCTTACCGATATAAGAGATATATTTGTTTTAATATGTCACAAATGTATCTTTCCCTAACCAGTGTCAAAATGTTGCAAAAAATATAACCAATTCAATTTAAATTACACCCTTACTTTATATACCAAGAGAAGAGAAAATTGTGAAGTCAATCACCACCATCCTAAAATGATTCATTTCGATCTCCACCAGCATCCGACAATCATATCACTCATTTTATTTCATAAATGAATGAATAGAGTACGTACTACAATTCTTCTCACAACATGATGAAGAACGAGGTTAATCCTAAAGACAAATGCTAGTACCTATTTCCACATGTACTATACTTTTAATAGCGATTGAACAAGGGAATAAGTCATGAAATATACCGAATTAGTAAAACTAATCCTAAGATTGAGATATGATGTTATGTCGTAAGACATTGTAAGCTAAAATATTGATATTATGATACATTTTCCATATATTCTTCTAACAAGGTCAAACTATAACAAGTTCCCAATGGACAAAAAATATCACTAACTTTTAAAAGCATTCTCGAGAAGGTGAACTATTTTGGGGAAGGAAAGAGATACACATATACATTTGAATTTTACATATTCAATTTTATGCAAAGTAATGAGAATTTTGTAGTAACTTGGTAACATATACATACAAACAATGAAAAAGAGGAATGTGGACACAATTCAATTTCACAAAGCAAAAATTCAATTTCACATAGAAAAAAACAAAAATCATTCAATTTCGCATACAAAGAGATGAATATGAACACAATAAAATTTGACGTATTCAATTTAATGCAAAGGAATGTGAATTTTGTAACCTGAAAACATCTAGACACACAATGATCCAACGACAAATGCAGTAGCCACAATCACTAGGTTGTCATGCAGGTCAATTTGGTCCCAGTCACCTTCAAGAAGACCTAAATGCCTATAAAAATTTAAGTAACCAATAATGGACCTCATAAGGAAATGTAGTTGTATCTATATGATGCAAGAATATCGTAGCAATGGTGTGAAGGAATAACAATTCGGAATCTGGTTCTGTAAAGTCGACAAAGGGTCTGTCCTACACGCAAGCAAGAAAATGAATGATCTGTCAAGAAATCCCTTAGGACGCTTGAAAATTCAACAACCTCCTAATCCGAAGATAGACCATCCGGAATGGTGGGTAGTTTAGATCCATTGTTCCATTACAGTTGAATTTGCGGTTACCGTGACCCTAACATGGCTCCCTCTGAACCCGACGACGTAATGTGTGAGTTGCTGGTGATGATCAACATTGAGAATCTGATGAGCCATGGAAAATGAGAGGGGAGTAGAGAGGTGTGTGTGTGTTGGAATCGGTAAGACTCGCCGGTTGAAAGTTTGTTATGCAGAGGAACTCAACAAACTCGTTCTTTACTTTAACTCTAGATAACACTAAACACAAAATGACTATATTGTCCTTTCCTGTGATCTTATAAAAAAGTACTAATCCTAATAGAGATTATCTTTCCATAAAAAGTAACATTAGCATTAGGGACCAACATTAGCAATATAAAATTGCAAATGTAGAATATATCCATATGACCATACCATAGGACCATACCTGCGAGATCATGACAGAAGAGATCAATCATCAGCATAACATGCTTGTTCAAGAAAATGATCAGCATAAAATGGATATACAAAAAATGGTTCCAATTATAGAGTCTACTTTGATTATCAAATTTTGGAAATTGCAAGATATTTTATATCTAATCTTTATAAACTAAAGGGTGTAACTATGTAAGTACTAACATGAACATATTCACTTCCACGTGGTCGGTAAATTTGAATGTGAGAAAAACACAAGAAAGGGGGTTGAATAGTGTTGGTTTTTCTGGTTTTCTTTTTCTAAGTGTTAAAAGTTGTTCAAAATCTGATGAGTACAGATTCTGATACAGAGTCTGAGTGCAGCGGAATATAAAACACAAAGATAAAAGATAGATAGATAGAGAGACAGAGAGAGAGAGAGAGAGAGAGCAGACACAAACAATTTATACTTGTTTCTCACATAACACATGAGTAGTCCAGTCCTCTTGCTCTTTCAAGGGATTTCACTATAATCACTACTGATTACAATTGCTCAAGGACTCTTCCAAGAGACTTCTCAATGCTCAAGCACACTTGTAGGAGACTTTTATGTTCAAGGTCACCACCAAGAGACTTCCAATGCTCAAGGACAACTCCAAGAGACTTACATTGCTCTAGCACGCAGGCAAGATGCTTTCAGTGCTCAAAGGACAATCCTAAGAGACTTCTATTGCTCAAGGTTTCACCAAGAGACTTATATGCTCAAGCTTTACAAGCAAGAGACTTCTGTTTGTTTACAGCAACTGTTGGTATTGCAAAAGCAAGTATCGTTTTTATATCGTTCCACAGGGATTAATGTGATATCATAAACCGTTCAACGTCGATTATCGTCTTAAGTTAGGGTTTAACCATTTGTTTTACTACACTACTCATTGTTTTAAAAACATAATAAATAAATAGTAGAGTAATAGGACATAGAAGGTGCTAGGATTAACGTTCATCAATCAAACATCGTTTATATTCGATTGATTACAAATACGGATTCTAGCTTTTTCTTATATATGACATTATTACGTATTGCTCAACAACATCATTGATTTCCCAAATGACGTCGTGAGATCGATTGTATCGTTTAATCGATGATTTCTCAATCTATTAAACGATCCAAAAGCTTTACGATCCAATACTTTAATGTAATTATCAAAACCAAATCCCATTTCTAGAATTTCTTATCTTGATAGAAAATCATTCTAAACCTAGATTCAAAAGTCTTTTTCAACAACATTTAAATCAAACATAAGATTGAAAAGCAAGAAGAAATTCAATGGTATATAAAAATTGCTAGAATCATATATTGAATAATCAAAAGTTTACAACATGGATGATTGATTACCTATTAATCCCAACAAAGGAGATTAGTTGATCATTGTCATGACAACTATGGCAAAATAAGAAAGGAAGATGAAGATATGTGAGAGCTTGATGTCTCAAAGCTTCTTAAGATCTTCTTCAATCCAAATCAAATTGCTATTTGAAGTTCTTCTCCCTCTATGCCTATTCTCTCTCAAAGATAACAAGTTTTCTAAGCTCTGGAAAATAAGAATTCTGATAAAAAACTAACTCTCTAAAAAATGAGCTTAAAATTCTATAAATATGCTGAGAAAAGGCACGCTCGCTACAAGCGACCAGCCTGTCGCTTGTAGCGAGGACGTCAACTGGCCAATCATAGAGCTCCACGTCACCATCAGCATTAAACCGCCCCTTTGGTCGCTGTAGCGACAAGGTCTGTCGCTACAAGCGACCAGCCTTTGAAATTCCCTGCCTAGGCTCGCTTCAAGCGTCCAGTTCATCGCTACAAGCGATGAACTCTTGTAAATCCCTGCCTAAGCTCGCTTCTAGCGATGGAGTCTGCACTTCAAGCGATGGCTTCCTGGAAATCCCTGCCTATCCTCGCTACTAGCGATGGCTTCTGCGCTTGTAGCGATGGCATCCAGAAAAGCTTCAATCTTTTGCATCAATCAGGTTCAAGCATGTATTTCCTGCATAATCACATAGGGTAAGGCTTAGGATCACAATCATTGCATTTTTAACACAAATATGCTCTAATCCTAAGGTAACTTGCAAAACAAGTAATCATAAGTGCCCTAAAATGTATCAAAATATAATACCTTTTAGGCACTTATCAAACTCTCCCCAACTTACATTTTGGTTTGTCCTCAAACCAAAGAACAAAAAGGAAATTTTCATAGCTTTTAAAACCACAGTATTGAGCAATTAGCAAAGGATTCAAAAGTGCGAAGAAATAAACATCAAGTGAGTGATTCAAATGTGATTGCGCAAGCTAAAGTTCAGTTTCTTATTAAACAAGATACATTCTACAAATGTGAACTAGTTCTAAACACAAGGAATCAAATCATACAATCCTAAACAAGCAACATGTTTAAATTTGAACCAAACCTAACACACTTCTTTATAAAGTATATGAACAATTGAAATCATTTGTAAGGGTTATGAACACTCATCCAATAAACATGATAACATACAATCAAATTATGTGTCTATCTAATTATCATTTCCAAAAGCATAAAAGGCATTGATCAAAAGGTCTTTAAGGGTTGTAATTGGGCTAGGTTACAAAAGAATTGTCATATGTGGGATATTTGAATTCAAATGGCCAAGCAAAAGGAACATTCAATCTAATTACACTTCCTTCTTTTTCCAATACAACACTTGGTGAATTTCCAACTTTTCTTATTCTTGATTGATCTTTGACAACTTTTTCTTTGAAATCATGCAAACCTTTTCATTTTTCTCTTTTCTTTTTCTTGGTTTGCTTTTCTTTCTTTTTTCTTTTCTTTTCTTTTTCTTGTTGTCAAGATCATATATCATCATTCACCCTAATATTGACATAAATAAAACCTTCCTTTCTCCCCAACTTATTTCAATGACACCCTAATCGAATGTTCCTTTGTTATTATGGCAAAGGTCAATAAAAACGATGGATAAGGGTTCAAAAGAAAACAACTATCAGAATTTAATAAAGAGTTAACTATGAACTGAATTTTTTTACAAACTCCGGCAATTTAAATAAGCAGATGAGCTTATTAAATTGACAGTCCACAGTTAACAATTCTGATTCAATTAGGCTCAGATGGGTTAACAGATACTCACACATCTCACAGGGTAGGTTCATTTGGTCAAGTATTTCACTCAATTTCAAAAAAAAATGCCTTGATCATTTCAATGCTCTTATACAAATTAAAACAACAACAGATTTAACATAATATAACTGAGTTAAACATGATATTGGTCTCCTGCATATATATACAATGGTTGAGGATTCCTCACATTTTTGGCTAGTTCTACATTGGTTCAAAACTAAACACATGCTTGCTTAAAAACTGAATAAATTAACTTGTGTGTGTAAAGAACTTATTCACATTTAAGAATATACCTAGAAAAACAAGAAAACGAGTACCTTAGCTGCGCGCTTTAACACTCATTCTATCATTATCACTCAGATGATTCAAAGTTCAAGCATTGGCTTTTGAATCTTTCATCTTTCTTTCAACAATGTTGGGATAATTTCAAAAAATTTTAACATAAATAAATAACAAAACATAACTAGAATATAAACTATACTAACATGTTATACCCAAAATAAATAACATAAACATAAATAACTTAAACCAAAAAGGTACATCATCCATGGTACAAAAGAAACAAAATCAAAGTACAAAGCATAAATAAAAATGTTAAAGTACAAAGCTGAATAAATAAAACGAAAGAGAAAACAAATCAAGATCTGCAGCTCTGCATCATCAATCTGAATCTGAATCCATGTCCTCAGAGTCTATCAAGTCAGCTGCCATGCGATCAATAGAATTTGTAGCTGCTGAGGAGTCATCATCCAGATCATCATCAACATCGGCGTCGTCATCACCCTGATCACCGGCATCCTGATCACCAGCATCAGCTGCAGCTGCCCCTCCTGGAAAGAATGGCCTGTCCCCAGGCCAAGCTATGTGCTCAGAGAAGAAAGCAGGCGTCCATGGGCTTTGGCCACTGTCATGCAGATGGCTCTGAATCGTAGTAAGTGCCCGATGATTTGACGCATTCTGCGCCAACAGAAAAGAGCTCACAGTAGCAGAGTCCCAACTCGAGAAGTCCAGTGGTGGAATGGTCGGGTGGCTAGGGTGGCTAGTATGGCAAGGGTGCTGAGGTGGTGGTGGTGGTACATGAGAAGGTCCTGCTGAGGTGGATGGTCCAGCTGAGGTATGAGGTGGGGCAACAGGTGCAGGTGTAGAGCAGTACCTATTGATGTATCTATCATCAATAGGGTTTTTAATTTCCTCATCAACCTGTGATGGCATGTGCACTCTAGCTCGCCTACATAGTCCCATAATCAACCCGGGAAAAGTCAGAGGGCATTTAGGTTTGCCCGGGGGTAAAATGCCACTCTCAGCTACTATCCTCATCTCATTCGCTATCAGCCTAGCAACGTCAACTTGACGCTGAGTGAGGATATAATGGACAAGAGGGGTCACATCTAAGGTGGTGGAAGAAGTATGAGATTTGGGGCGGATGTTATACAAAATAAGGGTAAGAACTACCTGAGCCTCAGTGGTCATGTCCTCTCGAAATGCTCGGAAAGGCTTACCCGAAGCCCTACTCAAATCATAACTCTTCCCCTCCTGGAAGATGTCCCGTGCGATGCTCTCGTGATCCCAATCACCACTCCTCTGATGCTCACAGAAATCACAAAGCGCAGTGGGTGCAAGCGGATTATCCTCTTCAACTAGCTCCAGAGGCTTGCCCAAATACGCGTTGATGGACATGCGATCAAAGGTGATGGTGCGCCCTCGCACGTAGGTAGTCCATGTGAACTCGTCAGATGGATCAGAGGGGATCGCGTTCGCGTAGAATTCGCGCACGATGTCATAATTAATCCTCCTGGGTGGCGTGCATAGAATCCCCCACTTCCTCTCGTTAATCATGGCTGCTATGCCTCCATACTCCCTCTCTTCAGATATCTCGAACCGTTTCTCAGACCAGATTCGTCTTGTCCTCAGCTCCTCGTACCTTTCTTGATTCCTCCAGCTTAGGAAACGACTTGCGTCGTGTGGTTGAATGTTTGCTCTTGGTCGTGACGAGGAGCTTTCAACGTTCCTTTGACGTTTAGACGAGGTTTTAGGTGCCATTCCTACACAATGATTTAAAACAGATGAAAATCAGGTAGGACACAAGTCAAGTTTCAATCAAAACAAAAATAAAACAAATTCTGGGTTCGCTCGCTACAAGCGACAGCTTGGTCGCTGTAGCGACGAAACCCAGAAAATGTCTGTTTCCTGCGCTACAAGCGCTGTTCTAGCGAGGGAACCCATTTTCAAAAATCATGATTTTTCTGATTTGAACTTGGTTGTAGCATGCGAAATTAACATTAAAGCTAAAATAAATGACTAACAATCACCTAAACTTCCTAAATCCTCAAAAACCCTAATTTATTTTGAATTTTTACAAAGGGTTTTTCCAAAATACGATTTCTATGAACAAGAGGATTAGAGGGGAGTTTTCTAGGTGATTTTCGTTCATTTACAACAGCTTAAACTATGTATAACATGGGTAATCAACAGGGCATTCTAAAGTTCAAAATTTTCGAAAAACCCTAAACCCTAAATTCTCAAATCAACATGCAAGCACTTATAAACAGTAAAAAGCTACTAAATAGTGACAGAAAGGGACGAATCACATACCTGAAGTGTTGTTGAGTGAGATTAAACAGATGTAAAGAGTGATTTTGCAGAATTGCAGAAATGGAAAGAGAACAAAAATGCAGAAATGATATGGAATGGAAATGGTATGTTACAGATGCGAAAATATAATAAAAAACGGCTAGGACACTTAATGAAAGTAGTTGGGGAGTAGCTGAAGCGACAGGAGTGGCCTGGGTATTATAAAACTGTTTTCTGATACGCTCGCTACAAGCGCGCGACCTGTCGCTACAGCGACAGGCAAAAAGCCCATTGCTACAAGCGTGGAATGGCGCTACAAGCGCAAGTGCAAATTCCATCGCTACAAGCGACAAGTGCGTCGCTACAGCGACGTAGTGTAAATTCCATCGCTACAGCGATGAATTGGTCGCTGTAGCGACCATGACAGGAAACAGAAAAATAAAATTTGGAGTTCTTGCCACTATCCCAACATGCATAAATAACTGTACAGAAGTAAAATAACACTAAAAATGCAACATACTTACAAAATTGGGGTGCCTCCCAACAAGCTCTTGTTTAACGTCATTAGATCGACGCCTGATTCGCTTACGCATAAGAATCAATGAGGGAAATCGTTGTCGTGTGCCGAACAACTTCACCTCCAAAATATGGTTTAAGCCTCTGTCCATTCACTGTCCATGTCGACTTGGTGATAGGATCCTCTAATTCCACAGCTCCATAAGGTTTTACTTCCTTTATCATGAACGGACCGGACCACTTGGACTTCAATTTACCCGGAAATAGTCGTAGCCTTGCATTGAATAGCAACACCATTTGACCAGGCTTGAATTCCCTCTTCATGATCTTCTTGTCATGATACCGTTTAACCTTTTCCTTATAAAGCTTGCTTGACTGATAGGCTTGGTCACGCATTTCTTCTAACTCATGCATCTGAAGCTTTCTCTTCTCCCCAGCTTGCTCTTGATCAAAGTTCAAAAACTTGAGCGCCCAAAACGCTTTGTGCTCCAACTCGACCGGCAAGTGGCATGCTTTCCCATACACCAACTGGAATGGTGTGAAACCCGTAGGAGCTTTGTATGCGGTCCTATAGGCCCACAACGCTTCGTCCAGTTTCATCGCCCAGTCCTTTCTTGAAGATGACACGGTCTTCTCAAGTATCCGTTTGATTTCACGGTTGGATACCTCGGCTTGACCGTTGGTCTGTGGATGGTATGGTGAAGCTACCTTGTGCTTTACCCCATAGTGCTTGTTGGGTTTTTGTAGATTGGCTACATTTTGCAAAAACATCTACTAGCCAGATGCTGGGACAGATGCGGTAGCATATGGAACAGCATTACGTGAGTTGTGTTTTCGCGCCAGCTAGCGCTTTATATTTATGTACGCAATCTTCCAAAGATTTGCCTGAAGATTTATTTTCCTCTAGCTTGCTGATCAAGGCGCGTGTATCTGATTGAAGATTTGATTGAAGTTTTATTTGCCTTGCTATTTGTTCCACAAGATATCATTCTATATTTGGAAGCTTTTTATTATTTCTAGAAGATTGTTTCAGCTGGACCGGTCAATGTCCATGCTCTTTTTGAAGCCCAGACCCGTGCTACTTCAGTACTATATATTCGTGAAGGCAAACCCTAGTTGGGTAACTAAAAACCGTGTGTGTTAGTAAAGCGTGTGTTTTAAGGTTTTTAGGGTTTTGTTTGTTAATTGTGAGCCTTGCTTGTATCTCCCTGATTCAAGCTAAGGACTGAGTTTGTTTTGAGTTGTAATTTGTAAGCTACTCCTAAGCTTTTAAGTACGGAGTGAGTATGTGTTATTAGCGTGTGTTTCTCTTGGTTGTGTTTTATGTTTTGTGTGTTTGATAACAATACTGTGTGTGTTGTTCGTAGGAATTGAGACGGGGTCTCATATCTAGGAGTTCCTAGATAGAGTTGCCACTGGTAGGGTCTAGGTGCAAAGTCAAGTAGTGTGTCTGCGTTGGTCTTTTCACTAGAACTATAATAGTGGAATCATTCCTGGATTGGTATCCCCCAGAGTAGGAGAGTTGCTCCGAACTGGGTTAACAAACTCACTGTGTACTTTATATTTCCGCTGTGTTCCTTTTAATTTGTGCCTTGTTACGCTGTGTTTCTTTAATTGTAGTTCTGAGTAGACACGCGCTCGGACAGTTGTGCCAACATTGTGCACAGCATATTTCAGTCAGGTTGCCAGGAATTTCAGTGCTCAAGTGCTTTTGCTAACTGTTGATTGCAGAAGTGAGAACCTCCGTCACTTATTAGCACTCTTGGAGTTCCAAATCGGGAAAAGATGTTCCTTTTCAGAAACTTGACCACCGTCTTGCTATCGGCTTTCTGAGATGCTATTGCTTCTACCCACTTTGACACATAATCAACAGCCACCAGAATATACTCGTTGTTCAAAGAAGATGGAAATGGCCCTACAAAGTCGATACCCCAACAATCGAAGACTTCGACTTCAAGGATACTTTGTAGAGGCATTTCATTCCTCTTTGAAATCCCTCCGGTTTTCTGGCAACTCTCGCATTCTTTCACATGTTCATATGAGTCTTTGAACAAGGAGGGCCAATAAAAGCCAGCTTGAAGAACTTTTGCTCCAGTTCTTTCTCCACTGTAATGACAACCATATGGCGAGTTGTGACAGTGCCACATGATGTCCTTGGCTTCTTCTCTAGCAACACATCTTCTTATTAAGTGGTCTACTCCAATCTTGAAGAGATACGGGTCATCCCAAATGAATTGAGTGGCGTCTCTCAACAACCTCTTCTTCATTTGCCATGTGTAATCCTCCGGAATGAAACCAGTTGCTTTATAATTGGCCATGTCAGCGAACCATGGTCTTTCTTGCACCATAAGCAACTGTTCATCCGGGAACTCTTCAAGGATGTCCATTTCATTCTTTGTTATCTCATTGTTCACCAATCTTGACAGATGATCAGCTACTAGGTTCTCAGTCCCCTTCTTGTCCTTAATCTCCAAATCAAACTCTTGGAGTAGCAACATCCAACGGATGAGTCTCGGCTTTGAGTCGGGTTTGGTAATTAAGTACTTGATAGCTGCATGGTCAGTCCAGATAACAATTTTTGAACCAATGAGATACGAACGAAATTTTTCTAATGCGAACACTATGGCAAGTAATTCTTTTTCAGTGGTAGCATAATTGACTTGTGCGTCATTTAAAACTTTACTTGCGTAGTGTATAGCATGAAAAATTTTGTTTTTGCGTTGACCTAACACCGCGCCTACCGCATAATCACTTGCATCGCACATAAGTTCAAAATCGTATGTCCAGTTTGGTGCGGTGATTATGGGTGCGGATGTTAAGCTATCCTTTAAACTATTAAATGCATTTAAACAGTCAATATCAAAATCAAAAGACTTATCTTTGTTGAGCAAGTTGCTCAATGGCTTGGCAATTTTTGAGAAGTCTTTGATGAATCTCCGATAGAACCCGGCATGGCCTAGGAAACTTCGGATTCCTTTGACATTGACTGGTGGTGGAAGTTTTCCTATCACGTCGACCTTAGCTTTATCAACTTCGATACCCTTGGAGGAGATCTTGTGACCAAGGACAATACCCTCGGTTACCATGAAGTGACACTTCTCCCAATTGAGCACCAAGTTGGTTTCCTTGCACCGTTTCAGTACCGTGTCCAGATTCTTCAAGCATAAATCAAATGATGACCCGAAAACTGAGAAGTCGTCCATGAACACTTCAATGCTTTTCTCTATCAAGTCTGCAAAGATGGCTTGCATGCATCGTTGAAATGTTGCTGGAGCGTTACATAATCCGAACGGCATGCGTCGATATGCAAATACCCCAAAAGGACATGTGAATGCAGTCTTCTCGTGATCGTCTGGATTCACCGATATCTGATTGTAACCTGAATACCCGTCAAGGAAACAGTAAAAAGCTTGTCCTGACAGCCTCTCTAGCATTTGATCCATAAATGGTAGAGGAAAATGATCCTTTCTAGTTGCTTTGTTCAACCTCCGGTAGTCGATACACATCCTCCAACCGGTCACGGTTCTTGTCGGTATGATCTCATTCTTCTCGTTCGTGATAACCGTCATACCTCCCTTCTTAGGGACAACTTGAACCGGACTAACCCAAGTGCTATCCGAGATCGGATATATCATGCCGGCTTCAAGTAGCTTCACTACTTCTTTCCGGACTACTTCTTTCATGTTTGGGTTTAGCCGTCTTTGAGGTTGTGCTACCGGCTTATAATCCTCTTCCATCATGATCTTATGCATGCAATAGGAAGGACTTATCCCTTTTAAGTCGGATAGTGTCCAACCTATTGCTTCCTTGTTGGACTTCAAGACTTCGACCAATCTTGTTTCTTCTTGGTTTGATAAGGAGCTACTAATGATCACCGGTTTCTTACCCTCTTGATCAAGAAACACATACTTCAAATGTGAGGGCAAGATCTTCATCTCCGGCTTCACTTCTTCTACTTTAGCTTCATTCGTCAATTCCTCGATTTTGGCTTTGTGAGGAGGAATTTCCTTCAACGAATCGAGCTCCTTCAAATACTCTTCAAGCTCTAGCTCATCTTCTTCTCCTAGGATACTTAGTGCGTTTTTCAAAACTCTCTCAAGATGTGTCAAATCATGCAACTGGTTTCTCGTATCAACTATCAATGCTTCCGTTGCATCCATCTTGAAGCACGCAGCTTTATCACTAGGAAACTTCATTGCTTCATGGATGTTGAAATTGACTTCTTCATCGTCCACACGGACTTTCATTAAGCCTCCGTCAAGATCAATCATCATCCGTGCCGTTTGCATGAAAGTTCTCCCAAGAAGTAGTGGCACATCATCATCCTCCGGAATATCCATCACTACAAAGTCAACGGGGAACAAGAACTTGTCGACTTTCACCAACACGTCTTCAGCAATTCCCAATGGACGAGTGTAGGATTTGTCGGCCAATTGCAAGGTTAAGTTGGTTCTCTTCACAACTATATCACCAATCCTTTTGACAACGGATAATGGGATTAGGTTGATACTTGAACCCAAATCAATGAGTGCCTTGCCGACATCAACATTGCCAATGGACACGAGCAGTGTAACTTTGCCCGGATCTCTCTTCTTTCTTGACAATGTATTCTGGATGATTTCACTACAATTCGCGTCTAGCAGAATTGTTTCTTCTTCATCAAACCTCCTCTTCTTGGAAAGGATTTCCTTCATGAACTTGGCATACGTAGGCATTTGCTCTAGGGCTTCCGAGAACGGTATATTGATTTGTAACCTTTTGAAAACTTCAAGGAACCTAGCAAACTGCCTCTCCTTCTCTTTTTTGGCTGGTGTAGTTGGGTAAGGTAGGTGCGGTGTCGGTGCATTTTTCACTATTTCTTGCTTCTTGCCCTTCTCCTTCACCACATCCTTCTTCCATACAATGTTCTCATTTTCAACTACATCCTTATTATTTTTTTCTACTACATCCTCTATATGTACATCTCCCGTTTCTTCCTCACGTCCTTCATCATCATCCTTCTCCTTCACCTCTTTCTCAACAACCCTTCTCTCTACTTCAAGATTGTCCCCTATACCTTGGCCAATGACCTTCCCGCTCCTTGTAGCAATTGCCTTGCAATTTTCGTTGTCTCTTGTTGCAAGGACTTCCTCATCAAAATGACTTAATTGTCATTTCGATGATGATGCATGATCCTTTGGGTTGGTTTGTGTGTTGGCGGTAAAGGTTCCGCCTTGTTGAGTAGCTTGAGAAAGTTGTTGTGCCAACTGGCCCACTTGCGTCTCCAGATTTTTGATGGACGCATCAGTGTTCTTCTGGTTGGCCATTGACATCTGCATGAATTGATTGAGGGTTTCATCGGTGGATTGGTTGCGGTTTTGTTGTGGAGGTTGATATTGGTTATAGTTCTGGTAAGGTTGTCGGTTATATTGCCCAGCTTCTGGTCTCCACCCTTGGCCATAATTCGGATTATTCCCTCTTGGGAAGTTGTTTGGATGGCTTTGGAATTGGTTAGGAAACTGTTGAGGCCTTGGTTGATTACCAACATAGCTTACCTCTTCTGTAGGGGGCGGACAAAATCCGGTTGGGTGGTCTCCCGAACAAAGCTCGCAAGATGCGACTTGGTGTTGTCTTCTTTGTTCGTTCTGGATGTCCTTCATTTGTTGAGGAAGGTTGGCCATTTTCTTTGTCAACTCTTCCACTTGTTGCGTGAGCAACTTGTTTTGTGCAAGGATCGCATCATTAGTTCCCAAGTCTAGGATTCCCGCCTTCCTTTGGCTTTGGCTTCGGTTGTGATGAGCTTGGTGGTCATTCAACGCCATTCTCTCTATAATAGCAACAGCATCCTCGGCGCTCTTGGCCATCAAAGAACCACCAGCAGCAGCGTCAAGCAATAGCTTGGATTGTTGTTGCATCCCGTTCCGGAAGAGATGAATTTGTGTTAACTCATCAAATCCATGGTTCGGACATCTTCTGAGCATTGACTTGAAACGCTCCCAGGCTTCACATAATGTCTCACTAGTGCCTTGTGAGAACACCGCAATAGTTGTCTTCGCCTCCATGAAACGATTCTGAGGGAAGAACCTCTCAAGGAATTTCTCCTCAAGCGTATTCCAGTTCGTCATCACCGTCGGAGGTTGGTCCAAGTACCACTCCTTAGCTTTGCCTATCAATGAATGTGGAAACATCCTCATCCACATTGCCTCCTCGTTATTCTCCGTCTCACCAAGGGTTCCCGCAATCTCATAGAATTTTGTGAGATGTTGGAACGGGTCTTCATGGTCTAATCCTGAGAATGGATTAGCATATAAGATTTGTAATATCCCCGTCTTCATCTCCGTTTGCTTGGCAGTCCTCGGTGTTTTCCACAATTGTGCGAAACGGCGTGGACTATTAGTACATGGCAACCCACGACCGCCTGAACCTCCAGGATCTTCTACTGCAGCCATATGTAACTCTTGGCTTGGACTAGGAATAGATGAATGACTAGAAACAGAACTCTCCTCTTGTTGCCTCTTCCTTGCTTGTTGCTTCTTTCTCCGATTCTTGCTATTGTTTCGACGAGCTGTTCTCTCTATCTCGGAATCAAAAAGAAGTTGGTCCTCTGGTACTTGACCTCGCATAAACGATATCAACAATCTGACCACAAAGGATTAGCAAACAAGATGGATAAGAAATATTAGTTATATACATAAAAGAATTTTGTGCAAAATTGCTTAAAACCATAATTAAAGTTGCAATGATTATAATATCATAACTTTAATCCCCGGCAACGGCGCCATTTTGTTGGTATTGCAAAAGCAAGTATCGTTTTTATATCGTTCCACAGGGATTAATGTGATATCATAAACCGTTCAACGTCGATTATCGTCTTAAGTTAGGGTTTAACCATTTGTTTTACTACACTACTCATTGTTTTAAAAACATAATAAATAAATAGTAGAGTAATAGGACATAGAAGGTGCTAGGATTAACGTTCATCAATCAAACATCGTTTATATTCGATTGATTACAAATACGGATTCTAGCTTTTTCTTATATATGACATTATTACGTATTGCTCAACAACATCATTGATTTCCCAAATGACGTCGTGAGATCGATTGTATCGTTTAATCGATGATTTCTCAATCTATTAAACGATCCAAAAGCTTTACGATCCAATACTTTAATGTAATTATCAAAACCAAATCCCATTTCTAGAATTTCTTATCTTGATAGAAAATCATTCTAAACCTAGATTCAAAAGTCTTTTTCAACAACATTTAAATCAAACATAAGATTGAAAAGCAAGAAGAAATTCAATGGTATATAAAAATTGCTAGAATCATATATTGAATAATCAAAAGTTTACAACATGGATGATTGATTACCTATTAATCCCAACAAAGGAGATTAGTTGATCATTGTCATGACAACTATGGCAAAATAAGAAAGGAAGATGAAGATATGTGAGAGCTTGATGTCTCAAAGCTTCTTAAGATCTTCTTCAATCCAAATCAAATTGCTATTTGAAGTTCTTCTCCCTCTATGCCTATTCTCTCTCAAAGATAACAAGTTTTCTAAGCTCTGGAAAATAAGAATTCTGATAAAAAACTAACTCTCTAAAAAATGAGCTTAAAATTCTATAAATATGCTGAGAAAAGGCACGCTCGCTACAAGCGACCAGCCTGTCGCTTGTAGCGAGGACGTCAACTGGCCAATCATAGAGCTCCACGTCACCATCAGCATTAAACCGCCCCTTTGGTCGCTGTAGCGACAAGGTCTGTCGCTACAAGCGACCAGCCTTTGAAATTCCCTGCCTAGGCTCGCTTCAAGCGTCCAGTTCATCGCTACAAGCGATGAACTCTTGTAAATCCCTGCATAAGCTCGCTTCTAGCGATGGAGTCTGCGCTTCAAGCGATGGCTTCCTGGAAATCCCTGCCTATCCTCGCTACTAGCGATGGCTTCTGCGCTTGTAGCGATGGCATCCAGAAAAGCTTCAATCTTTTGCATCAATCAGGTTCAAGCATGTATTTCCTGCATAATCACATAGGGTAAGGCTTAGGATCACAATCATTGCATTTTTAACACAAATATGCTCTAATCCTAAGGTAACTTGCAAAACAAGTAATCATAAGTGTCCTAAAATGTATCAAAATATAACACCTTTTAGGCACTTATCAGCAACTATAAACAAACTTGTTCTTACACCGGATATATATAAAAGTAATGTTATATGTCGCGAAGGCTTGATACGCGAAAATTTCACGAACATTTTGGAAAATAGAACAGCTATTAGTATGTATCTCTCACGCAACGACAACTTCACATACTAAGCTTCACACATGAAAAACATCCTTAGTCTATGTTTGTTACACCAACAAAAAGACCCTCATTTATAATAATTTCTTCTCTTAGTGGCCCAAAAAGAAATTTCAGTTCATGAAATTCTTGATCTACCTTTTTTCTTACAAAACTTAACGATTTACATCATGATTAGAAATGAGAAACATGATTTTTGAATCTTGTGGTGTTACTCTTGGAATGGTAGATGCTGAAACATCCACGTTCTACTTTCCACTTCTCAATTTAGGTCCAATTTTATTTCATCAATTAAACAGACTTGTGATTAAATAGAGCTTCCAAAAATGCACAAGGTGTGAAAGCACACACGTAGTGCTGGATAGATGCCATGGAACTAGGTTTGGTGGTTGTGGAAGAAAAAAAAAGTAGGCAAGTTGTCATACCACATAGTTCGTTATGCTCTCGTGAAATTAATTTTGCTACATTCAGCATTTCCCCTGATTTAATTACTTAACTGAGTTTCCTTCAAAAAAAATTACTTAACTAAGTTACTTAATTCTATTCTGCTGCTATTGGAATGGTGGAGTTGACTTATTTGCCAGTGTTGTCTTGCAGCTAATGGAATGGTGGGTTTGGCTTATTTGCTAGTGTTTTTGTTCAGTCTGTGATGCAATCGTGTGCCTATTTGTGAGTTGTATCTATAGCTCTATTTTTTAAGGTGACAGTGTGAAAAATGGTGTTGGTGGGTGGGTTTAGATTCAGTTTTGTATTAGGTAGCTTTGGTGATTGTATTATAGATTGGGGAGTGTTATGGTCGGTTTTCCTCTAGTCTCATACCATTCTCTTATTGTTTGTAATTTTGGCATTTTGATAAATTTATCTTTGCTTCTTCAAAAAACAAACTTAACTAAGTTACAATACATTTATTTATTCATATTTATTTTTAAAAAATATACATACATTTTGATTTATTGTTATTAGTTTGCCACCTTTTGTTATTAATTTATGCTGGTGTATTTTTGTCAAAAAAATTATGCTTGCATATTTTTTTTTTTGAAACAACATATATATATATATATATATATATAATAATAATAAGCCACCTATATCATACAAGACGTACAATAGGGGTTAGAGAAACAACGGAGCAAAGAGCCCGGGATTGCGGTAACCCCAAAAACCAAAACCAAAAACTACTGTCATGACAGCAACACTGCTAAAGCCAACACATCAAGCATCACCACGCCAGACCCCAAAACCCCAACTGCACAACAAAACAACAAAAAACAAAACAAAATTCCCCTAACGCAAAAGACACTCATTTGGGCTCCATCTCTATTCATAGTTAATTCTAGGACATTGAGTCATTGCCTGATATGGATAGTTCCGTTAGATGTTCATTCGAAAATCCTTTGCTGAAACAGGAAGTATTCGTTCATTCTTGTTGCCCTTGAAGTTCTTTGTTTGTTTCTACACGTGGTCAGAAGAAGACAAAGTTGTGCTCAGATCCTTTGATGTGGACAACTATAAAAGACGACAAACCTGACATGGAGTCTGGGTCCCTCAGGTGCTTATGAAGTCTGAAGGTCTTCCAAGTCTGATAGGTTCTTCTGTGTCTGACTAGGTCTTCTGAGTCTGATGATCACCACAAAGTCTGATGATTTCTTCTACTTCTGAGAGGCGTCCTTTTCTTCTGATCCAATGTGTTGACTTATGGTTGACCTTTCTTCAGATCTTCTACCATAGTCTCTTTGAGTTTCTCTTGTGCTTCTGATGCTTTAATACATGTTAAATATTTGATGGATACATTCTATGATCCTGCACTCTTGAACAAATATTAGTATATCCAATTGTTCTTCAATACTTTGTTATCATCAAAACCTTAAAGGAATTGTACAAGACCCTTCTTGTTCCAACAAAATTGGCAAAAAATACTTTTTCTCGACTATTATACTAGCTGGGGTTGGTATGATTTGCTAAATGGTGTGATTACATTCTTCTTACGTTATTTTTAGTATGTTTTTAAGTCACTATAGTAAACAGTTGGAGTCATTATAGAGGAGTTTTAGAGAAGTTGACCATGGTTTAAGGGACATTTTGTATTATTTTCATTGGAGTCATGTAATTTTGTTTCTTCCCTAACCCAGACAGTTTCATGTATTTTGAGTCTTTTATTGACAAATCATGTAATTCCGTGAGCAAGACACCTCATGAAAGTTTTTGAAGACATGAAATGAAGGTTATGAGGGTTCAATAAGGCTTTAAAGATATTACAAGTTGAGGAAATTATGTCTTAGGTCCCAAGAACAAGTTAGAGAAGGAAAACACTTGAAGAACGGTGAAAAAAGGCATTTTCCGCACCTGAGGCTGAAGCGACACACCTCGTTCATTACCCACGTGCCCGGGGCGCATTAGACATAGAGCATTTTCTCTCTGTCAATTGATCATGCGCCCCACAAGTGCTTTTTCGTGAAAAATTAGTTTTTTTACTGATTTTTTCCTCCGGGTTGGAGTAAAAAGCCCAAAATTTCAACTCAAACCCAGTTAAAAATATGCCTATAAATAGAGCTCATTCTACACAAAAATATTCATTCAGAACTTGACGATCTAAGAGAAAGGCAAACATTTTGAGCATCAAAGAGGAGTCTCATGTCTCCTCCACTTTTGTTCTAAAGTATGTTTTATTTATTTCTGATTATGTACTTCGTTACCATGAGTAACTAAACACCTTTTGATTAGGGTTCTAAGATGAACCTCTATTTATTTGTAGGATTTTATGAATGCAAGTTGTTGATTCAGTTATGATCTAAGTTATATTTAGTTTTCATATGTTTCACGTTGTTCCTGCTAGAAGAACAATAATACCAACCCCTCGAGCAATTGATGAACTCAAGAGCTTGGTTCTAGGTTTTTTCTATAGAAATGAATCTCCTCTGTGAGGCGTTCCGGCCTCTTTTATACATCCCCTGACCTAGGCGGGTAGGGGCGGCCTTTTCGGCATTCTCAAGCCATCTGGAGCGGTGACTTGGTCCTCCTCCCCGAGGATCTCGGCCCATAATGGAAACGTGGGGGGAGACTTAGCAAACTGGTCCAAATATGACCGTTAGTTCGGGTTTCTACGTGGACAGCCCGCCCCGGATGCGCTATCGGGGCCCTTCATCTATCCGAAATGTTACAGCGGGGCTTTGACCACGCCCACGTGGCGGGCACGTGGGGAGCGGGATCCAGTTTGTCGGAGAAGGCTGCCGCGTGTCCTGAGAGGAATAAGATGACGTACACAGCCCCCCAAGCAAAAGGCTCAAAGAGGCGAAGTGATTGATTATATGTCGCCACACCGATGCTGCCAAGAAGTTGGCGGTACACAGCCCCTCAAGAACGAGGTTCAAGGAGGCGAAGTGATTGACGAGATCCTTAAGTTATGTAAAGCCCTAGCAGCCTTTCCGGTTTCCGCCATTAACTATGCATCACCTTTGTGACGAGGAGTAGTTTGTCTGTTCACTTTGTTTCGTTCTTATCTGAGAGGAATAAGATGACGGTACACAGCCCCCCAAAATAAACGACCATGCAGCATGAAAATCAGATAAGAACGAAACAAAGTGAACAGACAAATTACTCCTCGTCACAAAGGTGATGCATAGTTAATGGCGGAAACCGGAAAGGCTGCTAGGGCTTTACATAACTTAAGGATCTCGTCAATCACTTCGCCTCCTTGAACCTCGTGCTTGGGGGGCTGTGTACCACCAACTTCTTGGCAGCATCGGTGTGGCGACATATAATCAATCACTTCGCCTCTTTGAGCCTCGTGCTTGGGGGGCTGTATACCGTCATCTTATTCCTCTCAGGACACGCGGCAGCCTTCTCCGACAAACTGGATCCCGCTCCCCACGTGCCCGCCACGTGGGCGTGGTCAAAGCCCCGCTGTAACATTTCGGATAGATGAAGGGCCCCGATAGCGCATCCGGGGCGGGCTGTCCACGTAGAAACCCGAACTAACGGTCCTATTTGGACCCGTTTGCTAAGTCTCCCCCACGTTTCCATTATGGGCCGAGATCCTCGGGGAGGAGGACCAAGTCACCGCTCCAGGTGGCTTGAGAACCCCGAAAAGGCCGCCCCTACCCGCCTAGGTCAGGGATGTATAAAAGAGGCCGGAACGCCTCACAGAGGAGATTCATTTCTACAGAAAAAACCTAGAACCAAGCTCTTGAGTTCATCAATTGCTCGAGGGGTTGGTACTATTGTTCTTCTAGCAGGAACACACGCATTAATGTTTTCTTGCATTAGGGAGGTGACATACCTAGCCCGTGGATTAACCTTAAATCAGGGTTTAAGATTGGAGTCTTGCTTTAATCAAAATCGTTACATAGGAATTTTACTTTAATGTCTTTAATTTATTAGGGAACTTTAGGGTATGTAGTTAGGTTATAAGACTTGTGTGCGGTGTGGTTCATTTAGATGACAATGTAAGAATTTTAATATTTGTCTCGTGTCAATTACATGTGAGAGTGCAAGTCTCCACTTTAATAATAATACCAATATGTACGAAATCCTAGAGAATTGACGACCGTTTATGGTATTGTGCGTATGACCGTTAGGGTGATGAAAAGCAACATGACATATGGTGGGATTCTATCCCACGAAGTTAGCCACTTTTATATAATCTTTACTGTATTGAAAAACACTTTTTTACTTGTTTCTGCAATCAAATAAACCGCTTTGCGCAATCAAACAAAACTTGCAAACTCCCTCCAATTTACTGATTTTATTTATAAGTGTAGCAAATCGCCTAGTTAAAAATGACAATCCTTGTGGGGACAATAACTTACTATTGCATTTCTTTAAACAATTTGAAGCATTTGCCAAAAATATCATTAAGGTGCATAAACAAAATACACGTTGTCACGTCTATTATCTTGATTGTGGTTGGTATGATAACAATAAATAGTGTCTTAACTATTGAGAAATAAGTTTACATAATAGACAAATTGACAAAAACTATGTCGTCTCATCTATTATCTTAGTTGTTCACGAGATTGGCATGGTAACGTTAAATAATGTCATACTTATCTAGTCTATAAGTAAATCCTCGTACTTGATGCACTTGCAAAGAAATGTTTTATTACCGACTACGACTAAAAATAATTTTGAAACGTGCAAAGCAACATAGCTTATTTCCACTATTAGTAACTAGTGACAAGACGGGCATTAATGTGCAAGTCTTTCTGCTTTTATAGACAAGGAACGATAAAATGGTAAAACGTAATAAACTGAAGAGTAAAATTGGAAGAAAAATATTACACCAAAACACAATACTTTTTTATATAAGGTCAAAATAAGGTTTTCTTATTGTTCGTGATATTATTGTTGTAGATTATTCTTATTTTAATGAGATTTAACTAATTTTTTTAATTGATGGTTTAAATAATATTATAAAAATGAAAAAAATAGTTTAAATGCAGGATAAAAATGGAAGAAAAAATCCAACCTAAAAGGGGTGTGTCCCCTTTATATATTGTTATAGATAAAAAGTATGGTTAATTGTTCAATTTGTCCATGTAATGTATGCGAAGTTTAAAAAATGCCCCTATTATAAAAAATCACATATTCTTCCTATTTTTGTCCTCTAAGAGCCTAATCACACACGAGTCATTGATGTGACAGAGAATCTTGTCATGTGGATTTTTTTATGACATGACAATTCTATATTTTTTTGCCTCCATTTTTTTAGTATGTGTTAAATCTCGTGAGCAAATGACGCTCTTTCATACAGTTTTTTTTCCAGCTAAATCAAATTATGGAGATTGCTCGCGAGATTGGTATGGTGACATTAAATGGTGTCACAACTATCAAGAAGCAATTTTTTGGAGCAGGTATGCTTGCAAAAAATATTTTATCTTATTTATTATGAAGATTGTTCACGAGATTAGTATGACAATACTCAATGGTGTCACAACTAATGAGGATCAAGTTTTCGTGGTAGGCACATTGGTGAAAAACACGTTGTCTTGTCTACTATCCCGATTATGGTCGGTATGATACACTAAATTGTGTTACAACTATAGAGAAACAAGTTTATGTGGTAGGTGCATTGACAAAACACATGTCACGTCTATTATAATGATTGTGGTTGATATGATAACGCCAAATGGTGGGACAACTATCCAGAAAGGAGTTTACATGGGTATGTGCATTGATAAAAAGTACATCATCTTATCTATTATCTTAGTTGTTCACAAAATTGGCATGACAGCATTAAATATTGTGAGACTTATCTATAAGTAAATCCACATAGTTGGCGCACTAGAAAAAGAAAATGCTTCATCACCTACAAGGATTACAAATAAATTTGAAAAATTGAGAGAATTCTCAATAGGGATAATTCATTCTCGGAGGTTGTTCATAAGGTTGGTATGTATAATAATGCTAAATGGTGTCACAACTATTGAGAATGAAGTTTATGTGGTAGATATATTGGCAAAAAAAAAACGTTGTTTGGTCTATTATCCTTATTATGGTTGGTATGATATGCTAGATGGTGTCACAACTATCAAGAAACAAGTTTATATGGTAGGTGCATTGACAAAAAAAACATGTTGTACTATCGTCTATTATCTTGATTGTGGTTGGTATGATTACACTAAATAGTATCACATCTATCGAGAAAAGAGTTTACATGGTAGAGACATCGACAAAAAGTGTGTCGTCTCATCTATTATCTTAGTTGTTCACGAGATTGACATAATAACATTAAATAATGTCAGATTTATCTAAAAGTAATTTCATGTAGTTGATGCACTTGCAAGAAAATCCTCATCACCAACAAAGATTAAAAATAATTTTGAAAAATTGAAAACAACATAGCTTATCTCCACTGCTAGTAAGAAAAGGTAAAACTATCCTATATAAAATACTCATTTTTATTTAATTATGTTATAAAATTGATAATCAATGAAAAATTAAGTAGGATAGTGAAAAAATTTGAAAATCTAAATGCTGAGGTCAATTATAAACAACATTTTATTTTCAAATTCATTTTTTTTTTATGGATTTAAGTTCATTGAATAGCTAATATACTATACATTAGTTTAATTCAATAAAAGTTTGAAAATCTAAATGTTGAGTATATTAATATATTAGAGATTTATACATAAGTTCTATTCAATAAATTTTAAAAGTGGTTTTAGTTTATGATTGAGATTGAGATTGAGATTGGGATTGGAAGAGTATCACAAAAGCATTAGAAAATCAAAATGACAAATGAATCAAAATAAGAAACTGAAATTGCAATTATGAGTTACTTAAATTATTCAAAGACTTTGAACCAAGTCATCATACATAAAAACTCTTAAATTCTAAGTCAAAGAATCAAAAATTGAATCTCTTATGTCATTTAATTTAACCATAAGTGTAAAAAAGCTTAAGAAAAAAGTCACATTTTTCTTCTTCTTCTTCGTCAAAGTCTAAAAAATCAACTAACCAAACACACCAACACTCTTTTCACTTTCTCTCTCTAAAATCAATTCTCAAACACATCGCTTATCTATACAACTTTCAAACTAAACAAAAAAAAAAAAGCTGAAAATCACGATTCAAGTTCAATGTCACGTTTGCTAGTAGCACTAACATGCTGCTAGTGTTAAAAAGCTTAATAATCGATTATTTCAACCAAACATGGTCTTCAAAGGAAGATTCTTCTCTTCCAAAAAATCTGATACTTCTAGTCCTGATGCTTCTTCAAACAGTCCTCGATCGATTTCTTCAAATTCTCCTTCTAGATCTGATAAGAAAAAACCTAAATCGAACATTGTTCAAACCCTAAACGCCGCCGGAACCTCCACCAGCGGCGGCGGAAGTGGTGGAGTAAGCGGTGGAGGAGATAAACTCACCTCCGCTTCTAGTCGGAAGACGAAGAAAGATGTTGTTAAGGGAAAAGAGAGTGAGATTTCGATTCGGTCTGGATCGAAGAAATCGGCTCCGGCGACGGTGAAGGAGTTACCGGAGTTACCGTTACCGTCGTCGACAGCGGCGGCGTCTGTTTCGCCGATTTTAGCGTCGTCGTTAGGGTTGAATAGGATAAAGACGAGATCGGGACCGTTACCGCAGGAGAGTTTTTTCGGTTTTCGAGGTGAAAAAGGAGGAGCTACGTCAGCGGTGTTTGGTGCGAGTAATCTTTCGAGGTCTGGAAAGAAGAAGGAGGCTGGGAATCAGAGTAGAGTAGGGTTTCGGGAAGGTTTGGGAGTTGATAATGGGAGTAATTCGGATAGGGGGAGTGGTGTGACGTCGATGGATCAGAGTCCGGTTGTGTTGCCCCGGTCGCGGTTGCAGAATGGCGAATCGTCTTCTGGAGCAGGTATCATCGGTGCAAATTTGTTTCTCAATTTGTATTACGTTTTGAGTTTTGAATTTAATTAGTATACTCTGTCAGTGTATCATTATCATTATTTTACACATGCATCATCATTAATTGACGTGACAACACATAATTGAATGGATGTTTACATTTTCTAATAATGAATGATGATGGCAGTGTAGTGATGATGATGATAATGATGATCATGGATATATGTATTTACAAGTTTAATGGATATGCACTGACAGTGTGATATGGTTTTACACTGTCATCCTATAAGAAACCATCAATCTGCTATGTCGTACAACTATTTTCAAACTATCTTTGTGATTTGGCGGATTACAAGATGCTCGCTGGATGTCTGTGTAATAAAACTATTTACTATTTTACACAGACATTGCATTTTCTATTTTCTCTACACTTAATAATTTAAGGGAAATGCTAACAAGGCATTAGTTTAGAAAAACTGTATATGGAAGTTCTTTCTTGGAAATGCTGCATTTAATATCTTAAAAGTTTAAAATTTTATCTCTCCAATACAAAAGTTATCTTTTACTTCCATTTTTAGCTTCTTAACTTACCCATAGATTAAGTAGATTTCAATGTTTTCAGTTGTTTTTTTAATCAGGTAAGTCCATCTTGATCGAAGTTTAGTAAGTTTTGGTGAAGAGGCATTATTAGTAATTTAGTATTAACTTTTTTTTTTTTATTGAGAGGATTATTAGTATTAACTTGTTTTGAAGATTATATACTTTTGAAGATTGTTAGTTTTGGTGAGGAATGACTTATTAACTTGTTTTTATTATGGGATTTATAGGGAATAGGATGGGGATTATTCTGATTTGTAGTGAGTGAAGTGGGGGAATATCTTTATTGGATTAAGAAATGTAATTAATTGGATTGAATTATAAGTTCACATGTAGAAAGAGTTATGGTTCAATACTTGATAGGGGAAGGAACAAGAGTGCATGGCAACAATGGTGACGAGGATATGTGGCTCCCACCCTGCTTTGACGACCACTACCCCAATTAATAGAAATCCATGGAAGCCTCCTTGGCTTAGAGGAAGTACAGGGACGAAGATGCTAGGGATGAATTTGCTAGGCAAATAGAAACAATTATGCCTAATGTCAACAGGTTTGATAACTTGGTTCCCTGTGGTGAGTTTCCTACTTGACCTGGTTGAGTTGAGGCCTTCCAAGCACTCAAGGTCAAGGTTCGATGGGGTTGGTACTGCTAATAATGCTGACGCAAAAAATCTTTTTGGATGGATTTTTTCGTTTAGAATGGGGATGGATTTCTGGGTTGAGGATGGATTTTATTTTCTGGCCGAGTCAGATAGAGAAAGCGTCTCACGTCGTCAAACATATGCCACATCACAAGTGCCAAATAGAGGTCTATTAGCCTCACTAGAGTTTTTGTGTTAGAGGTTGACTTTAGGGACCAAAAGTGATGGTCTATGACTTTACAAGGAGGGAATATGTTTTTTTTTTCAAAGACTAAAACCAGAAAACCCTATATTTGCAGAGACCAGAAGTGTATTCAAACCTATATTATTCCTTTTGAAAAATCATATTTAGAAGGGACCATATTAGTACTACTCCATTGAATCATTTAATGAACTAATTGCACTTTTTGTGAAGTTGCGTTAATACACACTAACTGAAAAAACTAAATTTAAATAAACTGAAAACACTGAAACAACAGAAGTCTTTTTACAGGAGATGGGGTTAGGCTGCAATAACTGGAAACCATGGAGCTAAAAACTTTAGAACTACTATCTGATTGTTTGGGACCATAGTCTCGACCTGAAAACTAGGCCGGGTTTTACTTAATCAAATGAACGAGCCACTAATTTTAGCACCAGTCAGGTTGGAAAAACAAAATCTGGTCAGGCATAAAAAAGAAATCATACGTAAAAAGTAGCCAGTTTTTTTGGATTCAAAGGCTTAATTGGTCCATTGGTCCCCTAATTAATTTTCAGTTTTCATTTTGGTCCCATAACTCGTAAAATCAACATTTTAGTCCCTCTTCTTTCTCTCTGTTATTCAAAAAAGTCTTTGACTGTTAACTTTAACCCTAAATGTCTATGGTGGACCAACCTTAAGAGTGGTCCACCATAGATCCTATTAATTATTTTAATTTAAACCGTTTGATTTTTTTTAAAAAAAAATAGACCATTGGATTACGCAAGTGTATTTTATCGTACGATGTACCACCAACACCTAACTTTTTTTTCCTTTTCTTCATCTTCTTCCCTCAACTTCTTCATTATCTTCATATCATCTTCACCAACATTCATAAAAAAAATCCAGAAAAAATAACAAAAAACTCATAATCAATTATACACCATCAACAACAACAACAAAAAAACATCATCAATAACAGAAAATCCAGAAACATTAAACACAACACAAAAAGTAACAATCTTTTTCCAGAATTCCTTCACTTTTCTTCTCTCAACACAACACAAATCCAAAGAAACAACACAACACAAAAAGTACCAATTTGTTGGAAGTGGTTCCGGCACTGTTCACAACAGAAGAAGCTCCGACGAACACGAAAACAACTCCGGCGAGATCCGAAAACAGCTCCGGCGAACACCATACCTCCATCGAACACGAAAACAGCTCCGGCGAAATCCGAAGTGAGTTCCGGCACTGTTCAACGCCAGGAGAAGCTTCAAGGTCGAATTCACGAAGGAAGGAACAACACGTTGAATGATTCAGATTCGTTAGATTCAAATTCGATTGAAGATGAGTTACTTGGATTTCAGAGATCTAATTGATTGAATTGTGATGTCAATTAGGGACTACCTTTATAATTTCCAAGTTATATTTTTTGTAATTCTTGATTTTGTCTGCTGTAATCTTCATTCTCGTGCCTAATTTCTTAATTTCCTTAATACTTAATAATTTGGAATGGTGTTTTAGGACCCTAATGAAGGAAAAATGGGTCTTGATTATGAATAATGAAGGATTAAGAATAAAGATGATGATGATGATGATTTTGGGACATGTAGGATACCACTTGTAATTATAATTTAAATGTTGGAGTTTTTTTTACTGTTTTTTTTTTCTTTTTCTGGGTTTTGGTGTTGAACAATGTATGAAGATGGAGATGAAGATGAAGAAGAGGAAGAGGGAAGTTGATGAAGAAAGGTGAAATAATTAGATGTTGGTGATGCACACTAAGATATAATAAACCTGCATTATCCATCGGCTCTCTTTTAAAACAAAAGATCAAACGGTTATAGTTAAAAAAATTAATAGGATCTATGGTGGACCACTTTTAAGGTTAGTCCACCATAGACATTTTGGGTTAAAGTTAACAGTCAAGGACTTTTTTGAATAACGGAGAGAAAGAAGAGGGACTAAAATGTTGATTTTACGAGTTATGGGACCAAAATGAAAACTGGAAATTAATTAGGGGACCAATGGACCAATTAAGCCTAAAAATAAAAATGGCTGGTTTCCTGGCTTTTAATTGGTTCCCTCATGTTTGACTGAAAAGCAATTAGAACTAGGCATCAGAATTCAGACCCGATAGAAAGAAACACTCCAAGTCCAAACACAACAAGGAGGTTAGAATTTGCTTTGAAAATAATTTCCTGATAGCTGTTTCATCACTTATATGAAATAGGACGAGTCAAGTATATGCTGTTCAGAATTTAACACATTGGTGAAATAACCAGCCTCCGATCAAGATAAATAAATTTACAGGCAACGATAGTAGTCGAGGGAAAATCCTACAGAGCTATAGGCTTCACAAATAAACAACTCAAAAAGGGTAACTTGTTACCGTGAATCTCCTGTCATGGCAGGGGTTGAGGGAAGAAATACACAACTAAAATATTACTCATGTTTTTTTGGTAGTTATACCAAAATATTTTTGTTACTGAAATATTACTCTGGCATAATTTGGTAATTAATCCCAATATCAGTATTAAACCATCTTTGAACATATGACTTCTGGATTTACTGCTGCATGCATCATACTGGTGAAACAGGGTCGTGACAACTGGTCACTTCTTTTGCAGAGAAATTAGTTGGCAGTGGAGCCGATACACCCGTTTCTACTTTTCTGCATCTCTATCTCACAAGATCATCTATTGTTTGTTTTTTGGGCTAGCAGGATGTTTGTGTTGGTGATGTAAAGTAATTGTAACTGTAAAATTCACTCGGTCGCCTTGTTGTCAAGTGTTAATATTTGGGTATGTTTGAGTGGTAGGTTTTGGGTTGATGACATTATTTGGCCAATTTTATGTACTGCCAATCAGAAAGTTTGTATCATTGTGTGATCTGTTTCCATGTCAATTTATACTAAGTGTCTGCCAAAACTATGCTGTTTTAATTCCAAAATGTTACTTTTTTGCTCATCATGTTACTTTTAACAGGGGAGCAGGCATCATCTCAGACTCAGACTGGAGGCCTAAGAAGTGAAGATGTTTGCACTCCAGAGGTACTGCTGGGTGTGGAGTTTGTGATATCTTCTGTTATTGCTTTGATTAAATTAAATTTGTCTGAATTAGTTGTTGTACTCTGTTTATTCATTTATTATGGCAAAAAATTGATTGTTCCCTTTCCAGAATGCATATGACTTTGAAAATCCGAAAGAATCTGAATCTCCTCGTTTTCAAGCTATATTACGTGTCACAAGTGCCCCTGGAAAGAGGTTTCCTGGTGATATCAAGAGTTTTTCGCATGAGTTAAATTCTAAAGGTGTCCGGCCCTTTCCATTTTGGAAGCCTCGAAGGTTAAATAATAACCTTGAGGTACGTTACTTTCCATTTTACATTTTATTGTGGAGTTAATTGTTTGTGCTGTGTAGGAAACATTACTTTAAAATTGCTGTACTTGTTTTCGTGCAGGAGATCTTGGTTGTTATTAGGGCTAAATTTGATAAAGAAAAGGAAGAGGTGAACTCTGAGCTGGCAATTTTTGCAGCAGACCTGGTTGGAGTTCTTGAAAAAAATGCAGATAATCATCCGGAATGGCAAGAGACAATTGAGGACTTGCTAATTTTGGCCAGGCGCTGTGCTATGACTACATCTGGAGAGTTTTGGCTTCAGTGTGAAAGCATTGTTCAGGAATTGGATGATAAGCGTCAAGAGCTACCGCCAGGGACCTTAAAGCAGCTTCACACTCGAATGCTTTTCATTCTCACACGGTGTACTAGATTGTTGCAATTTCACAAGGAAAGTGCTTTGGCTGAGGATGAACACGTTTTCAATCTCCGTCAATCCAGAGTCTTGCATTCTACTGGAAAATGCATTCCTCCTAGTGTGGGAAGGGATTCTAAAAGTTATAGTGTTGCAAAGATCTCAAAGGCTATATCAAAAAAAGCTTATAGCCAAGAGCAGAGTACCTTGGTTTGGAAGAAAGGTGTTGTGAAACCAGAAATTCACTTGCCTCCTGCTGATGATGATACTTTAAAAAACTTCGAGTCTCCTGGCAGGAATCGAATGGCTTCATGGAAAAAATTCCCATCTCCATCGGAAAGAAGCCCAAATGAAACTGCTCAGCTGAAGGACCAAAGCTATGGGACAGTTGAACCTTCAAAGACACCAGATAAGAGATTAACTTCTGATGTAGATCTCTCTGCTGCCAAGCATTCTGAGCTTCTCACTGTCAAAGATTCCCATGACCATGCTTCCAAGCACCAACATAAACCTTCCTGGGGCTACTGGGACAAGCCGATTAGTAACGAGGATAGTTCAATAATTTGTCGAATATGTGAAGAGGATGTACCTACTTTACATGTTGAAGATCATTCGAGGATTTGTGCAGTTGCAGACAGTTGTGATCAAAAGGGTCTGAGTGTCAATGAGCGTCTTGTAAGAATTTCTGAAACACTTGAAAAGATGATGGAATCATCTACTCAGAAGGATTCCCAGCAAATGGTCGGAAGTCCCGATGTTGCAAAAGTTTCGAATTCAAGTATGACCGAAGAATCTGACGTTCTTTCCCCTAAACTTAGTGATTGGTCACGCAGAGGCTCAGAGGATATGCTAGACTGTTTCCCAGAAACTGATAATTCTGCTTTTATGGATGACCTAAAGGGATTGCCACTTATGTCATGTAGAACTCGTTTTGGTCCAAAGTCTGACCACGGTATGACAACATCATCTGCTGGGAGCATGACTCCTAGGTCTCCTATAATGACACCAAGGACTAGTCAGATTGACTTGCTCTTGGCAGGGAAGGGTGTTTATTCAGAACATGATGATCTGCCCCAGGCACGCTCTTATTTCAACCTTGTTCATAAAAGACTATTATTTCTAATTTGTTGTCATACACTCCCTCCAGTCTTGAATATAAGCAAAAATGTGCTAATATATTTTGGTCTCAAAAATAAGCAAATATAACTTACTTTCACTATTTTATGATGATGTTTATTGTAATACCCTTCAATAAATATATTTTCATTTTTCAGTGACTCCTTTATTCTCATGGAACAAGTTTCCATGAAGGGCACTTTTGAGAATGCACTTATATTTTTTATGAGATCAAGAAAATTAATAATACTTAACTAACTTTCTTATTAACTGCGGAATTTGTTATTTTTGTTTATAATCAAGACCGGAGTAGTTCTAATTATGTCATGGTTGACATTTTCCATTAAATTCAGCATTTTCTATCAAATGGTCTTCCCCATGTGCTCAGCATTTTGTATGATGATGGTGATTAATGCTCCAGTTAACTGTCCCTAAACCAGCCTATTATATTCCTTGGGTTATTGTAGATGAATGAACTTGCTGATATAGCACGATGTGCATCCAATGTTAGTCTGGAAGATGATCGCACAGCAGCGTATTTATTATCTTGTCTTGATGACTTGAGGGTTGTCGTAGAGCGAAGGAAGTTTGTTGCACTTACCGTGGAAACCTTTGGAACACGCATCGAGAAGCTGATTCGGTTAGTACCTCTCTTAAATATTGTGTAATGCTTCTCTATAATAAGGAAGACAATCCTAGCAAACGTTGAACTTCAGCGCGTAAATTCTTAATGATTAAATTTTGGTGTAAATTCTAGTTTAAGATACTTTCGAATTTCGATGCAGATTAATCGTGTTTTAAAACCGTTTCAAATCATATACCATAATGATACTACTCCATATTTTTACTTACTGTCTGTCCTGTGTCTTCTCTGGCATTACTGGTCCGACTTTCCGCATGTTCACCTGAAATATTTTCTTGAATGTTATGTACTTGTGATAGGCAACAACCCTCAATGAAATGGGTCTATGTTAGGAGAGATAAGAGTCACAGGACTGCAATCTCTAAGTGGCTGAGTAATAGTGACAGCTAACTAACAAATGTTAGTTGGCTAGAAGACTCTGAGGTAGCTATAAGCAGAGTAGGAGCTATCTTGGGAATTGTATCATTCTTGGTGTGGGAAAGTCATGTCATCTCCTCTTGAAAAAAATCTATGTATACTTTCAATTCTTGAGAGCAGTCTCAGTTTTTTCATTATTTTCATTCTTCCGGACCTTTTTCTATCTAACTGGCTGAATGGGAAAAGGCCGAGTGAAGTATAGTATGGTGCAGCTGTCAGGATTTCGGTTTTCAAGTGTTGTAAACTGAAGACACAAAGTGTCCATGTGAAAAAACTATTTAGTGTAAGACACCGTAGATGGAGGAGGTTGGAAACATACTGTATATGGAGAGAGGAAGCCAAACGACAACTTAGATCGAAGATGCTTCCTTTGTTTAAAACTTGGTGTTTTCAGACCTGCAACTGCAACAATATCCATTGTTAGTATTGTTGCGGGTTGTATCTCCACTTCGGAGATAAGGGCTGTTACTTTCCTGTATTACTTTTTTTAAGGGGTGCAGATGTTTTCTTTATTTCTTCTGATTTTTTTTTAATGATTGTCTCAGCTGATGTTAGTATGCTAGTCGCACTTGCCTGTCAGTTCCTCTTGTACTCAACTTAGTTATATTTATTTTTTCTTTTACTTACAAGAAAATAGTAGTTATGCATTAGACTTCTGCCCCTCATTACATCTGAAGTTGATAAATTTGGGGAGAACACTGTATCCCTTGGCTCCCCACTCGTCCTGCCATTGCCACGATTCAACACAAACTTTACAGGCTGTCCTTTGCATTGATGATTATTCTTAATATGTTGTAATTTGATTTTGAAGGGAGAAGTATTTGCAGCTTACTGAGATGGTGGATGTCGAAAAGGTAGATGTAGAGAGCCCTGTAATGGATGATGATGTCATCTTGGAAGATGATGTGGTTCGCAGCTTGAGAACAAGCCCAATTCATTCTTCCAAGGATCGTACCTCTATTGATGACTTTGAGATTATAAAACCCATCAGTCGTGGGGCATTTGGAAGGGTTTTCTTGGCTAAGAAGAGGACAACTGGTGATCTTTTTGCCATAAAGGTAATTATGTTTTCTGTTTTTGACTTACTAGTCACTGTTTAAGCTCCACCTTTCCTTTATTGTTTTGACATCATTGATTGTTAATTGTTTTGCATCTTCAATAAATCTGAACACCCATTAGTGCACACATTTCATTCCCGGCATTTCTCCTTTTGTGGCTTATTCATGTAGCTTTTAGAAGCGTTGTTTAATAATATTCGTTATTGTGTTGAATTTTGTGCGTGGAGTTTTATTGAAGTTTATATTATATATGTCCCTGAATATTGTATCTTTCATAAAATACTGCAGGCAGTGTCTGACCATATGTTTCTTCTTCATTATTTTGCTAATTTTCCTTTCCTTTCTCTGAAAAATAATCTGCATCGATTTTTTCTTGTATTGTATTGTTTATTACTTCATCATATTTACATATTTCAATTGTACTTTTGCATCAGAGGTAATTTTATTGCTATACCTTTTTAAGACGTAGCTTTGTTGCAATACCTTGTGTGTAAATTTGTTTCTATTTCTTGTTTTATGTTTTCAATCCATTGATTATTATCATATTTAACTGTTTTGTGACAGGTTCTTAAGAAGGCAGATATGATCCGTAAGAATGCTGTAGAAAGCATATTAGCGGAACGTGATATCTTAATTACAGTGCGCAATCCTTTTGTGGTGAGTGGACCAAACTTGTTAGTTATTCTATTCTATGTTGCTTTGAGAAATGCTACCCATGTTCTAACATTTGTTTTAATTTTATCAGGTTCGATTTTTCTATTCTTTTACATGTCGTGAGAACTTATATCTTGTCATGGAGTATCTGAATGGTGGAGACTTGTATTCATTACTAAGGAATTTAGGTTGTCTCGATGAGGAAGTGGCCCGTGTATATATTGCTGAAGTGGTAATTATGGGTGTTCTCTCCTCTTGTAAATATGAAAAATGATCTTTTATTACATTTTATTATAATACCAACTTTCATCCAACTGTAGGTGCTTGCATTAGAGTACTTGCATTCTCTGCGTGTGGTTCATCGTGACTTGAAGCCTGACAATTTATTGATTGCACATGATGGTCACATCAAGGTAATTGCTGACTGGTTTGCTTTCACAATGTTACCTTTTGAGTTTCGACTTTCTTGTGCCCTGTGGCTCCGTTGAACATATTTTATACTTTGTACTTTATGCTCGCTCAGCTAGTCAAGTAGATTGTTTCTTCTTGTATCTACTTTTGCAGTTAACAGACTTCGGGCTTTCAAAAGTTGGTCTCATTAACAGCACGGATGATTTGTCTGGTCCAGCTGTGAGTGGGACATCCCTACTTGGGGAGGATGAATCTCATACATATACATCTGAGGATCAAAGGGAACGGAGGAAGAAGCGTTCCGCTGTTGGCACACCTGATTACTTAGCTCCTGAGATACTTTTAGGAACTGGACATGGTTCGTATAGTCCCATTTATATGTTTAAGGTGGTTCATTTTCTGTTTTCTTTTTCATCGCTTAAAATGAAGATTAAATTTGTCTATTATAAATTTTTTTTAGAAATGAAGTTGTTCTTAAATAAACTCTTAATGATGCTAAACAATATGGAATGATTATTAGAGTGAACTAATGAAATTAAAAGAACCTTTTTGTTATTATAATAGCCTGCTGATTTAGTGGTTTTACATTATATACTTGAAAATGTTCTCATGTATTCTTGTGTATTTTATTGCAAACATAACACCTGCATAATATTTGTTCAAATTTTGCAGCGTATACTGCGGATTGGTGGTCTGTTGGGGTCATTTTATTTGAGTTGCTTGTTGGTATTCCACCCTTCAACGCAGAGCATCCTCAGGTTTAACTTTGCTTCTTTTATTTTTATTCTTTTGGTAGTTTATTGAATTCTCACCACAGATTTTGTAATTTTGTGTTTGTAGACTATATTTGATAATATTCTTAACCGTAAGATACCTTGGCCTGAAGTTCCCGACGAAATGAGTCTTGAAGCACATGATCTTATTGATCGGTAATGAACATGCTATGTTTTATTTGTTCATCACTGTTCTTGTCATATGTATTAGGAAATTATTTGTTTTAAACTACCTATTTTTTGTAAAATTGGTTCTTGTATTTTTTTAGATACTTTTGAGTATTTTTGCTGTTTGTTAGTGCAGATGTGGCCTTTGTTGACATACTAATCTTGGTCCCGTATCTTGTTATATTCGGGAATGCCTTTGACATACTAACTAGTACTAACTTACTAACCAGTTAGCAACCTTATTTAGTACCTGATATGTTACATTTTCAGATTATTGACAGAAGATCCTAATCAAAGACTAGGAGCCAGAGGGGCATCAGAGGTGATCTAAATAATTCCTGATGCTTGTTTTCCATGATATTTTTTCCCTTTTCAAATGTCAGGCTGATAGGCGCATAATAATCCAGGTGAAACAACATGTTTTCTTCAAGGATATAAACTGGGACACACTTGCCCGGCAGAAGGTATGTAAAGGGCATGTTTGGATAGGATATCCAAATGGTTATTGTTATCAAGTAATTATGTTTCAACGGTACTCATTGTGTTTGTCTGCAAAGTCAACTCTTCTAAACTCACTTTGGAAATATAATTTCTAACCACAAATATTTTATTTTATTTCAATTGTATAAAAATCAGTAATTATACAATCAATTCTTTCTGAATCTGTTCTACCAAAATCTAAACCAATGCAACCTATGATAATTCACTGAAGACAAATGTTAAGGTTAACACTTAATTGGACTGTAAATCACTTGATTTTGCAGGCTGCATTTGTTCCTGCTTCTGAGAGTGCTCTAGACACCAGTTACTTCACTAGTCGCTACTCATGGAATACTTCTGATGGTGGCCTTGTATATCCGCCAAGTGATTTTGAAGATTCTAGTGATGCCGATAGCTTAAGTGGAAGCAGCAGTTGCCTGAGCAATCGCCAAGATGAAATGGTAGTGCATTTATTGACAGTGCTAGATGTAAAATATGAACTGTTAAATATCAATTTTAAGTATTTTGGGCTGACTTCCTATTGTGAACATGTCGTCTACCAGGAGGGTGATGAATGTGGGGGTCTTGCTGAGTTTGATTCTAGTTCTTCTGTCAATTACTCTTTTAGTAATTTCTCCTTTAAGGTAATTCTCAAACATGTACTATATACTTATAAATATAAATAATTAGAATAACTTTCATTACTGTTGCATGGTCCATGCTTTGTTTTCTTATCACTTGGTTTTTTGACCTGTTTGGCATGTAAAAATTTGGTTTGATAGTTTTTCCACGTTTACTTTTTGGCCTTGTGCTATTTTTTTCGGATCCATTCCTAACTTCTCTGATTTTGTGCATAATGTTTCCGTCTGGTTTTCAGAATCTCTCCCAGCTTGCATCAATCAATTATGATCTCACCAAGGGATGGAAAGATGATCCCTCAACAAATTCTAGTGCATAGCTGTTTCATCTTCTGTCAAAGTTCAGAATTTGGTTTTCAACCTATGATTCAAGCAATTTGGGAGGGCATGACAATTGTTGTTGTTTGTATAACTTGTACATGTATGTTTCTACAAAACATGTTATTTCACTGTCCCTTTTATATTTTGTAGGTTTAAATATTCAAATGGTCTCCAAATATCAAGAGTTTTGGTTTCAGTTCCTGTAATTTTTATGTTTTCAGTCCTTATAAATATATCATTTTTTTTGCTTTTTGTCCTTAATATTTTGTTTCATTGCAAAATTTATTCATATTGAAATTGGTCCCGGTAATATGTAAAATATTTGATTTTAATCCCTCAAAATAAAGACTATGAATATTACCGAGATCAATTTCGATATGAACACATTTTGCAATTCTGCCATGACAAACAAAATGCCAAGGACCAAAAGCAAAAAGTTGAATATTTGCAAGGACCGAAAACAAGATATTTGTACAAGGACTACACAAAAAATGGTATATTTGTGGGGACTAAGAGTATATTTAAACCTATGTTTTATCACATATAAGTCATTCATGTGTTCTTGCTGATCTTAATCTGTATTGCTGGATTTTGCAGACATGTAGAGACTCAAAGTGGTTCAGGATGTACTCTTTGCATATATTAGGTTACAGGACAATAGTGGGTGGTTTTCAATCTGTCGGTTAATTTTGTGTATCAAGAGGACTGTGTAAATTGTAAAATGCATGTAACATTATATTATCTCACATTGTTCTGTATTGTACTTCCCCTAATATGGTACCAATGAGAATATATCCCATTTTGTTCAGGCCACTGTAATATCATCTATTTATATAAATATAAAATTGAGGTCTGTATGAGTATCCCCGTCAAGCATTTTGGGGACTACCTTGAGTTGATGATGACATGTAAACTCAGATTTTTTTTTTATTAAGGCTAAATGTGATGATGACTGCTAACTCATGAATTTTATGTTTAATTGCAATTTTGGTTCTCTATTTTACCACTTTCATGAAAATAGTTCTTTGTTAAAGTCAAACTTTTTTGTTTCTTGATTATCACATTTGTTGCAATTAAACAAAGAACTATTTTTGGCCTAAAATTAGTGAGTTTTGGCATCAAAAGTGATAATTTTTCTTCACATTTGAAATCGGGGCAATAAATCACCCATTTTAGGGTCAAAAGCTGTGAAGTACAGACACTCTTTGGATTAGGTGTGTCTCGGTGTCGGACATGTGTCGGTGTCCCACACCGATACATGATTGCATTAAATTATCTCATTTTATTAATTTATTATCAGTGTCGATGTGTCGTGTTTGTTTCCGGTGTCTGTTTATGTGTTTCATAGGTCAAGTCATCATTTTGCCAAAATTGCAACCAAAGTGATAATTGATGAACCAAAAAGTTTGATTTTAATGAATGGAGATTTTTTTTTTTCTTTAACGTGCTAAAATAGGAAATAGGGAGATCAGAAGTGTAATTAAGTCTTAATTAATTTAGCCAATTCAACATTTTGCTTTACTTCATCTCTAATTTTATTTACTCATTAAGGGTTAAGTGTATTTATGGTTGGACAGTTTAATCGATGCCTTATGATTGGACATTTTGCCTTCTTACATGCAATTAGAGAAGTAATTGAATACATGAGACACCATTTTCATTTACCTAAATCTTTCACCTTTAGTAAATTGAATACAAAAATTAAATTTTAAATCGTTGTACCTCTACTCTGAAATAATTAATAAGTTGACATCTTGAGTAAATATTGAATTATTGAGAAATCTGCATAGTGCCAAATACTATAATCCAGCAGTGTCAAGTTGTCATGAAGGAAGTGATAACAGTCCAATGCTTGTGATTATGCTATGTAACTTTCACTAATTTTCAAAAACAATTGATTGAAACAAGACAACAACGACCAAAGAGGCAAAAGCATCCCATGTAGCAAAATGGTGGGATGGCAATCTTTGTTTCTCCTCACTCCTCATCACATTATCATTAGTTTTCAACTTTATTTCAAGGGTCGTGCCAACAAGTGTCTTAAGGATATTTGTAAAGGATTCAAAAAAAAAGGAAATAATTGATAAGTTTTATGTAAAAATAGTTGTTTTTTAATGTTTCAATGTGTTGAATACACCTTTTTTTAAGATAAAATTTTGACCGTAGACTTCTTAACAAGTACCCTTAAGATACTTGATTTTTTTTTTAATAATCCTTAAGATACTTGTTAACACTTCCCTTATAGCAACTCAAAATATGAACAAAACATAAGTATCAAAGAGTGGGTCAAGATCACTCATACATACCAACAAATATGACATTGCACTATAATGAGGAAAGGAAACAATAGGACCACTATATCAGAAAATGCTTCCTTTAAATTGCAGTTCCACTTCACTACGTGTACCCCATTTTGGTCCCACCATAAAGTTACAATTTTGATAGTTCGGTTTGTATTTACTTGAGAGAAATGATATGGTATGAAATTTGAATTTCAAAATCTATATCAAGGATAAGAAAATATTTGCTTAGTATATGCGCAGTCACATAACCAAAATTAACTTATGGGGACTGAATATGTCTCTGACTTGGGTGCTGTCTTAAATTCTTGTAAGCTCCATAGTTCTTTTAGAAATTATGGTGTTAGTTTGTTAGGTGATTACCAAATAGTCAAGCACACTCTTTAATAAGGACAACAACATTATTGGCTAATTCTCATGATTTTTTTATATAGATGAAATGACAAAGTCAATAGAAACACACATAAGTGGAGGAGTCGGGGTTGAAACCCCGATCACAACGTCCAACTTAATAATTTCGGCATTTTTGTTAGTTTAGTCCGGATTCGAACCTCGGTCATGTGTCCGACCTAACAATTCTTATGACTTTTATCACACGCCAGTTTGTATTTTCTACTTAACTGCTAGAAATGTCGAAATTGGGAGACCAGACGCCGTGACCAGGGTTCGAACCCTGACCCCTCCAGTTGTGTGTGAGTTTCAATGATTATTTGTCGTTTCGTCTATCTAAAAAAATACTAAAGACTCCCTAAACTATTCTTCATATGGTTTGCTACTAGTTTTCTTGTGTTTTAATTTGCATTTGGTTTGCTACTGATTTTGCATTTGGTTCTACGCATTTCACTTCAATTGCATTAATTTTTCATCCAACCAAACTCAAAGTAATGGGAGGACTAACAAAATATATAGGAGAATAGTTCAAAATTTGTTTAGTAGATTTATCCTGGACTAAATTAGTATATGTTTGGTTTTATTTCTAAAGGGATCAAAATTGATTTTAAAGGGATAGAATTAATTTTGACATGTTTGGTTGCTCTTGAGTAGAATTTATTTTACCTTTATAATTTTTTTTGAAGGATTTTTACCTTTATAATTGTTTCTAATTGAACTAGAAATTAGAGTTTTTGATTGTAGAATTGATTTTGACACTCAAATTTACTGTTCAACTCATTTTTACATAAATGTATCCAAACGTAAATCATATTATCTTCGACTCCTTTTCTGTCAGAATCAATTTAACACAATTAATCACTTAATATCAATTTTCGACGCAGAACCAAGCATATTGGTAGAGAGAGTATTGGTTTGTGAACCAAATTGAATGTTTATAAAAAAAGAATAGAATCACATGCTGCAAAATTTATTCCTTTCTTTTTCAGTATCACTTGTTTAACTCCAACCATAAAGCTACAATGAAAACATATCAAACTTTTTACACATGGTCACAAGACAACTGTTGACTTTAACATTTTGCACATCATATAATAACTTTCTGGCAATTTATCTAAATAGGCACCAAACACGGGTCCATTTATTTCAATGTTTTCTGTTGTCATTTTCATTTTAACTAATAAACATAAGAGGATATACATCTAATATATCCCTCCATTTTCTTTCAAACATGTCTTTCATATTCTCTCTATCAAAGTTGCTACTACATGAGTCTTCCATATCTCCTTTACTAATTAAAATTAAATGTAAAATTTAAAAAAAAAATTAAAATTGAAAATGTTTTTAGGGCCTAAGTTTGTGATAAAAGCACTCTTTTTAAAAAAATGTATATTTTTTTTTCCAAAGAGAACTAATATTAAGGATCAAAATTCTCTGGAAAATTACTTTAGTTTTGCCAGGATCTAAATAAGGAATTATTAAGAAGTGAAATTGATATATTTCTACAACTAGGGGTCAACATCCACATCTTTCTCAACATACAAAGTCAAAGAAGAGCTAATCAAAGTTGGTTCAAGGTATAAATCATCCATATTTACCAATTTAAGGGGTTCACAAGACTCAACAATTAAAGATGTGATGCATGCCAACTATGAAACAGTACTATCAAACATGACAGCAACTATATCATCTCAACTTTCAACAGAGAAAAAGGCTTCACCAAAAGCAAAAGTTAATGCTAAAGCAAGAAGAATAATTACATCAACCAGAATCTACAGCCAATAAGTAATGGTACAGATATGAACCCCCCCCCCCCATAGATAATGGTTGAGAAGAAAAGGAGGGGAACTAGTACATAGATATTGGAATGGAAAAGCTAAAATCTGGTGTAACAAATATGTAGGTCCATAAACTACTTTAAAGAAAATTATGCAAGTCCCTAAACTAAAATAATTTGTAAGTGGGTCCACTAGTTAGTAATTTGTAACAAGTCCTTGAACTAACTTTTTTTTTTAATTAGGTCTCTAAACTTTAACAAGTTCATGGACCTAATTACAAATTATTTAAAAGTTTAGGAGGGCCCTAATTATAGATTATTTAAAAGTCAAGGAACTCAATTAAAAAATTTAGTTCAGAGAGCTATTTAGATATTTTTGACAAATCCAAGGACTCAATTACATATTTAGTTTAGGGATCTATTTAAAAATTCCCAAATAGTTCATAGACCTACAGAATAATTAAACCTAACAAAGGTTACAACATAAGCACAAATGATTCAGGAATAAAAGATAAGGGGGCCTTTGACAAAGCCAAGAACATCCTAGTAAGTTAAGATAGAGCCAAACTCATCATCATCTAGAAGAGATATCATCTATGTCATTGATCACATCAGGTTGTTGAATTTGGTCTTGACTACCCTCTTTCAAGCTAGACCTATGCAACTCTTCTATGTGCTGTCTCACTTGCGACATGGAAGGGCGGTTATCGGGGTATGGAGCAGCACAATCTACGGCAAGTTGCAACAACTGAACCATTTCCTCTTCAACATTTTGATGTCTAAGGAGTTCAAGATCAAAGACCTCAGAAGTCCACTCTTCTTTAACAACCGATTGCACCCATCTAGGAAGGTCCACACCTTCGTCGTTCAAGAGGGCGTGAGTTGGAGCCTTTCCAGTCAAAAGTTCCAAGAGCAATACGCCAAAGCTGTATACATCAGCCTTTTGAGAAACTTTCCGAGGATCGGTTACCTCGGGAGCGCGGTAGCCGGCAACCCTGTTGGGTGTGGATGAAGGACCAACAAGGTGTGCAAGACCGAAATCAGATACTCTTGCATCATAGGACTTGGTTAGTAGGATGTTAGATGACTTTATGTTTCCATGAGAAACATTAGGACCTTGTGAATGTAGATATTCGATGCCGCGAGCAGCTCCAAGTGCAATGCCTGATCTCATTTCCCAAGTCAATGGTGTCCTACCCCCTCCTTTGTTTCCTGTAATGAAAATCAAATATTGAACTTTAATTATACCATTGTTCATCTCAATGAATGATATTATGCTATGCTATCAAATTTTTAACGTAGTAATAAACTATGAAGCACTGGCATAGATACAAACACGATACCGACAATGATATTAATTTGAGAAAATTGCATAGTTGAATGTATCCACATGTGTTTGTGTCATGTTTATGTCAGACACCAAACACGCCTTCAATGGAATATAAAAGATGATGCCAAATCACAAACTTAACAAAGTAACAAACCCAAATGGATGTATATAAATGGAAATGTAATGCAAGACAAATTATAATTCCTAAAGGATCACTATACTCTTCTATCTCTTCTTTTATCAGATGTAATGTAATTAATTATCAAAGTAAGATATTGATAATAGATGCAATGTAACTAAATAATCAAAGTCAGTTATTGATAACACTTATGTATTCTCCATAAAAGGAAATTAAAGCACAACCAAAAAGAACACTAATTGCAGTAATCATAATTCTATACAGAAACAAGTAAAGAAATCTGAGATCATAACAATTATAGAAACATGAACAAGTGAAAAAGGAAGCAAAGTAAACCAAACCCTCACCATGCAAAAGTGCAGATAAACTTCCCATATGCAAATAATCATGAACAAGAAGCTTCTCATCTCTACTATAATAATAAGCCCTAAGAGGTGCTAAATTTTCATGAACCATTGTTCCAACCTTCTCAATCTTCTCCTTAAACTCCCTCTCAGAAATTGTCACATCCCTTAACCTCTTCACAGCCACAGCCACAGGACCAGCCTCCAAAACTGCCTTATAAGATGTCCCAAAAGTCCCTTTCCCTAATACCTCAGCAGAAGCCCTTAACAAATCCTCTAAATCAAACACCTTACCCCAATTCCTAAAAAAAAACAATTTTTTCTCTCCACCACCAATCACAACACCTTCACCGCCTCTCTCACCATTCACCGGTGCCATGGCCATAGCTGCGGCCGACGAATACCCATGACCAACATTCTCACCATGAATCCCTTCATCAATAAGCTGATTATGCTTCAAAGTTCTTGCAACTTCATTAACTGAACTAGTTTTTTCACCATTCCTATTCCTACATAAAACAATCAAAGCAAAAACCACAATCAAAAGAATCACAACTGACCCAATAACAATTCCAGCTATAGCACCACCAGATAATTTTCCATTCTTCTTGTTCCTCACAAACCCATTATTTTCATCAACAACACTTGAATTTCTATTTCCATTACCACTATTTGCACCCCCATTTCCACTATTTGCACCTCCTTCCTTAGGACAAGGGTTAAGTGGTTTCCCACATAACAAATTACCCAAAAAAGAATCTTTACCAAAAGTTTGCAACTTTTCAGGAACAGAACCGTTTAGCATATTGTTTGAAACATTGAACTGAGCGAGTTGAACAGGGTTCGACTCAAACTCACTTAACGAACCGGTGAACTGGTTGTTTTGAAGATACAAGGTTTTCAACCGGGTTAGGTTACCAAACCCTACTGGAATTTCGCCGGAGAAATTATTTGAAGCTAAATTCAGGCGAACAAGTCCGGTGAGGTGGAAAAAAGTCTTCGGAAGTTCGCCGGAGAGAAGATTCTGTTGAAGGTAGAGGTTTTTGAGGGAAGTACAAGAAGCGAGGTCGGAGGGGAGAGGACCGGAGAGTGAGTTGAAACGGAGGCTGAGAGTGTGGAGGTTAGTGAGTTCGGAGAAAACGCCGGTGGGGAGTTTGCCGGAGAGTGCGACGGCGGGGAGATGAAGCTCGACAACGTGAGTGTGGTTTTGGTTACAATGGACACCGGCCCAGTTGCAAGGAGTGGCGGAGGTTGTGTTCCAGAGTAGGGTTCGTCCGGTTACGGCAGCGCGTAGGGTTAATAAGGCGGCGCGTTCGGAAGTGAGGTCGGGTTTTACCGACGGAAGAAAAAGTGTCGGAAAAAAGAAAAAGAGAGAAAAATAAAACTTCATTTGCATTTGCAATGTGTTTAGGTTTTTCACATGAATGAAGTTTGGTTTTGTTATGATTTTTTGTGTGTTGTGTTTTGGTTTTGAGAGATAAAAAGAAGGGAGAGAGAGAGAGAGCAGTTATGGTTTTAGGTTTGAATTTTGTTTGGTAGTATGGGTTTGGACTTTGGGGTATACAAGACAAGAGAAGTGGAGTGAGAGAGTGGACAATACAAAAATAGAAAAAACTTATATCAATCAAATAATGGTACTACTCCGTCCCAAAATATAAGCAAAAATGAGTCAATATAAATTGATGTATTTTGTACAAATTTTGAACCAAATACATTAACTTTTGTTGACCAATTTTTGCTTATATTTGGGACGGAGGGAGTACTTGTTATTTGATTTTGAAAAAAAAATTCATATAATAAAACTTGCCGTTGGTATAATCCGGTATTGTTACTCATTTTTGTTGTGTGGATTTATATACTTTTATACAATCAGCTATGTTGCTTGGAACAACAATACAATGTAGGAATTACTGGACACTTTCTATAATACATTATTAAGCATCCAGGAAACATGTTACATCATTTTTTATCTAGAAACTATGATTTTTGATACAGGAACTATGCTACATTTTTTACGCAACGAATTATGCTACATTATTTTTATTCCAGGAACTATGTTACAGCTATACAACTTCTAATGCATTTTGATCCAACTAAATTCCTGGACATTTGCAATGCATTTTGATCCAACTAAAGACTATTTTGACTATCATTGACGCTGGATGTAGATAGACCATATGTTTATCAACGTGTTATACAATAGCCTCTGGTGACAAAGGTTGTCATAATGACTATTTTTTTTCTTTTCAAAGAGTTTAATACTAGCGAAACTCATAAACACTGAATGTGGAATAACGGTTTCGAACCTACACCCTTGGATTTCAAATATGAACGTATGTATCATTTGAGTTGTATTTACTTGGTGCAAACTTGTCAGTACACTCTAATTCTCCAAAGATACTATTAAAAATAGATCGGTGTATAAAATTGCATTGTGCCAAGTTTTGGCTTCACCAATACATATCATTGTTTATAAATCCTCTTAAATAGATTAATTATTTCCCATCTGAAGATGAAGTACTTTGCCAAAAACAAATGTTGGTTGTGATTTTTTTTTTTTTTTACAGAATGTTGGTTGTGACCTAAGGAGCCACACGTAACGATATTTCTTTCCAACATTCTAGGTAAACTAGTACAATTTTTTTTCTTGGGACGTAAACTAGTACAAATTTTATACGAAAACACTTCAATTTTTTTTTTTTTGGAAACTTTAGAAAACATTATATATGTATACATGCATGCATAGTTGGTAGGAATATTTTAGACTTGAAAAAAAAAAATCATTATTATAGGTGTGTAGATGTAGGACCATCCTCCACATCGAAAATAAATGTAGGACCATCCAACAAACAACTACCGTTTCACAAAGTCACAATATCAATAATAACTTCACGTTTACAAAGTAAATGAGGAGTGAAAATTTAGAAAATGTATCTATCCCATGATTAAATACATATAAAATTTGGAAACTAAAATATGGGAAATCAATCGTACTTTGTCGGTCATGTTTGAAGTTTTTTTTATAGTTATTTTCATTACAACTGAAAATTCTGGCAGGACTGGTTCTGAACCCGTAAAACAGAGTATGAAAACAAGAGTTCAGAAACAGAAAAATAATGAACAGAAAGTAAAGGAACACAGTAATTTGTTAACCCAGTTCGGTGCAAACTTCACCTACTCTGGGGGATACCAATTCAGGAAGGAAATCCACTAAGTAGTATTAATTCTAAGACTCAAGTCACAACCCCTGTTTTTCCAGCCTTATCACTTAATCACTACCCGTATAGACTTCTACCTAGGAACCCCTAGATATAAGAACCCACTTACTTCCTAATCACGTAATCACAGCCCAGTGATTATCAGACACTCAAAACAAATCAAGTATGAAGACACTCTTCAAAACAACAAAGTCACTTGTGCTTAAAAGCTTTAAGTGAATTACAACTCAAAACAAACTAAACCAACTCTAACAGATGAGTGGTGTACAAAACAAAGCACTAAGCTTCCACAAACTTAAAAACCTAAGACTCTTATAGTGTAAACTTCTGGTTTTTCTCAGTCAAGTCTTCAAATGCATTGTCCTCCTTAAATAGCTTCAGCAGCACATAATTCTGAACCAAATCCTTCAAAGATATAATCCCAGAATTCTTTAGAAGCAAATAGAAGCTCACATAAAATTCACAAATATATTTTCCAAAGATTTCCTTGAAAATATATTCACAAATAATTGAATCAAATCTTCAGAACATATCTTGCGCAAAAATACTTCCTTCTAGAAATGAAGCTTGGATAAATCTTCAATTAAATCTTCAATTAAATCTTCAAAAGATACTGTGAAAGATTTAACAGAATTCAGACGCAGAAAACATGCTTCTGAAAAGCAGCTTCTGAAGGTCAACAGAAGTCAGCGTCTGAACAGCAGCTTCTGAAGGTCAACAAAAGTCAACGTCTGAACAGTGCGTCTGAAGACCCTCCCAGCGTCTGATGAACAGTTTCAGAGTCTGAAGGTCATTTCTGCGTCTGAAGGCCATTTCAGCTTCTGAAACTTCTCAAAACCAATTTCCAGCTTCTGAAGGACCAAATTAACATCTGAGGACGCTTGCTTGCATACTTTGATTTTACCAAACATTTAGCCAACATATAAATAACCAACAACTACTATATTTGTAAAGTGAAGAAAAAAATCTTGAGAGTAATAAACATAACAATAATTAAAAAATAAAATTGAAAAAAAAAACAATTAAATTTGCATTGAAAATTAAACGTGATAATCTTTTTGACCCTTTTTTGCTGTGACAAAAATTGTGGAACTGAGGGAGTAATAAAAATACGAATTACTATCATTCTCTAATTGTGATAGTTATTGAGTTCGTGATAAGAAAAATATTGGTGGGATTTTTGTGTGCAATTTCTTGAGAGCTATAACTTCACATTGGTATCCACGATACAACCATAAAACATGCAACATCGATCTACACCAAGTTAGCTGTTTTCAAGGGTTTCTAGTTGGAAAGCTAGCAAGTATTGGTTGCTTAAAACAACATTAGACACAAAGAGGGATAAGGGCAATAACTTTCTTATTTGGTTACCCATGTGACCACCAAATTATAGTACCTAGACCTAATTTTCCAACTGCTAATAAATGTGTCAAATACTCAAACAATTTTATGCTTACCTTGGAGTGTCAATCAAGGAGGCTATATTTAGATTTTATTGTATGTCTATGTCTATATGAATTTGGATCTCTGCAAGATAGATTCATTTGATTCAATTGAGTGGTCCTACGGTTTTTCAATATATCTTCCATTTGCTGGTAAAAAAAAGCTTAATATGAATGTTTTTATGGTTGAGATGAAGCTTAATGTGAATGTTGTTTAGCCTTTAGTGAGTAGTCAACAAGCAATAAGGGACACCAATCACATTAAGGAGTCAACAACATTTTCTATTGCTTGTGCTCCTTAAATAGTACAAATTTCTTCTATTGTATTTATCTAAAGAAAAACTGTAATTAGATGCAATGTAGTTGATCTAAAAAGGTAAAGGATTGTCTTTGGCTTCATAATCACTCCAAGACCGATTCAAAGTAAAGCCACTAAGACAATCACCTTAGACCTTCAAAATAATATAAAATGTGTAGTTAAAAACAACCTTTTGACATATATATAAGTCATGTTGTGATTTTATTATTTTGAAAACCAAAATTAATAAAATATTTTCTAAAATATACATTATCACAACTAAGATTAAATGTGTGGGCTAATTTAGCTTCTTTAAAACAAAAACAAAAAAATTAAATGCAATAACTATAGTATCCATTGAAAAAAAATAAGCAAAATCAATTACTATAATTTAAAAAATGATTTTGCATTCTAATACATTTGAAAAAAAAATAAACAAAAATATAGCAATTTTACTAAAAAAATTTGACCTAAGCCTCAAATAAAATAAGATAACTGTAGATTGTAAAATGCTCCATAAAAGAAAACAGTTAACTGACACGTGCATTGTTGCTGGCTAATTAGATATAAATGTGACAATTGGGCCCAATGGGAGGCTAATTACATTTAGATGTGACAATTGAGTCTTTAAACATTTATGAGCTGACATCTGTAACAAGTATTGTTAGCAACGATTTTTCTTGGATTTGGATTCTATGTTGTCAAAGGTGGACAGTTATAGTCTGAATTTACACAGTTGAATTTCATGTAGTCTTTTGTTTCATTCAAATAAAGAGATGAGATTAAAGAACTGATTTCCCTCAGACTGAAACCATATGTGGGAGTGAGAAGGTGGGATAATCAAACATCATGCAAAGTACACAATATTAAGAAGCATGTAACATCTATACAAACCAGAACATCAGAAATCTTCCATGATGATTGCAGTATGCATACAAGATGAGAAAACCTTAAGTTGAGAAGATGAGAGAAAACTCATCATGCAAGTTATTTCCAATCATTAATACAATAAAATTGTATCTTGGAAAAGCAAAGCACCGTCCGTTCTTCATCCGAATGTTGCAATGAGGAAGGACTTGTAGACGCTCATGAACTTAGCCACAAATGCTGCCAATGTAGATAAATAAAATATAATCAGCAAGCAAATATTGTATAGACCTATGACTAATATACCAATATATACATTCACCTTGCATAAAGCAATTGTTATAAACAAGTCTAGAGTAAAAAAAAATAGAGGGTCTATATCAAAATTTCGTGTAAACCACCATTTTTGTCTGCTACTTTGTCTATGAAGTAAATGATAATGATTAGTCCCCAACATTTGTAATATTTGTCCGGTTAGTCCCTAACATGTTAAATCTATCAAATTAGTTACTTATGTTTTGTCAGTAAATAATAGCATGGACTAATATGGTGTGCGTGACAAAATATTATGGACTGCTTATTTTCATTTACTTTGGAGATAAACTAGGAGAGAATGTGCAAATTAAGGATGCAATTGATGGTTTATTCTTTATTTGCAATAGTCAGCAAGCAACAAGCTCATAAGTTTATAACTATTCACCCAACTATTTCACACATTCAGATCAAAGTACCTTCGATGTGAAAAATTGCCTTCTGTCCAAGGCGCATCCTATGCTCCTGGTTAAATGAGGGGAAAGAAGAATCAGCGTCTCCTTACTTTGAAAAATAAGACGTAAAATTGGCTACACAAAATCTTCAACTATTAACTTGTCTAATATCAGGCTAAAGAGGAATAGAATTGTTCCATAAGCTATCAAATTGGGTAAAACATATACAGAAGTCTGAGTTCATGCAGAAGACACATAAGACTGCAGCTATTGACATGAAATACCATATATTTGATAGTGCACTTACATAATATGCTGCCCAATGGCAGACTTCGTGCTTCAGTTCTGCATCCAGTTTCCTCAATAGCTCATAAAGAAGTCTCTGAAGCAACAATTATAACGTCAAAGTCAAGTAAGAAAAAAAATCAAAAGAAATGAAAGCATGTTGGGACACTGCAGCAACACATTTACCTTCAAAATGATCTCCGGAGGAATGCAATTGATCAGCAGCTCATACAGCTTTCCTCGAACTTGAAACAACCTAAAACGTAATAGCATATTATATGAGAGACGTAACATGCATAGCACATAAATGAAATGAGAAATTTGTTGACAACACAGTCAAGTAGGCACTTAAAAAACTGACAGGGTTCGGTGAAACGTTTTATTTATCATGAAAGATGAGAAAACTATTAACTGTATCAAAAGCAAACCTTTTTGGGCTCTGTTCCTTCATTATGTCAGATGCAATTTCAGAAATATACTCCTCCCAGTCCATTGAAGGAATTGTTTGCTTGTCAGTGAAAGGATACCTACAAGTAACACATGAGTTGTCAGTAGTCTTCCTTAAAACAAAGCTTTGGCAAGAGATGAATATCTGAGATTATGCATCCCATATTAAATTGGAGCTTACTGTTGGACACGGCAAGTCTCAAATGACAATATGGCCCTCCTTAAATTCCGATTTGATTTCTCTGCTATGCGAGCAGCAAAACTAGGAGGAAGTTGCAGCCCTTCTTTCTTACCAATGAACTGTAAGACTTCAACAATCTGCCACATGGATTTCCAAAGATTCAATAAAGATGAACATTCAACTTATTGAATGGATAGATAGACAAGATCAGGATATATAACAATGTCTGATAACATTCAACTTATAAAGTTGATATGTTAATCATAATGTTTATTTACAAAAAAAATTAAACAATTCAGCATATACAATCCTTAACAGAGAAGTTGACCAAATCCGAGAAAGTAATATCACTGTCCATCAGTATATATCAACAAAAGCATTCTATAATCGGAAACCCAAGTTTCTTTATCAATATTTCATACTTTGTCCTAACAAAGAATAATGCCTAATAATGGCTTGGTGTATTCTCCAAATATTCGTGAATTGCTTCAGACTATGAGGCCAGGTTGTGGGGGCTCTTGAAGGTCTATCCTAGGGAAGGGGAATACCAGGAGGTTGAGCTGTGCATGGATTCGTCTGTCATCATCAACAATCTTATTGAGAGTGATGTTGGAAGTGCTTAAGGGTGCCAATTGGTGAAGCGCATAAGGAATCTTATGAAGTAATGGGGAGAGTGTTCTCTGGGAAGCCAATAAGTGTGTAGATTGTCTTGCTAACTTGGGTTGTGAAAAAACTACCACTCTGGTAGTCTATGATCATTCCCTGACTTCCCTTGTTCAGTTCTTGAATTTTGATGTTTTGGCAGTTGCTACTCCCCATTATGTTTCCTTATAGTTTTCATGTTTGAGATTAGGCCCTTCATGATTTAAAAATAAAAATGAAGCATTAATTTAACCTATTACCATCTTGCAATAGCAGCAGCAAGCCACCTGATAGAACATCATTCATCTACTGGAAATAACTAACAAACAAAAATAACAACATTGTAAACAATGAAACTACTTAATACTCACAACCCTACCAGAGAAAACGGCGGCATCAATGCTAAAAAACAAGGGGAATAAAAATCCAAAACATAGGAAACAGATTCCACTCTTTTCTTGGACACTACAACAGGCTTAAAATCTAATTACCTGTTCTTCGCTTGGTGCATTAATTCGTACATTAAGACAACGAGAGCGGATTGCTTCTGTGACTCTTGAAGAACTATTGCAACATAGAATTAATCTGCAATAAGCACTGTATTTCTCCATTGTTCTGCGAAGAGAATGTTGGGCTTCTCTAGAGAGTTTGTCAACATCATTAAGCACCAGTACTGATACAGAATAAAATCTAAAATCAGCTTGGAAAACTGAAGCAAACTAAAAAAGAAAAACAAAATAAAAAGAAGGCTTGTAAATTTTTCATTTATTATACAAGCCTAGGTGGAGATGTTTCTTTTATTTGACATAGCCATAAAGAAACAGAACCAAAAGCATTGCACTAGCAGACCAAACAACAATCTTAATATAGGTTGACAAGAAAAACAGCCTGTTACCTTTAAATCCTTTTTTCCCTTTAGTGTCAATGGGTCTATTCTTAGCCATTTCTTTGATTATTTCTTGAACAATGTATCTGTCCTGAAAGCCTGCATCACTTGGAGTCATTTCGATGTGGTTCGCACTTGATAATGTAGTCAGCTCTAAATCAATAGATCTACTTCCAGCCTGAAACCAACAACAACTAAATGAAGCATGTAGTGCGCACAATAACAAAGAAAGAAAAGGGGAGTGTGAAAAAGAATGAAGCTTACATCAACTTTCCACGACCTATTTTCCACCTTGACCTGAAAATGAAGAAATAGAATTTAGAAGCAGGAAGAGAAGTAAAGAAAAAAGGGTTTTAACAGAACCTTTTCGGCAGCAGGTCCAAACATTTGGCGGAGAAGAGCCATGATTAGTGTTTTCTTGCCAGCGCCTGATGGGCCATAGAGCAGCAAATGGGGGCAATCATGTTCAGTTACCAATTTCTTCAGATTTTGAGCAATGTCGTTGTGAACCATAACATTGTCCAGGGTTTTCGGACGATACTTGTCAACCCACAACATCTTTCCACTTCTTTCTTCAATCAAATAATTCAAAATAAAGATTCGGCGGATTCGGTTCAACGGAGGAGCGACGCTGTGTGAGGAAGGGTGCGGCTTCGACGCTCTAGGGTTTTTACTTCTTCATGCTCACAACACACTTTAAAAAAGAAAAAGTTAATAGGAAATTAATTCCCGCCAAAATTGAGAATATATTGCGCCATTTTTTTTTTTTTTTTTAAGTTTTTCTATCAAAATTTGTCATTGGAATTAAGGATGAGAATATGCTAAGTCGAGTTAGGTTTTGCACGGCCTAAGTCTGGCATACGGTCTTTTATAGACTTACTTTTTCGGCCTGAGTCTGACCTTCTGAAAGCCTGATATGACCTGCTAGCCTATTTAAAAACCTATTATATATGAACATATTTATATAAGTCATCTGATTTAAGTTTAAATATAATAACGAACTAATATATCAATTAGATAAAACTCTCTTTTGATGTTTAACATGAGTTTTTTTTATGGAACTTGACTATATATTATATCATATTTCAATTATAGTTTATAATCATACATTTAAATATACAAAAAATTAATGTATACTAATAAACTTAAATTACTAAAAAGGTTAACAAAGTTATATTTTAATTCAAAGTACAAAATATAATATAATAATAAATATTAGTGTTCGTATTAAATTAAGTAGGCCGACCTATTAGGCTTAAGAGACTTTTTTAATGGCATATGACTCCTTTTAAGATAAATATGCTTCTAAAAAAGCCTAGACATTCTCTATTTAAGAAAAAAGTCTGGTCTGACATGACATGTCGTAGGTTAGGTTGTAGGCCCATGTAGGCCGGCCTAACCTATTCTCATCCTTAATTGGAATTGTAAATTATTTTTTTTAATGGAAAAATTATATTATGATTCCATTCATTTTATTGGTTCAAAGGAGTTTAGCAGCAAAAAAACACACAATTAAGCTTTGATTGGTAAAATATATCTGATAGCTGAAGAATTAGCTTATAGCGAATGAACTTATTGCGGATAGCTGAAAGGAGATGAGCTAGGTGGGTGAATTTGTAGTGTTGAATAAAATTAATGGTTGAATTAGCTTATGAATATGAAATCATATAAAAAGATATATTTAATTAATATTTATTTTTTTTTCAATTAAGATTACATGGGTAAAATTGGAATAAAATACGATAAGCTATAAGCTGCTTGAATTAGTCTATTAAAAAATGCTATAAGCTAGTAAAAATAAGTTATAAGCTTATGACAAAGTGATGTTACCAAACAATTATTTTCTTGCCAAACAAACCCTAAATATTGAGAAGTTAAGAATCGTTGGTTTGAACCCGAGCATTAACATATCAAATGTTCTCGCAGTTACTATCTGAATTATACTTGCGCGACAAAGATTTTTTTTTAACTCCCATAAATTGTGAATGTAAAATAGTTTTAAATATACATCTTGTTAGATTTAAATATAAATATGTAATGATAACATTTTCTAAAATGCCAAAATAAATATCAAAAGAGTGGCTCAGAAGGGACGCCAATTTGTATCCATAAATGGAGATCTTCGCGGGTACTGCTTCATTTGGTTATCCGTGGACAAATAATTTTTTCCCGTGGGGACGGAAATGAGGGAGAAAGTCCTCCGAGGATAGTGCAGAGATAGGGACGATGATCATACCCCCACCCCACGGGACCTCGCCCCCGAACAATTCACTAAAATACATTTTATATGTTATATTTATTTATCTTTTCATACAATATATGTAGAAATTTCTTTTATATGTAATGTTTATAATAATATCTTAATATTATATTTGTTTATGGTTGAATTTAATCTTTTTCCTACTAGAAATTCATTTTCTTTTCATGTTGATGGAGCCTCCGCGGGGATGGGATCAACGAGGAAAAACTCTGTCGGGAAATGAAGACCAAGATGGGGGACAATTTGAGTGGCAGGACAGGGAGCGAGGAAATACTCATTTTGTCGAATCAACTTATCTTTGAGACAGTTAAGATTTAGGTAAGGGATTGATATATAAGATAATGAAACATCAAACATCTATTAATAAATTAGAATCACTTTTTCCTTAAAAAAAACAAATTAGAACCACTTTTGTCATATTTGTTTGAAGACGCGAAACTAACCCATCAAAATAGAACCACTTTTGCCATTAACCCACTTCAAAGACTGTGATTACATATAGACTAATCGTGTGAGAGATTGAATATTACATGGTGAGGAATAAACTTATTAGATTGTGATAAATTGTCACAACCACTATGGGAAGTGATCCAATCCAATTGCATGACAATTGAAGTGATAAAAACACGTTATTGTTATACACTTTAGAATTTTGGCAAAGCCAAGTTTCGATCTGGTAATAGAAAGTCGTTTTTTCCAGAAATATTTTCCTGCTAAAATGACTGACTAAAACAAACTCCTAACCAAATCATTTACAAGAAAATGCATTCTAACAAGTTGAGCAAAGGACCAAAGATATTCATATTCCAATCCCCCCCACAATCTCTGATGATAAATTACTAGCAATTTACACTAAAACAGATATTAAGATAATGACACATCAAACACCTCTTAACAATAAATTACAACTTTTGCCATTAATGTGTTCCACAAATGGTTTCTACGATTACAAATATGTATGAATGACACATAGACACTGCCTAATTTCTGCTTGCAGTGTAGAGAAAAGGGACATGTGTGTCTCCTTGAACTTCTCAAGATTTCTGACAGTGAATGTCACACAGCTTGATTTGAAGGAGCAGAGTCTGTCATGATAGACTTTTGTTTTTCTTTAGTTGTTATCTGTGGTTCTTGAAAACACAAGGAAAAAAATGATAACATTAGCAGTGGGCCTCCAATTTCATGAAAAATAGTAAGGATAGCAAATGGTGACAAATGAAACAAAAATATTGTTGTTATTAACCAGTAAGCGCATCAATCGCATAAGTAATATAGTTAACATAGGGAACATGCCACAGATACACGTAATAAACAGAGCCAGAAAATATACAGTGAGTTTCCTAACAATAGGTCTTGTCTACAATGTTAAATTTTAAAACTTTAGCATACTTTAGGTGACATGATTGCCAATTTCCCTTTCAATTGTTGATAATACGCACAAGATTAAATGTAAAATCATTTGATATTTTTCAGACTTTGGTTAGATGAAGATCAAATGACTCATTATCTGATATGTATTTTAAAGTCTAATTTGGTAAGTAAGAATATGAGTTGTTCAATCTTCGTCCAATGGTTAAGTTTTCTTGATTGTGCGATTGTGTGGAATTCAGGTCCTCCACATTTCAGTCCTCTAGTTAGGCCAATATGGAAACTGCAGCAGGTTTGAACATTTTAATTTAAGAATTAAAATGATTGCTTATCTGTTAATGCTTACAGCACTAGAATATTAACAGAACATGTGGTAGAAACTAAATTTTAGCAGGATCTCATGCATGTTCTAATTCTAGTAGCCATGTAACCTATTAAATAAATATCAGTGATCAGGTCTGGAAATATATATAGTTATAAAGATTAAAGTGATAGATATTAATATCCAACACAACACAACTTGTATTCACAACTGTTATCTACAAAATGAAAAACATATTTTAATAGGGGAAAATGAGATTAAAAGAGGATCAGATCTTACTAGAAATGATGGCCCTTGGTCTGGTCTTGAACAGAATTTTCTGTCGAATGATTCCAACAACCCGTAACTCCACCCGACCGCAACTGTCTCCATCTGGATGCTTGACTTTCTTGAGCACCAACAACGGCTTCTTCAAGGAGACCTTTGACCCTGTAAGTTCATGGTACCCAATAGTTAAAGTGTAGACTTCCTGAAAAACGAAAGAATAAACACAGAGTATTAGTTTGTTTTCCTAATTAAGAAAAGGTGACAGTAGATTCCAATCTCTGTAAAGACTATATCATAAACTCATAAATTCGGATTCACTGCATTGAAAAAACACAGTTACACACATCAATTAGTATCGTCTGTCATTTAGAGCTCGAATTCACTCATATTACACCTTTTCACCAAATCGTCTTTAAATAATTGTTATCGTTGATTTGAGATCAAACAACCAAGATTGATAACTACGTCACACAATTCTGTATGGAAGCTAAATCAGGACTCTTATAGTTTAAGGACACAGTTGATACTATATTTTTCTCATCAATAACATCAATCAACTAATTTTTCCATATATACGAACATAGGACACTTGTGAAAATGTGTCTAACATTTCCTAGTAATCTTTTTTTGGTTACAAAGATAACTAAACAAACAGGAAAAGAAAAGAAAAGAAAACAAGCCAACACAAGCAAACTACTCCCTATGGTAGAAAGTTCCTACAGCGTCGTTGCGAAGAAGATTGACAAGACCAGCAGCTTTTGGACAGAAGTGATATAAAATTAATTGTTGGTCTATCCGAATTAAACCAAGCAACTTTATCTTAAGAACCCTTCAAGCTTTTGGACAGATAATTAAGAATATCATTATACATTTTTTACTCTAAAATATTATAATTATATTTAACAAAATAAAAGCTTTATTTCCATGTCAAAGTAACACCCACATCAGTAAGTTTATTCCTCGCTATCAAACATTCAATCTCTTACACTATAAGTCCATATAAAATCACAATGTTTCAAGTTTAACACTAAATAAATTTTATTCACTTTTAGTCTCTATTTCAAAAGCTTTGTAGGATTAAACCCCACTTGAAAAACCTTAACCAAATTGACGATTATTCAAACCCTAATATTTCAGTTAAAAACTGATATCACAACAAGTCTCCATTGAGGTCAAACACTTTGAATATGAAATAACTGTAAACAATATGTGAATATATAACTATTTGCAAAGAAAAAGATAATAACCAATAATCATGAGAGATGAGATACAGAATGAGATCATAGTTTGAGTTGTTAATTGGTAAAATGATGGAAAAGAATAGTGGTAACCTGAGAAGAAGGACGACAGAGAGTGCCGATTTGAAGGTTGGCAAGGGAATCCTGAAAACCAGGTTGTGGTTCAACAACTCCTTGCAGTTCAACAATGCCCCATTCCACACAGTTTCCTTCCTCACAATTGCACTGTACACGAATCTGCATCTTTTTCCTCTCTTTTTCAACTTCTGGATCGGTATACACACAAACTTATTTATTGTAACGTCTTTTGGTGCCAAAGATTCTTGCTTTTCCCGCGCTATTACGTACTCTCTTTCCCTTTCCTAACCATGGAAATAGGGGTGTTAATATTCAAACCGATCCATTGGAAAATAGTGATACAATGGAATATTGATGTTTTTGGATCTTAACGTGAATGAAAATTATTTTTTAATAAAGTGACACAGACTCAAAATCTATGAAGCACTGACAAAGACTCGAACAATGGACACTGGTCATAATTTGAAAAATCGAAAATGATTGAATATAACCACGGGAGTGTTCCCAAGCACGGATAGCGGATTGTTGAAATTCTACTATGCAACAATGCTATAGCGCCACTATAGTCACTATTTGAAAAATAATTTGTACTAAATATTTTATCGCAGAACAATAACATATTGTCCTAATTGTGCTACACTATAGCTGCTATTTACGAACATTGAAACACGTTCGCCGTTGGTGTACCGGTGCTACATAGGCAATAAGTACTCCCCCACTCCTCATCCCCGTGAAATCAGATAAAATCAATTATATAAAAATTCAAAAAGTAAAAACATTGAGTAAACCACCAAATTAGTCCTTAACTTTATAAAACACTCTCAAATAGATACTTGAGATTATGGATATTTCAAAAAGATTCTGACTCTATTAAATTGTCAAGTTGGTCCCTATATTTAACCACTTCCTATCAATTAAGTCTCTATATTTTAATCAGTTACTATCAATTTGGTCTCTATATTTAACCAATTACTTTCAATTTAGTCCCTAAGTTTATTCTCGAATTCGTTCGATAACTCTGAAAAGACTAATATGAGTAAAATTTGACAGAGTCAGAGATCTTTTTGAAATATTAATAATATTAATATCTGAGACCAATTTGATGGTTTACTTTGTGAAACAATTATTAAAGTCAACAAGATCTTAAATCTGAATTCAAAGTTGCAAAAGTAGACAAATAGCATATATACTATATAATTAAAACATAAACAAAGATAAACGCAAAAAAAAAAAAAAATAAAGAATGCATATTGGAAGTTTGATTTAATGTACACCTCTTTACGAACGGCGGAAGAAGATGACGGCACTACGCTACAAGAAGCAGAAACCGAGAGAGTGAGGCGGTTAAGATGGTAGGTTGCGGCGATCTAGGGTTTCCCACTGCTTCGGCGATCTATGCTGAATTGTATTACTTTTGGCGCCATGTTTTTAGTTTTACTTAAATAAATAAATAAATTATTTTTTAGTTTAATTTGTAGGGATGGTGCAAAAAAAGTTATATTTAAATTATCACATATTAAAAAAACTAGACTCTAACCCGAGCGATGCACGGGTTTTGTAGAGCTTCATATATAATTATCAAATTTGCTATATTATTACTTTTATAATTATATTCAATATTATGTTATCAAACTACCTTAAAAAACAGCAAAAACAAAAGATGGACAACAATAAAAATGACAAATCAAAATAAAAAATATATATAAAAGCTTGCACCAAGAAATTGGTCTTAAATGTAAAAGCTGGAACTGTTATGTGGTAATCGAAAGAAAAATAATAATAATAATAAAAAGGATATCTTAATAACTTATATATAATGATGAATAGAGACTCCCCCTTACCTTTGGTTTGCAGAATTTGATATTCCTACGGTAAAATCTCTCTCCAGGTTCTTCTCACTTGTCTCCTTGCTTCTTCTCTCCACAACCCTAGTTTTCCTTTGATCTTGTAACCCTATTTCAAAAGAAAAGTTAGGGTTAGTCATTAGGGTTGTCAAGACTACCCTAATTCTCTAATGCTCTCCTCTATTTATAACCTTTTAACTGAGCTAGGTTTCTCTCATAACTATTTAACGGGTTTACTCTTCAATTTTAAAATATATTATTAAGTACAAAAATATATTAGATTTAGTACAAAAATATCTCAAATTGAGTACCAAAATATATCATATATATCATATTCAATATAAAAATAGTATATTAGATTTAATTCAAAAATATCTCAAATTGAGTACCAAAATATATCATATTCAATATAAAAATAGTATATTAGATTTAATTCAAAAATATCTCAAATTGAGTACCAAAATATATCATATTCAGTATAAAAATATATTATTGAGTATTAAAATATATTTCATATCACAAACCAAAATATATTAGATTGTGCATAAAAATATTTTAGCAAAACTTGGGGACTAAGAAATCACTTTCTAACATATTCAATATAAAAATAGTATATTAGATTTAATTCAAAAATATCTCAAATTGAGTACCAAAATATATCATATTCAGTATAAAAATATATTATTGAGTATTAAAATATATTTCATATAACAAACCAAAATATATTAGATTGTGCATAAAAATATTTTAGATTTAATTAAAACACTACTTAATTCCTTCATTCAAACCCCCTTTTTATAATTGCCGTAGATATATATAAAATAAAAGCAATTATAAGTCACAAAAACCATAAGTGATCCAGTGGTTACAGCTGTGACCTATTAGAAGTTGGTCTGTGGTTCAACTCTCAGCAAGGATTTTTTTTCATAAATTTCTTTCAAAAGAAAAGTTAGGGAGAAATGTGTCATTTTGGGTGTTAGGGTTGCATTAGGGTTAGGGATTCATGTAATCAGACCACTTAACATTTATATGTAAGTGATATATCAATTTTTGTGGATAATGTTCTAAACGTGCATGTAAGAAAATCACTACAAAAATTATTAAGAAATATATGTTACTTGAACAATAGAAACTAAAGCTGTTTATATGATAATTTTGTAAAGGATTAAAAAATGTGATTTTTTTTTTTTTTATCAAGACGACAAATGAAACCTGGTAATTCTATAGGGAATAAAATCACTTTTAACTCATTAATTAATTTTACCTTGTGAAACATACATTTGACATCAAATTGAACAAAAAATTATATTCAAGGTACAAAAGTTCATTAATCATCCACTAAACACAATTAACCACAATTTTTGAAATTATCAACCACAATTTCTCAGTGTATATTTGAATACAAATCGCGAATAATAAATATCATGTATATTTGAACATCTAAAAATCACGGTATAATTTGAATAATTAATAAATGTATGTGTGTTTGGACACTTGAAAATCATAGGTAATGACATTTAAAATTATTGTTAATTGTGTTCCGAGCAATGAATTACAACATCTTGATATATTCATTAACTATCTACTGTATTAATCATCTAAATTATTGTTAAAATTTGATGTCAGATTTGTGTATAGATATGACATGTCACTCTTGACGAAATTAGGTCTGTCTTTATACTTTGACATTATTGTTGTTTTTCTTCTGTCTTATTGTATGACTCACGAAATTAGTAATTGTTTTTCCTCTCTCAAATTATATCAATCACTAATTCTTAACAAGTAGCCTTAGTCATGGTGGAAATTATTAGTTGTATTATTTTAATTATAACACATCTTCATCTAACAAACTCAATTCAGATAACATATAACATAAGTCAGCAATGAAACACAAAAAAAAAGATATCTGTAAACTTCACAATTTACTCTATCCAGATACAATTTATTAATGTTTAAAAAATGTCAACCAGCTGCATCAGCTGACTCTTTACACCTCCTAAAGCATGCTAACTTGAAAGCAAAGTTTCAATGTAACTGCACATCTTAAAAATACAACACGGGAGCATGTTTCGACAAAAACCTCCGCTAAAGGTTGTTACCTGTTAAAGAACGGGGGAACGAACATAAAGGAAGGTGAATTCATCTCACCATCTTATGTGAGAATTTTGAAAGAAAATAAATTGCCAACCCTTGCTTGAAAATAGAATGTTTTTCCACTGTGTTGTATTCTATAAATGAAGGATTAGGTTCTTTTCTGAAATAACAAGTGCTTAGACTTTGCTATAGATTTAAAAATCCAAGTTATAAATAGAACAACAAAAATGGAATGTGGGACTGAATAGTTTTGGTGGCCAAATCTCCACAACAGTGTTGATGTATCTTGGCTAATTGATGCAAACCTTTCTTCAGAATTTCCTCTCCTGTACGTCAAGAAATAGGTAAGAGTCTTAATCATTATTCATGAACATTTCTACTTGGAAGATTGAAAACGAAAAAACAACGATGTGTTTGGTCAAATCACATTAGCACCGTGATTCTGTTGGAACTCTTAAGTGTAGCTTTTGTCAAAATCAAGGTAGCACACTGTGATTTCATTCAAATTCACCGTTGATCCAAACATGCACTAAAAGTGAAAACGAGAAATAGAAACTGAAATCATTTTCTCAAATCAAACAAGCCTTAGTTTTTTCAAAAAACTTCATGAGTCTTCATTTCATTATGAATGACGGTGCATGTGTAGATTTCTTCCTTGTTCAAGACAACTTACATAGCTCAATTCTAAATATTCATGCAAAAAAATTCATGATTGTTTATATCCAACCAGAATTAGCACATATAGTACAGCTCTATTGATGCATACCTTAAGAAGTTTTTGATTGATCCCCATAGAGAACTTCCAGTTTCACTTCCCTCGCTTGAGGCATCACTTTTTTTATCCCTCCAAATGGAATCATTGAATTTTCCTTTACGTTGCCCTGGAAAGCGCATTTGTGAAAAATCTTTATTTTTTTTCTTGAATGTTCAGTAAAATTTTAAAAAATTAACTTCCATCCAATAGTGTCAAAGTAAAATTAAATATTACCAGTGTCATCAGAAGACCATGAATGACCTTGTCTAGATGCTCGAAGTGAAGCTAACCGCTCAACAAGTGTGCGTTCCGTGCCACTAGAACATGGATTTGAGGAGAATGAAGGAAACCACTTCAGTTGTTTGAAGGATATAAGGAAGTAGTAAAGATGGTAGGAGAAATACGAACCTGATATCATTAGGAATAAGAACATTTACGACGAAGTAATGATCGCCCCGAATAGATGGTCTGTTCATGTCTGGAACTCCCAAACGTGATAACTTCACTGAATGTCCATGTTGAATCCCGGAAGGAATCTGGAGGTCCTTAAAACCTTCAACAGTTTCTACCTGAAATAGCAAAAGTCAAAACAACACTTGTAGACATACAATAGGCAACAAACATGGCTCAGTGTTATGAACGATTGAAGCACTAAACTATACTCAAAAGATCCTAATCAAATTCTAGTTCAAGTCAAATCCTAATCAAATAACATGTTTAAGATAAGATTCTAAAAGTAGGAAAAGATCCTTAAATAAACTAAAATCCTTTGATAACAAAGTTATCATAAAATCCCCAAAACTAAGGAAAGATCCCAATATAAGATAAAATTCTAAAAGAGCATAATTATCTAATACAACAAGTTTCTCAATTTTGCACCATTATTGTTGCCATTTTTTGGGTTAATTAAGTAATACCTTTCTAACAGACCCCAGTATTGCCTCGGTGAAGTCAATGTTAATCTTTGAATATAAATTGAGACCCTCTCTCCAAATTCCTTGCTTTCTATCGACATGGAGGACAACAAAAAGATCCCCAGTATAACGCCTGAAACAATGCACCAAACTAATAGTCAGCCCTAAGCAATTTGATGAGTTGGATTACAGTGATTCTGACAATCTCTGCTTCTGGCTGCAAATCAGTAGTCCAATAAAAATGAGACTTTTTTTTCCCGTATTTTTTGAGGTTCTGTTTGGTCTCAGATCATGTGATATAATTTTCCATCTTTGCACAAAATCAACCGGAACAATTTTACGGCAATGAGTAAAAACAATACTTGTCGTATTTTAGCATAGGCTTTTAGAACCAAAATTAATAGTTAAAAATAAACTAATGAAATAGGGATTTCCTCATATTTGTAATGATTAGAAGTATTTTGGCTCTTCAATGGTGGCTTCATGGTTAACTAGTTAGAACATTATCTGAAAATCAATAATTTGTTGTGGCAAGCTGATCATTCATATATAGAAAACATTTGACATTTAGGCCCTGTTTGGATAAACAGCTTAATTAAGCGCTTATAGTGCTTATATATAAGCTATTTCTATAAGAATAGATAAAATAAAGTCAAATTGCTTTCACGTAAGCTATAAGCTATTTTTATAAGCTATCCTGGAGAACTTATAGAAATAAGTTGAAAAGTGTTGTACCAAGTTTGAGCCTAAGCTCAACTAATGTACTAAATAGGGAGTTGGTTACATTTGCCGATGTGGCTAGTTTATTAGAGGGGAATGACAGTTCTAACTTCTATGAAGAATGGGGATAGCAATAGAGGGGCATTCATCACTTTTCAGTTAAAGGCTTAGAAGGTTTGAGCAGATAAAGTCCTTTCTCTGAAAGAGCAATGCTCTGTGGGTAGTCAGGGATCTTCTTCCCTACTGCCTTGTCATTTTTTTTATCGTCAATTATACACAGTTATTCCAGTATTAATTTCTTTTTTCTATATTTTGTACGTTGTTGTACTTGTGGTATGCAACAAAAACAACTTATGGACATGTCACAAGTTGTTTCCATAAGTTCTCCCAAACAATCTCACAAGGGCTTATACCATTAGATAATCTCAAATAGGTCAATCCAAACAGACCCTTACTTCTTCAAGGGTCATGTAAAAAAGCACTGTCTTTTTTACAACCATTTCTCTTTAACTATATATAACTAGAATGCACCCCACGAGTCACAGTATGATCAAATCAAGAAATATTAAGTAAGAGAATGTACACATGCTGCTAGTTCATGTCTTAAGCAGAGTTAGTGCCATGCTGCTAACCTCCTCTTATCGAAATTCCCTTCTCCTCGAATTTTCATTGTGTCTCCATCACTGACGCCAGGAGGGATGACCACTTCCATTTTTCGTTTAGCTTGCACAAGACCGCTGCCATCACACTTTCGACATCTACCCGTGATTATCATGCCAAGACCACCACACTTAGAGCAGGTAGAAACCTGAATATCACATGGCATCATTAAATATACTCTTGTTATAATGTCTCAGATAATTTAAATATAACTGGGAAAAATATAGTCACTGACTTATTAAAGCTATATAATTTAAATCACCTGAGACATCATTCCAAACGGTGTTTTCTGGGTTTTCTTCTCTCCTCCTTTGCCACCACAACTTGTGCATTTTTTAATGCTATTCTTTGATTTAGCTCCTGTACCATCACAAGCATTACATGTCTCATAACAGGAAAATTCAATCTCTCTCTTTCCTCCAAAAACAGATTCTTCAAAGCTTAAGCGAAGGTCATGCCTGCATTGTAGAATGTAGAAAATATACTTGATATAAGTATTCATAATGTACATGCACTAACCCGTTTAAGTAGACATAGACTATACAAAATCAAATGAGCCTGACTAATGGGACCAATACAATTATAACCAATAATAATAATAATAATAAATATATTATTTACAACATAGAACAAAATTAATTTAATGCTGTGCAGTGCTGACAAGTGAAAACTTCATTTTTTTTGTAAAAATAGACGAAATTTACCGAATATCAATGCCACGGTTTCCACCGTTTCTCATATTGAAGCTGAAGCCCCCTTCATCACTAAATAGTCCATCCGTACGACCAAAGAATGCATCGAATAAATCAGAAGGATCAACCTGATCAATACAAAATAAAACAGGAACAGTTTTAATTATGTATAATCACATCACCATATCAAAGTCTTGAGTTCATTTCAACATTGCAGAAGGCAAAATACTTGAATATAGACATACATACCTCTGAGGCACTGGCTGGTCCTCCATTTTCTCCTTGTAGACCTGACTCACCAAAGCGATCATATAAAGACCTTTTCTCATCATCTGATAGGACCTATTTGCATACTTTGTTACCAAGTGAATAAAAAGAGACAAGCAAATATGGCACATAAAAGTTATATCCACTGAAAAAGACAAGCATCCATAAATTTCATTCATCCAGCCTTGTTTACTAGATGAAGGAAAGATTACAATGCCAATGTTCAGACCATGATCAAATAAAACAGTAGAACAGAAGATGAAAAGAATTATGATGGTACGCAGAATAGTGTAACATTCCCTTAAATAAATTGAAAAAATAGACCCTGTTTGATAAATATTTATAGCTGAAAATAGAGAATTTATCATTGTAGCGGTAGAACTTAGAAGAATTACCTCGTATGCAGCACTAATCTCCTTGAACTTCTCTTCTGCTCCAGGGTTTTTGTTCATATCTGGATGGTACTGGTCCCAAAATATAAACATTATTATAAACCAACTACTACAAAAGCTTATACTGTTGGATAGAAGCATATATTATAGTGTGGATAATGCACAAACCAGTCATAATTGATGCTGAAATTAAACCTTTATTTAGAGTAGTGACAAAAGAAATTGAATTCTAGACCACAAATTCCCAAAACTTTGAGTAATGGGTAAAGGTGTGTGAATGATTTTATATCTAACAAACACAACCTTAACTTATATCATTTACCATAACTAAAAATGCGCCAGATGGCTTATAAACATATTTTCTTACAGCTTTTGAAGTGCTAATTTAAGTTAAGTCTGATAAAAGAAAGGTCTTAACAGTCTCAATTTCCAATTACCAATTTACCATGGTTGTCAAACTCGAGAGTCTATGTAAACTTGTGGTATCTTTGTAGTCTGGCATGAGTTTACTCAATACAAACATAATGTTTAAAACATTTATTATAGTATATAAGTAAACACAATTTAATCATATGTGTGTAACCAAATTTAAGTATTCTGTAAGCAACCAGTAAATTAGACTAAGACAGCCCAACCCAAGTCTATGCGAGCCTACTCAAGTTTACACAGAAATAATTTCATATGGGTGTTAAATCCATTTTTATAGTTAGAGTCGTAAACTCACATGATTATATGAGATAACTTGAGAACTTGACAACCATGATGATTACTAATGGTAATAGGTCTTGTTGGACAAGGGTATAAAGAGGATACAATCATTAATAGAGAAGTTATTTCACATGGATTAACGAAGAAGGAAGGAACCATTTGTAAAAGAACGGATACTACAAGAACAACTAAGAAGAAACAACAACAACAATCAAAGTCTTTCCCCATTAAGTGGGGTTGCGGTAGTTCTAAATTGTGGTCCGCGACATAAGAGTTTTAGAGGTCTCTATAACAGCACCATAACCGCAATTGAGGCCGCAATATCATGCTTCGTAGCGTAAGTGCGACCAGAACAACAATTCAGAACCATGTCCTATATAGATCAAATCATATCGAAAGATAGACTATTCAACTTCAAATCTTTCTGTTAGTACTAGGCTTGGACAGCAGTTATTTAAATGATGCAGTAGCGTTTAACTTCAAATCATATCCATATAGATCATATCATATCTAAAGATAAATCATTCAACTTCAAATTGTGGTGTGACTTGCAGCATTCCTTGATCTTCCTCTACCTCTAACTAAAGGTGAATCCTCCATATGAGCTACCTCCTTAATAACGCACGTATGGGTTTCAAACTTTCAACCTTTCTGCACACATGCCCAAACTAACTTAGAAGAAATTTTACCAACAGAAGATACCCTTACTTGTCCCTAGCGATATCATTCTTAATCTTATATTGTCTTGTGAGAGCACTCGTCTAACATAACATTCTTAACTCTACAGCACCATTCTGATTTTATCATTCGCTTTTTACTACTCAACATTCAGTAATACATCAGAGCAGGTCTTGTAAACGTGTGGTAAAATTTTCCTTTGAGTGATACTGTTCATCCAAATTACACCGTCATTTTCATGCATTCTACTTGGCTCCTATTGTGGTCATGTCATCCCACTCTACCTCCCCATCATTTTGTATTCTTTTTACCTTATCTATTGGCTTTTTCTAAGTTTAGATTAGAAAATGATTACTAGTAATCAAAGCATCCCAATCAACACAGGCTAAGTAAAGATAGAAAACATAGTTGAGATTAAGATAGTTGTTTCTAGAGGAAACATATTTGGAGTTTTTGACTGCATAAATATCCAAGCAACCAACATTTTAAAAAATGACGCCCTCAAAGCCACATTCTGCAAAAATAATATTGTTTCATCTTCGTGATATCATTAAAAGGTCTACTTGTTTTGTGTCGAGTCATGAGCATTGTTGTCAATGGCGGAAGACAAAATACGCCATAAAAATCTGCCACGCCATTCCGCCAGAGTGGTGCCATGGCTGCAAATTAGTCGAAGGGGAGCCTAAAATATCGATGGACCATCACACTGAGTTCATTCAGCTCATTCTTATTGGATGTGAAAATAACCATTCACACGAACTCCAACAGTTTGTTAGGTTTTAAAATGGGAAGTGGAAACAAAATCAATTTTTAACCACAATTACCTAGAAAGCTATTTTCACAACAAATTCTTGTATTCTACTCAACCAAGTACACCTCGAATGAAATAGAGAAAAATGAAAACGCAATCCTCAATTTTTACAAAGTTCACATCAATAAGCTATCATGTAGAGTTTATGGAAATATACTAAAAACAACTTATAAACATGTTATAAAAGGTCTTTGCATAAGCTCTATCAAACGGTCTCATAAGTACTTATACTAGTAAGTAATTAAACTCAAATAAGTCAATCTAACTAGACCCTTAGCCTAATAATATGCTAGAAATTGTGGGTTTGAACTTGGAAACCAGCTTATCAAATGTATCTACAGCCTTTTACTATCTGAGCTGAACTTAGAGAACCATTTAGGGCCCGTTTGGATTGGCTTATTTTTGAGCTTATGAAATAACTTATGCAAATAAATAAACTTTTATGTTATTCATAATTTCTCACTAACAAAATTGTATCTTCATAAGCTGTTTTTTCATAAACTACCTTGACAAGCTTTTGAATAATACATAAAAGTTTATGTATTTGCATAAGTTCAAAAATAAGTCAATCCAAACGGGCCCTTAATTTTCAATTTGACAAAGCGATGGAATCAATAAGCTAGAAATTAACTGAAAATTAAAAAAAAAAAATCATAATTTTAAGCATAAATTTCACAGAAACTCAACACCCCATATTCCAATTCCCCACCTTTTACACATTTTCTCAAAAACCAAACACGACCCGTCAAAATCACCACTCAAAAAAAAAAAATCCAAAACCCATTTCAAAAAAATGAATAAAAATCAAACCTTTCGAGCAAGTTTCCTATAAGAACTCTTGATTTCCTGCAAAGAAGCATTGTTGCTGACATTCAAAGTAGAGTAGTGATCTTTTCCACCTTTGGCTCTGACCACTGTTGCAAAACGGGAGCGGTTTCTTGTGGAGGAGAGAGGGAAAGGAGTTGTGGTTTTGAATGTGAGGTTTGAAGGGGTGGCAATGGTGAAAGGGGAAGAAGATGGTGTTGAGGGGGTGATGAATGGCATTGATAATGGGGTTTGGATATGAAATATAGAACATAGAATTTGAGACATGGTTATGATGTTGTTGGTGATGTTGTGTTTTTGTTCATATTAAGGAGATGTGAAGTTAGTGATGATTGGTGGTTATTGGGGGCATAAGAGGGGTTTAGTGGTTATTCCGGGAAATATGAATCACTAACACACGTCGGATATGCCACATATACCAATACGTCGATATCAATAATAATTTTAAAAAATGACATAATTTAGTGTAATTATAGATGTCGGTATCGTGTTAGTGTCGGACACCAATACATGTCTGACACCGGGACACTACAAATCTAGTGAGTGTTCGTGCTTCATAGTTGAGGCATACAAGGGGTTTAGTGTGTTCATTTGAGACCATTGGAATTTTGGTTATATCCATTCATCTAAATCGGTAGATTACATCATAATCAACACAATTTTTGTATCGTTAAAATTGGAAGAAAAAAAATTTGTGAACAAACTCATATCTAAATTACTAGCATAAAATGACATAATACTTACAAATGTGACAATTAAAGTGAATGATGCGTATATCATCATGAGTTGAATCTATCATTTGAGTTGAATCTAATCTATCAATTTGAATGTAATAAACACCTTAAAAAGATAGGAAAACCAAATTACATACACCAAGACGGAAAAATCAAACTACGCCAATCCCAAAATATAAAGAACCAAGTATATGTGAATAACACTTGTATAGATGTTTGGTAAAAAAATCACCTTTATAGATGTTGGTAGAAAAAGAGACATTTATATATATAAAATGAGAGAAAAATGATATAGATGAGTGATTACATGCCAACAAATGATCCAAAACCACCCCTCTCAAATGGATGATGTAACACCTATGACCCCGACTTTTATTTATTAAATAAAAGAATATCTTTATTTAATTAGGTGTTACATATACTTGACAATTTACTTTTTCGTAAATAAAAAATCACAAATAAAGCAGCAGAATAGTTCATCAACTTCAATTAAAATAATTCAAGGTCTAAACACCATAACAAAATAAAATTATAGTTTCCAAGTCAATTCCAATTAAACATAACATACGACAAAATACTCCAATCCTAGTGTTGCTGAATCAGAGCAACGTAATTGTCTACATAGTTTTTTTTTTCTATTTCAAAACTAAAGTAAAGATGGAATAAGCTTCCAGTGTCATCGTCCCATTACCTTGCAGTTTAAGCTCCCCAACATGTGTATATGTACTCCTCACGAGTACAAACACCACCAATACACAACAACGAATAGGGGTGAGAAATACATTCAATAAACATACATTTGGTACATATAAACAACATTAAATATTAATAGGTGTTACAGTCATCATCGTTCAACCACATCATTCACATAGCTCACCAAATTCATACATCAATAATTCACATGACATTCACAACATCATCAAGTTCAAACATCAACTATTCACGTATCATTCAAAACGTCACCAATATTCAAAACATCATCATGTATATGCGAAGATGCATTTCATTCCTATCACCTATATGCATGTGGCACCATTTCTACTCACTAATATTGTATGTCAGAGTTATGTTACTGAACATACACTCACTAATCATCACCAAAATCCTAAGAATGATATGATGCATGAAGAAAACTCACCAATAACATCATCATAAAATTTATATAATTACTCTCCAATAACATCACCAGAATTTATATAATTGCTCACCAATAACATCACCAGAATTTATATAATTACCCACCAATAACATCTCCATAATTTATATGTTTACTCATCAATATCACCATCATTAATCATATACATATATCTCATCAATATTCAGTGTCAATATACAACATATAACTCATCAATATTCAACATCTTTACAATATTCAACCCACCTATAGCATCACCAAAAACAATATTTAACTCACCACTTATCGACATTGCGACACAACAATACCCTTGTCAATTAACGACACCATTATTACATTTATTCATCTTATTAAAAACAACATTACAACATATTACTCCATCTCTTCAATGAAATCCCTATAACCCCTTAATTCGTCTCACCATTAGTAAACACATTATCTTAAATCATGACTTCACTATAATTTAATATTTGTCTCTCTATTATTGTCACTTAAAGCATCAACAATTTCCATAACTATAACCTCATTCTAACTTAAAGTTTGTATCTCACCATTATCTTTACTTATAACGTCATCAACTTCCCCAACAATGACTTCACTATATTTTAAGGTTTCATTCCCCCATTATCGATCATCGTTATTATCGTCAATTATTATAAACTACCATCCCTTTTCATCTATATTCGTTTTACACTTCTCTAGTTGGTTCCTATCTTAAACTTGACATCATTATAATATTTAACTCACCAATTAACGATATCACGACCCATACTATCCTCACCCATTGACGAAACATTATCACATTTTGTTTCATCTCCTTAAACACAACATTATAACATGTTACTTCATCCCATCATTAATAACTTTATAACATCATTAACTGGTCTCACCATTAACAAACTCTTTACTCTCAATCAAGACTTCATTATAACTTAGTATTTGGTCTTCCTATTAACATCACCTATAATCTCTACAATATCCATAACAATAACTTCATTTTAACTTAAAATCTTTATCTCACTGTCGTTAGTACTCTCGTATCACTAATTATCTTAAACGACCACACCTTATCCTTCGTTTATTTTAATCTTATACTCTTCTATCTAACAATTATCTTAGACTCGTTCTTACGAGGGAATCACATTTATCGTCTTCAATTATCATAAACCACCACTCCATATCTTCACCTATAATCGTCTTATACACCTTTAACTAATTCATATTTTAGACTCACCATTACTTTAAGGAATCACTTCAAAAACACTTCAACACACTTCCCTCGCTTAGGTACATTGTTTCAGGACCCTAACGTTCACTTTAGGAACTCATTTAAGGAAGAAAAATAGTTTTTTCTATGTCTGGGAAGGGTGCACGACCGTGCGCCCCCAAAACAACACAACATGAAAAATTAGGCAGCAAGTCACGCACGAGTCATTCCTATTAGGCGCACCACTGTGTGTGTGTGACAGTTTTCCGAAATCGCAAGGGGACCTTTCCAAACTCAGTTTTCGACCCCAAACTCACACAAATCGTCCCCAAACATCGCCCTAAAGTTACTCTATCATTCAAACATCAATTCTCCCCCAATCTATCCAATCACACACTCCTCACATGATCAAATCCCCTATTCGATTACTTATACGATTATCTCTCAATTTTAAGCTTCTCTTCATAATCTCAACCACACCAATATTTCTCACTTGAATAATTCATCACCATTACACTCCAAACTTTCTATGATAACAACACCAATTCATAGAATCTAAACAACTCAAAATTTTGAAGATAAGAATACAAGTACAACATCATGAGGTTTTTGGAAGCCTATTCTCCCCTTTTTATAATTAACAACCAAAGATGAAAGAACTTCCCCCTTACTTCGTATTCATCGAAAGTGCAGCTCTTGGCTTGATGTTCCTTAGTTAGGGTTTTTCTCCCTCTCTCTCCTTCTTTCTCCTAGTTTTCACGTTCAACTATCCTTTTCCTCCTCTCTCTCAAAAACCATAGTTTTTCCTCTGCTCCTCTCAATTTCTTTCTTTTGTTTTCTGTAACACTAATTCTCTCATGTTCTCCTCTCTATATATAGTGTAATAGCCCAATTTTTAGTATTAGATTTATCTATTATTATTATTATTTATTTAATTATATTTGTTAATTGATATTTTGTGTGTGATTGGTGGGTTAGTGGATTTTAAATGAATGAGGGTATTTTGGTTATTTTATGGGTGAGTAGCATTTTTGTAATTATGTTTGAACTAGAAATTTGAATTTTAGTGAATAGTGGTGTATAAGTAAAATGAGAGGTTTAAGTGAAGTAAAAGTGTAGAGAATTATTTATGAGTTGGATGTGACTAAGTCCATTATTGTGAGTAACCCTAATCCATTATATTTAAAGAGAAGTGTGTGTGTTAGTGGAATTAGGTTAACCATTTGTCACAAAACTTTTGAGAAGAGGCAAGAAGGAGAGAATAAAGATTAGAAGAGGAAGAAGAAACTTGGAGAGAAGGAATATGGGAAAGCTCTAGAATGGAGAGATTCAAGCTTGGAAACAATTTTTGTGAATAATTGAGGTAAGAGGGAAGATTATTCTCACCAATTGGGTTTAATAAGCAAATGAGTAGTTTGGGTGTTTTAGCTTATGCTTAATTTCATGTTTGATGTTGATTATGTGAAATTCGTGCTCTATTTCTTCTGTTAAAATTGAGTATGATAAACTTGGTGAATTCATGTTGTGTTTATGTCAAAATCCATGTTTTGTTATAGAGAATTGACAGCTTTGTGAATTTTGATGATTGTGATGAAAAACATGATAATTGATGGTGATTATGGCTATTTAAGTTGAATTTGCTTATGAGTATATGTTTGGTTTGAGAATCCATGAAATTATGTTGAATAAGTTGTGGTTTAAGTTGTTGTTGTTGTTGTGTTTTAGTGAAAATTCTTAATTGTATGAAAATGATTAAGTTGTGGTTGTCTAATTAAGTTATTGCTATGATACATGGAATGAATAGAGGTGATTATGTTGCATGTGAAGGAAATGTTGTTGTTGTTGTTGAGTCATGTTTGGTTGTTAAGTTGTTGGTAAAAGTTGAGTTTTTGATGAATTGAGTGAAAAACCACGAGAATCCATGTTAAATTGATGTTTTATTGTGTAATAATTGTTCAATCAAAGTGCAATGACTATGTGTACTGTTTGTATAACGATTTTGGGATGAATGAGATCAAAAATGGGATTTTTTGGGGGTTTTTTGGAAGTGTTCCCGTAAGGAAAAACCCATTTTCTGGGTGATCAGAAAATGGGAGCTCGCTGAGCCACACCAGGGGCTCGCTGAGCGACCCGGTCACTACGGACTGAGGCACGACGAACCTGGACAAAATGTTCTGTTTGAAGAACTTGATGATGTTCGCCGCTGTTATCTGGGCCAATGCCTCTGCTTCGATCCACTTGGTGAAGTAGCCTACGACGATGATCAGGAACTTCACCTGTCCGGCCCCTTTCTTGAAAGGTCCTAAGATGTCCATCCCCCATCTCATGAAGGGCCATGGTGTGGTGAGGGCCCCAAGCTCTGAGGAAGGGGCGTTAAAAACGTCTTCGTGTCTTTGGCACTTGTCCCACTTTTTTACGTACTTCGTGGCGTCGCTCTTCATCGTGGGCTAAAAGTTACCTACCCTGGGAACTTTCCTCGCCAAGGATCATCCCCCAAGGTGTTGCCCAACGATGCCTTTTTGAACAACCTTCCTTCGATGATCATGTGTTTGCAAGCTCTTCGCTTGACTTCCTTCGCCTCGGCGGGATTGGCCGGGAGTTTCCCCTCTTCGATGTACGCCTTGATGGGGGTCATCCAGGTTGTCTGGGTGGCTGCATCTATTGCCAGCATGGTCCTGACGTTTCTTTCGTGGCTAGGCCTCTTCAGCTTTTCTTGTATAAAGGAGTGGTTTACCCCTGTTGATCGCGTGCTGGCCAGTTTGGACAAAACATCCGCTCTAGTGTTCTGTTCCCTCGGGATGTAGATGAGCTCTACACAATCAAATCCCTCGATCTTTCCCCTGATGGTTCCCAGATACTTTTGCAATAACACATCCTTTACTTGTGCCTCTCCTTTGACCTGAGACACCACCAGCTGGGAGTCCGTCTTGACTTGGACCTTCTTTGCGCTGAGATCTTGGGCAAGATTTAGCCCCGCTATTACCGCTTTATACTCCGCCTGATTGTTGGTGGCCGAGAAGTTGAACCACATGGAAAATTCTACTGCCAACCCTTATGTACTCTCGAGGATGACTCTGGCTCCCCCGCCTTTTGTGTTGGAGGACCCATCAGTAAAGACGGTCCATTTCGAGCACAGCTCAATATTGGCTGGGGTGAATTCTTCCAGGAAGTCAGTAAACATCTGGGCTTTCAAGATTCTCCTGGCTTCGAACACTATATCAAACTCAGACAATTTGATGGACCACTTGGTCATTCTTCCGGTCAAGTCGGGTCAAAACAAGACGTTCTTCAACGGTTGATCTATTCTGACCACAATGGAATGGGCCAAAAAGCATCTCCTCAGCTTCCTGGCCGCTACCATAAGCGCGAGCGCCACTTTCTCGATCCTCTGGTAGTGAGTCTCGGGGTCAGCTAGGGCCTTTTAACAAATATAGACTGGGTTTTGATTCATGCCTATCTTCCTTACTAGGACGGCAATGACGGCCTCCATTGATATGGCTAGTACAAGAAAAGGGTTTCTCCTACCATGAGCCTAGATATAACAGGAGATTATGCTAGTATGTCTTTCAACTTTCTGAACGCCACCTTACATTCAGGAGTCCACTCAAAGTTTGCCTCCTTCCGCAGAAGTCTGAAAAAGAGCAGGGCATGCTGAGTGGATCTGGAAATGAACCTGCTCAAGGCTGTCAGCATCCCGTTCAGCTTCATGATCCTCTCCTTGCTTGATGGAGCCTCCATCTCCAGGACTACTCTACACTTGTCAGGGTTGGCCTTGATTCCCCTCTTAGTTAGGTAAAAAGCCAAAAATTTTCTTGCTTTGACGCCGAACGTGCACTTCTCAGGGTTGAGGCGCATGTTGTACTGACATATGCAGGCAAACACCGCCTCCAGGTGGTCCTTATGCTGGTGTTCTTCCGCTAATTTCACCATCATATCATCCATGTAAACTTTGAGCATGTTTCCTATCTCGCCGCAGAAAACCTTGTTCATCATTTGTTGGTAGGTAGCGCCTGCGTTCCGTAAGCCAAAATGCATAACGTTGTACATGTAGTTGGCGCCCTCCGTCATGAACGCCGCCATCTTCCTATTGTGCTTGTCCATAGGGATCTAGTTATAGCTAGAGTAGGCGTCCATGAAGGACAATAATTTGTATCCAGAAGAGTTGTCCACCAGTTTGTCAATGTTAGGGAGGGGATACGCGTCTTTGAGGCACACCTTGTTTAAATCAGTGTAATTGACGCATATTCGCCATTTCCCGCTTGACTTTTTCATGAGTACCACGTTTGACAACCACCTTGTATAGTTGATTTTTGAGATAAATTTTGCTTGAAGCAGTCCGTCGACAATCTGTTTGGTAGCTTGAGCTTTCTCCGGGGATTATTGGCGCCTCTTCTGGCTAACATACTTTGCTTCCGGGTTGACATTCAACTTGTGACAGGCGACACTAGGGTCTATCCCCGACATTTCTTCTGGTGAGCAGGCAAAAAGGTCTGCGTTGTATTTCAAGCATCTGATGAGCTCCTCCTCGACTGGTGGTGGCAGGTTTGCTCCGATCTTTACTTACCGTGCTGGATTGTCGTCTAACTAGATGGATTTGAAGTCTCCGTCGGGTGTAGGCCGCTCGAAGGGAAGTTTTGCCTCTAGCGGAAACGACATCTTCTGGCCTTTCTCTCCCCCAGGTGCTTCTCTTCTTAGCGAGCGTCTAGATCTACCTTGTTGCGGTAAAAAACTAGTAACTTCGAGGTGCCGACAGACCATTTCAAAATGGAGTCGGACTCGCGTGCGAACAGTTTTCCCCAGGCTTTGTGGCATCTCTTGGCACTGTCCAAATCTGCGCGGATGGTAGCCACGTCTCCATTCCGGTCATGGTATTTCATCTTTAAATGTACTGTTGAAGTGACAGCGTCTAGTGCGACCAGGGTTGGGCACCCCAAAATGCAGTTGTAGACAGATACGAATGGGACTATCAAGAATGGCTTCTCCACCGTCCGCTTGCCTATCCATTCTCCAAAGGTCACGACTAGGCCGACGTACCCCCATGGATGTGTGCTTGTTCCGTTGAAGGCGTGAAGCTCGGTGCCGTTGTAGAATTTCAAATCTTATTTCCTCAGACCCAGTTTCTTAAAGGCATCTTGGTATAAGATGTCCACAGAGCTATCTTCGTCCACCAAGCACCTGGCGATGTCATGGCCATGAATGTCGGTGCAATGACGAGCGGGAGGTCATGGTTGGATTCTCCATTGATCTTCTCTTCGTCTGTGAATCCTAAGATGGGTCTCGTCTTTTCACTCTTGGAGGTCGGTGTTGTAGCATGTACTGCCAGCAATTCGGCTACCTTCCTCTTGGACGCCATCTTTGGTACGTTCCTTGGAGCTGTGAATCCGCCCATGATGGCGCCAAGGAAAACTCTCTTCTCTTTCGGTTCGCCTTCGTCTCCTTCTACGACGCTCACAATTTTTGCTCGTAAGGACTTGCTGCAACGCGGTACCTTGCTTGGGGACTCTCTCTGTTGCTTGTCGTCCTTCCGTGTGCTCCATTGGTGAAGCGGTTAAGCTTTCCCTTCCTGATCAGTTCTTCGATTGCGTCTCTGAGTTGGCGACAATCATCAGTATCATGGCCATGGGACCGGTGGAACCGACAGTACTTCGACTTATTTGTTATGGTGGATTCCTTTAGAGGTTGGGGCAATTTGACGTCTGCCTCTTGGAACTCCGCGTTTAGGCACTCGCGGAAGATAGCTTCTCGTGATGAGTTTAAGGGTGTGTAGTTTTCGCACCGTGTATATTTGCCTTATGGCCGTCGCCGCGACGTTTGTCCTCGCTCCCTTTTCCTGACTGCTTGCTCCTGAGCGCCTCTTCGACCATTCACTTTTCTTCGTAGTTGATGTACGACTGAAAGCGGGTCAGCAGGTCATTCATATCTCTTTCCGCCCTGAGGCCTAACTCTTTCTTGAACTTGCAATTGTCAGGAAGGTAATTTTCGAAAATAAAGCATTTTAAACTATCTTGTGCGCCAGAAACTTCCACGCCCTCGCGCGTGAACCTCTTGACGTACTCCCGCAAGGTTTCTTTCTTCCCTTGGATGAAGATGTTTAGCACGACCATGGTCTTCGGCTGCTTCCGCCTCACGGTGAAGTGGGCGACAAATTCCTCACACAAGTCTCTCCAAGAGTTGATGATATCTTCTGCCAGTCCTTTGAACCAGGCCATGGCAGCGCCCTTGAGCGTCAGGACAAACAACTTGCACTTTACCACTCCTCGAGCCTGGTGGTAGTCAAGTACGGTATCCATGTGTTCTACATGCTCGTCCGGGTCTGTAGTGTCGTCGTACGTGTCCAGCTTGGGCAGTTTAGCGAAAGCACAAGGGAGAGAATAATCCACCATCATTTTGGTGAAAGGACCCTCCGGTGGCTCCAGGGATGGCACTCTGGAGAACAGCCGTCTTTCTTCCAGCGGCTCTGGCGTGGAGGACGGGGAGGAGAATGACCGCTACTTCCTCTGTCTGAATCGTCTGGAGGCCTTCCACCGCCTCTATGGCGGTTTGTGGGGATGGAGGCAGCGTTGTCGATGACTGCCGGTGCATCATGGCGTTGGCTTCGCTGAGCGACTTCAATCTACGTAGCGATTTCAGTTTGAATTTTCTCCTGATTTTCTTCAAAGCGTTTGAGCCTCTCATCCTGTTGTTGGAGCAAGTCCATTAGATCTGTCAAAAATTCGTTCGTTCCTGGATGTGGAGGATTTGGTGGAGGAAGAGGAACACCTTCCAAGCCTGGAGGAGGCGGTGCCGTTTTGATCGGTGCGAAGGGAAAAGTGTCGATCGGTGCATCAAGAGCAGCGGCATTCACGTTTTCTTCTTGATTCATCGGTTCAAGAACTGGAATCGTTCGATCTTGGAGGATTTGGATCGCAGAATGTGATTCTCGTATGATGGAGGAACTGCTCGTGGTGGCTCGTCTACGAGTTTCGACCATTTCTTCGGTGGATGGAGCGATAACTGTCAACCGTTGCAGTGGAGGAACGTGTAACTGAAAACGGTTACGGTGGAGGAACGCGTAACAAAAAATGGTTACGGTGGAGGATCGTTAAACCGAGGCGGTTAGCGAACGATCCCCTCCTTCTAGCGCCAAATGATCTGTCCGGTAAGGAACCGATGGAGGCAACAGTGGCGGAAAGTGCTCCGGTACGGTGGCGACGAGTCTTCGCGGTGGGACGAAAGGTGCTTGCAGTCACGTTAACACTCCGACGATCAAGTCCGTAATGGAACTGAGAAAAAGTGTGTGAAAATTAGTTTGTGTAAAGTGAATCGTACCTTGGGGGTGAAGTAACTTCACTCTTACGTAGGCGCTCGCGAGCATAACTGCCTCCGGAATACGTGGCGTATGATTAGGAACGATTAAAGGACACATGTGCGGTATCAGATGTACGGAGGTGCGCTATGATATGCGTTGGCGTGCATGGTCGTTAGTATGCACCTTCAGGTCATGCGCCTTGGAGTTCTGGACATTTTAGTCCACATGTCGTTGTCTGGTTGGCCTTCTGGCCGGTCCAGAACACGATCTAAGAGCTTATCAGAAAAGTCCTTCTCCTAAAATCTGTCTGAATTTTCCAACCTTCACCTTGTGATTTCTCGATCTCTATTATGTTGAAAAAATTAATATTATTGTAATGAGATCAAGCACTGTGATAGTAAAAATTTACTAGTGGTTTTGTGAATTTTGTTAATGGAACTGTGAATTTCATTAATGTCGATAATGGGATTGTGAATTTTGTTCCATTTCTATTACTGGTTTTCATCCCATTAGGCCATTACTAGTATTAATATCTTTTTTAGGGCTGGTATTGAGATCTATCATATAGAAAATTCATCATAAAATCTATTTAAAAATTGGTTCCCTAAAACATCCGGTTTGAAATATGGTTTTAGTAAACAAACTAGTTTTTTTATTGGTAATCGGTTCTAAACTGAATCCAAACCAAACCTGAACTGGTTTTGAATAAAAACCGGTTTATATCAAAATGGTTTTTAGAAACCAAACCAAACCATAATTACTCTATAACTTGAGAGTTGTTTATTTCAATGAGAATGGTGCTCCTTTTATAGGAGAGAATACAACTAGTCAACTCTTTAATTAAGCAGTGACATAATGAAAAATAAACAACCATTAAAATAGAATAATAATTAAAGGAAATAATATATTTCAACACCCCCCCTCAAGTTGGTGCATAGATATCAATCATGCCCAGCTTGCTTATGAGATGCTCAAAACTTGTCTTTGCTAAGCTCTTGGTCAAAATATCAGCTGTTTGTTGATTTGAAGGCACAAAAGGTAGACAAAGAATTCCAGAATCTATTTTCTCTTTTATAAAGTGACGATCGATTTCAATATGCTTTGTTCGATCATGTTGAACTGGATTATGGGCTATACTTATTGCGGCCTTGTTGTCACAATATAATTTCAATGGAAGTTCTACTGTCATTTTTAGCTCCTTTAGAACTCGATGAATCCAAAGACCCTCACAAATTCCTTGGGCCATTGCTCTAAATTCAGCCTCTGCACTGCTTCTAGCAACTACACCTTGCTTCTTACTTCTCCATGTTACTAAGTTTCCCCATACATAGGTACAATAACCTGAAGTCGACTTTCTATCTGTAATGGATCCTGCCCAATCAGCATCAGTAAAAATAGCCACATTCCTATCACTAGTTTTTCCAAAGAATAGGCCTTTTCCGGGGGGCAGCCTTCAAATATCTCAGAATTCTATAGACGGCGTCAAGGTGTTCTTCATAAGGGGCATGCATAAATTGACTAACAACACTAACAGGGAAAGCAATGTCAGGCCGTGTATGTGTCAAGTAAATTAATTTCCCAACTAACCTTTGGTATCTTCCTGTGTCGACAGGTGTGTCCCCTTTTTCCCAAAGTTTTGCGTTTGGGTCCATGGGAGTATCTGCAGGTCTACATCCACTCATACCTGTTTCTTTTAAGAGATCGAGAACATACTTTCGTTGAGACACCGTTATTCCTTTCTTTGATCTAGCTACTTCCATGCCAAGGAAGTACTTTAGGGATCCCAAGTCTTTGATTTCAAACTCTGCTGCGAGGTTGCTCTTTAGTCTTTCTATTTCTGTCACATCATCTCCAGTAAGAACAATATCATCGACATAAACAATTAAAATAGTAATTTTTCCACTAGGATTGTACTTTATGAATAGAGTGTGATCTGATTCCCCTTGAGTGTATCCGTGTTTCTTTACTGATTGAGTAAATTTTTCAAACCAAGCTCTTGGAGACTGCTTTAAACCATAAAGAGATTTTTTCAATTTGCACACCTTTGACCCAAATTTTTCTTCAAAGCCTGGAGGGCCATCCATGTACACTTCTTCTTCTAGATCACCATTGAGAAACGCATTTTTTACATCTAATTGATGTAGAGGCCAATCCAAATTCGCAGCAAGAGATAAGAGGATCCTAACAGTGTTCAACTTTGCAACAGGAGCAAAAGTTTCTGAGTAGTCCATGCCATAGGTCTGAGTAAACCCTTTAGCAACCAGCCTTGCCTTATATCTTACTACTGAACCGTCAGAGTTGTATTTTACTATAAACACCCACTTACAACCCACGGTTTTCTTTCCAGCTGGTAAAGTCATAACACTCCAAGTGTTATTCTTCTCAAGTGCTCTCATCTCCTCAAACACAGCTTCCTTCCACTTTGGAACATTTAGAGCTTCCTGTACATTTTTAGGAATTTCTATACAAGACAAGTGAGAGGTAAATGCAGAAAAAGAGGAGGATAAATTTGAATATGATACGAACCTAGACATGGGGTGCTTGGTGCAAGCTCTAACTGGTTTCCTATGAGCTATTGGAACATCAAGAATAGGATCATGAATATCAGGAGGAATTTTACCTTTCTTTATATTTGTAGGTTGATTCTCCCTCGGTTCAGATCCATGATTGTGCTGAGGAATCAAGTCTTCTACTACCTTATCATGGTTCCTTCTTTCATAAATTACTCCTTTCCAAGTTCCTTCACCTTCTCCAAACTTTCTTTCTGTTTCATTATAAGGATGTTCATGTAGTGACATTTGACTTAATTCTTGATTATCCTTAGATTCCAAAGAGTCTTTGTTAGAATTTTTGTTTGTTGCCCCTGATTCTGTGACATCCTCACTCATGAAAGGAGTAGGTTCACTTACATTATCTGGGGCATTTTCTTTAGGTGCAAGCGGCCTAGAACTATGTGATATAAACATATTTTCTGATAGAATTAAATTTTCAAAAAAATAAGATGAATCTTCATTTGATTTCCCCCCTTGAAGATGATTGCTCTCAAAAAAAGGTTTATTTTCAAAAAAAGTAACATCCATAGTTACCAGCAACCGTTTAGAACTGGGATCAAAACATTTATACCCTTTTTGAGTGGGAGAATATCCAACAAAGACACATTTAATAGCACGAGGTTCAAGTTTGCCTATTTGTTTGTGTTCATGGACAAATGCAGTGCATCCAAATATTTTTAGAGGCAAATCGGCTGAAATGGAGGCAATGGGAAAGAATTTTAAAAAAGTTTCGAGAGGAGTCTTAAGGTTTAAAACACGAGATGGCATGCGGTTTATCAAATGTGCAACGGTTAAAATAGCCTCACCCCATAAGTATTTTGGAACTTTAGTGGAAAAAAGTAAGGCTCTAGCCACTTCAAGAAGGTGCCTATTTTTCCTCTCTGCAATTCCATTTTGTTGGGGTGAGTTAACACATGAACCGCTGCAGGGGTTAAAATTATGAACCATGAACACCCTTAGCTACAGGGGGCAGTTGGCTGTCCGCCAGTCAAGGAATATCAGAAGATACCTCGGATCTTGTATCAGGTTTTGCTACAGTTGGTGATGGATTGAGTGAATCTGTTTATAATCCAAATGAATATTGGGACTCTGATGAATATGATGATGATAATGTTAGGTACATGAGAAAACCTATTGAGGATGAGGCCAGTTTTTTGGCGCACAAAATCGATTACCCTAGTGACAATGAAATGGGGATTGGGCATGGCAGCATTTCAGATCCTCAAGAAAGAGGTCCTGCCAAAGCGGAGGATGAAGATGATCAATCTTTCGCTGAAGAGGATTCTTATTTCTCTGGAGAGAAATATATTCAAGTAAAGAATGTTGGTGCAACTCACTTTGCACCTTGGAGATGATGGTTTAATTCACTTTACATGTTCTCTCCACACACTGATTATGCAATTCACTCTTGCACTTACACACACTCACTGTTATCAGAGTATTAAAGAAGAAGAATAACAGAAAATATGAATGTTTTTGGAGAAATAGAGAGATGAAAGCACTCTTGTGGAATAGAATTGATCACTTCACTTGTGATTCTCGCTTCACAATAATTGGTTATTCTCTATGTGCATTTTTTACATACACTACACTTATTTATACATCACAGAGTGTACAACTATATTTAACAACCAACTAATAAAATAGTTACAACTAACTTACAGAGAGTACAGAACGTTCTGAACTCTGACACTTCTTACTTTCACTACAAGTAACCTATTACAATTGGCTAAATTGAATTACAACTCACAACATAACACCTTAATTCAGGTTAGCCAATGATTCCATTCCCATCAAGTCTCTTAGCTTCATGAATACTTCAATTTTAACACCTTTAGTTAGAATGTTAGCAACTTAAACTTCACTTCTGCAGTGTTCCAGTTTCAGCTTTCCTTTGCTCACTTGTTCTCTTAGGTAGTGAAATTTCATTTCAACGTGCTTACTTCCCCCATATGCAATAGGATTTTTGGCTAGGTTGATTGTTGAGATGTTATAAATTCTCAGAGTCACTACTTCACACTTCTCACTACCAATTTCATTTATGAAATTCCTTAACCAAACAGCTTGACAAGCACAAAGAGATGCAGCTATGTATTCAGCCTCACAAGAAGAGAGGGCAACTACTGGTTCTTTTCTTGAACACCAAGACACTGGAGAACCTCCCAATAAGAATATATAGCCTTCCGTAGATTTCCCGTTATCTCTATCACCACACCAATTTGAATCAGTGTATTCAATCAGCTTTCACTTCTTTCCTTGATCTGATGATGGGATCATGATTCCATAATCTAGAGTACCTCTGATGTACCTCAATATTCTCTTTGTAGCTGTAAGATGAGACACTTTTGGTCTTGCCATGAATCTGCTCACAATTTTAACACTATAAGAAAGGTCACGCCTTGTATAGCATAAGTACCTCAGTGATCCAATAATTCTCTTATATTGAGTTGGATCCACACCACCTTATTCATCATCCTTTGACAATTGTAGTCTTGTTTCAGCTGGAGTTATTGTATGATTGCAGTTCTCCATATCAAATATCTTCATGATTTCAGCATCATATCTTCTCTGATGCATTAGCAAACCTCTGCTACTTCTGTGAAACTCAATTCTAAGTAAGTATGATATCTGAGCAAGATCATTCATGTCAAACTCTCTCATCATATCTTTTTTGAATTCACTTATGTGAGCTTCACTACTGCCTGTTATCAATAGGTCATCCACATAAAGAAACAATATAATCACTCCTTTACTGTTATCCTTTCTAACATATACACCATGTTCAGAAACACACTTGATGAAACCTAATTTATTTAGAAATACATTTATCCTTTTATTCCAAGCTCTTGGAGCTTGCTTCAATCCATATTGAGCCTTCCATAGTCTACACACTTTAGATTCATGATCTTTCACTTCAAATCCAGGGGGTTGTGTTATACAGACTTCTTCATCTAATGGACCATTAAAAAATGCACACTTCACATCCATTTGATGTATTTACCAGTTGTTGATATTAGCTCATGCAACAACTAATCTTATGGTTTAAATTTTGGCAACTGGTGCATATACTTCTACAAAATCAACACCTTCTCTTTGAAGAAAACCCTTAGCCCCCAATCTAGCTTTATGCCTCACTATTTCACCTTCAGGATTCAACTTCACGTTGTATACCCATTTTACTCCAATGGCCTTCTTTCCTTGGGGTAACTCAAAAAGTATTGCTTTCAATTGAATCTAGTTCCTCTTTCAAAACCTTTATCCATTTAGGATTCTTCAGAGCTTCATTCACATTGACTGGCTCAGATTCTGCAAGGAATGCTAAGTGGACAAGCTCACCATCTTCTGCCACTTCATTATCTGGTATAACTTCACATTCTTGCAGTTTTGCAAGCATGTTTCTCTGCCTTTAAGGTCTTCCTATTTCAGTTTTGAAATTCTGGCTGGACAGACTAAGAACACGATGCAGGGCACAATAACTTGCTAAAACAGAACACACACAAGCACAATACAAAAGCAAGAAAAGTAAAGTGCAGGAAAGTAAAAAGGCACAAGGTTTGTTAACCCAGTTCGGAGTAAACACCTCCTACTCTGGGGGATACCAATCCAGGAAGGAATTCCACTATAGGAATTAATCCTTATGACTCAAGACACTGAACACCCAGTTCCCAGCCTAAGCAATTAACTTCCTCCTAGTCTGAATTCTACCCAACACGTTGAGTATTAGAGACCACTAACTTCCTATTCAAGTAACAAAACCTGTTACTGAACCCCTTAACAAAAACTACCCTGTTTTTGAAGAAATACTTCAATACATATGACTGCACTCGTACCTACAGGCTTAGAGTGATTACAACTCAATCAAACACCTAAACCAACTCAATAGAGTGGTGCACAAATAAAGCTAAAAGCTTAAAAACTCTAAGACTCAAAAACTCTGAATTTTTCTATATTTTTCGTCAGTCTTGAAAGCAGCAGCACTCCTCCTTTTATAACCTTCAGTCAAGCAACATAAAACTTAATCCAATCTTCTAAATTGATTTACTACTGAATTATGAAAGATCCAATAAGTAAATAAATAAAACTGCATCGTATCTTCAGAAAGATTCTTCAGCAAAATATGAACTGCATAACTTTGAGCCAAATCTTCAATAAAACTTCACCAAATCAATCAGCATTCTAGAAGCAATATGCGTGGATAAATCCTAGATAAATCTCGCCAAGATTCGCGCCAAAATAACTTGTAAAACTGCAGCTTCTGAGAAAGTCAACAAAAGTCAACACGCTACAGTGCGTCTGATGCTTCAGAAGCACATTTCAGCTTCTGAAGTAACTTTCAGCTTTTGAAGGGCAAAAGTGCTTCTGAACAGCTTCAAATCTAAAAACTTGCAACTGAAGACTTGTAATAAACATGGAGATGCTTCTATTCAACACATTGGATTTGCCAGAATATGCAGCCAACTTCAAAATACTCAACAATCTCCCCCTTTGGCAAATTTTTGGCTAAAACCAATGTTGCACACACAATGAGCTCTTCAATTCAACATAAACAATCTTAGCACTGAAGAACTCCACAAAATCAAACATATATGACATAGCATATCATAGAGATAGGCAGCGGACAAACACACTCTGAGCTATGTTAAACCTCAACTTCAGCTTCTGAACACCTGAAGCACACATAACAGCTTCTGAATAACTGAACTACACTTCAGCACATCTGAACTTCAGAAAAATACTCCCCTTCTGAAGCTTCACAAATACATAAACATATGAAAAAACACTCTAGCACCTGAACTCTCCCCCTGCAACTCATAAAACTCCCCCTGCTGATACAAGTAACTTCAGAAAATTGACCCAGCCTCAAATACTGCAGGAACATAACTTTACTCAAGAACATAACAACCTTGTACTCCCCCTGAGACACACACTCCCCCTCAATCAGATCTTCACAACACTTCTTGCAATGGTTCTGAACTCTAAACAAAACACTTGATTTCTGAACAATCTTTAAAACTGAACACAAACTGAGCAACACATCTTCTGATACTGAACATCTCAAACACAGATTTTTGGAATTGTAATTCTGGCTGGACAGACTAAGAACACGATGCAGGGCACAATAACTTGCTAAAACAGAACACACACAAGCACAATACAAAAGCAAGAAAAGTAAAGTGCAGGAAAGTAAAAAGGCACAAGGTTTGTTAACCCAGTTCGGAGTAAACACCTCCTACTCTGGGGGATACCAATCCAGGAAGGAATTCCACTATAGGAATTAATCCTTATGACTCAAGACACTGAACACCCAGTTCCCAGCCTAATCAATTAACTTCCTCCTAGTCTGAATTCTACCCAACACGTTGAGTATTAGAGACCACTAACTTCCTATTCAAGTAACAAAACCTGTTACTGAACCCCTTAACAAAAACTACCCTGTTTTTGAAGAAATACTTCAATACATATGACTGCACTCGTACCTACAGGCTTAGAGTGATTACAACTCAATCAAACACCTAAACCAACTCAATAGAGTGGTGCACAAATAAAGCTAAAAGCTTAAAAACTCTAAGACTCAAAAACTCTGAATTTTTCTATATTTTTCGTCAGTCTTGAAAGCAGCAGCACTCCTCCTTTTATAACCTTCAGTCAAGCAGCATAAAACTTAATCCAATCTTCTAAATTGATTTACTACTGAATTATGAAAGATCCAATAAGTAAATAAATAAAACTGCATCGTATCTTCAGAAAGATTCTTCAGCAAAATATGAACTGCATAACTTCGAGCCAAATCTTCAATAAAACTTCACCAAATCAATCAGCATTCTAGAAGCAATATGCGTGGATAAATCCTAGATAAATCTCGCCAAGATTCGCGCCAAAATAACTTGTAAAACTGCAGCTTCTGAGAAAGTCAACAAAAGTCAACACGCTACAGTGCGTCTGATGCTTCAGAAGCACATTTCAGCTTCTGAAGTAACTTTCAGCTTTTGAAGGGCAAAAGTGCTTCTGAACAGCTTCAAATCTAAAAACTTGCAACTGAAGACTTGTTATAAACATGGAGATGCTTCTATTCAACACATTGGATTTGCCAGAATATGCAGCCAACTTCAAAATACTCAACAATCTCCCCCTTTGGCAAATTTTTGGCTAAAACCAATGTTGCACACACAATGAGCTCTTCAATTCAACATAAACAATCTTAGCACTGAAGAACTCCACAAAATCAAACATATATGACATAGCATATCATAGAGATAGGCAGCGGACAAACACACTCTGAGCTATGTTAAACCTCAACTTCAGCTTCTGAACACCTGAAGCACACATAACAGCTTCTGAATAACTGAACTACACTTCAGCACATCTGAACTTCAGAAAAATACTCCCCTTCTGAAGCTTCACAAATACATAAACATATGAAAAAACACTCTAGCACCTGAACTCTCCCCCTGCAACTCATAAAACTCCCCCTGCTGATACAAGTAACTTCAGAAAATTGACCCAGCCTCAAATACTGCAGGAACATAACTTTACTCAAGAACATAACAACCTTGTACTCCCCCTGAGACACACACTCCCCCTCAATCAGATCTTCACAACACTTCTTGCAATGGTTCTGAACTCTAAACAAAACACTTGATTTCTGAACAATCTTTAAAACTGAACACAAACTGAGCAACACATCTTCTGATACTGAACATCTCAAACACAGATTTTTGGAATTGTAATTCTGGCTGGACAGACTAAGAACACGATGCAGGGCACAATAACTTGCTAAAACAGAACACACACAAGCACAATGCAAAAGCAAGAAAAGTAAAGTGCAGGAAAGTAAAAAGGCACAAGGTTTGTTAACCCAGTTCGGAGTAAACACCTCCTACTCTGGGGGATACCAATCCAGGAAGGAATTCCACTATAGGAATTAATCCTTATGACTCAAGACACTGAACACCCAGTTCCCAGCCTAATCAATTAACTTCCTCCTAGTCTGAATTCTACCCAACACGTTGAGTATTAGAGACCACTAACTTCCTATTCAAGTAACAAAACCTGTTACTGAACCCCTTAACAAAAACTACCCTGTTTTTGAAGAAATACTTCAATACATATGACTGCACTCGTACCTACAGGCTTAGAGTGATTACAACTCAATCAAACACCTAAACCAACTCAATAGAGTGGTGCACAAATAAAGCTAAAAGCTTAAAAACTCTAAGACTCAAAAACTCTGAATTTTTCTATATTTTTCGTCAGTCTTGAAAGCAGCAGCACTCCTCCTTTTATAACCTTCAGTCAAGCAACATAAAACTTAATCCAATCTTCTAAATTGATTTACTACTGAATTATGAAAGATCCAATAAGTAAATAAATAAAACTGCATCGTATCTTCAGAAAGATTCTTCAGCAAAATATGAACTGCATAACTTCGAGCCAAATCTTCAATAAAACTTCACCAAATCAATCAGCATTCTAGAAGCAATATGCGTGGATAAATCCTAGATAAATCTCGCCAAGATTCGCGCCAAAATAACTTGTAAAACTGCAGCTTCTGAGAAAGTCAACAAAAGTCAACACGCTACAGTGCGTCTGATGCTTCAGAAGCACATTTCAGCTTCTGAAGTAACTTTCAGCTTTTGAAGGGCAAAAGTGCTTCTGAACAGCTTCAAATCTAAAAACTTGCAACTGAAGACTTGTAATAAACATGGAGATGCTTCTATTCAACACATTGGATTTGCCAGAATATGCAGCCAACTTCAAAATACTCAATAAGTTTGAGTAGGTAGCTCAACATCATTGGGTGAATCTTCACACATTATTCTCACTGCATCCTTCTTCTCATTACTTCCCCAATTCCACTCTTTCACCTCATCAATTATCACATCTCTGTTAATTATTACTTGCTTATTCACAAGGTCTAGGAATTTGTATCCACCACTAGAATGATAACCAACAAATATCAGTTGTTCACTTTTATCATCTAACTTCTTCCTTAATTGATCATGAATATGTCTATATGCTATAGAACCAAAAATTCTTAGGTGATTTGCATTAGGTTTATTACTTGACCAGCACTCTTCAGGTGTGATATTGTTCAGCTTCTTTGTTGGACATCTGTTTAGAATTTGGGTAGCAGTAGATACAACTTCTCCCCATAATTCATTTGGTAGATGCTGACTCTTAAGCATGCTTCTCACCATATTCATAATGGTCATGTTCTTCCTCTCAATAGTACCATTTTGTTGTGGTGTGTAGTGAAAATTCTGGCAGGTACTGATTCTGAACTCGTAAAACAGAGTATTAAAATAGCAGTTCAGAAGCAGAAATATAAAGGGCAGAAAGTAAAGAACACAACTTATTTGTTAACCCAGTTCGGTGCAAACTTCACCTACATCTGGAGGATACCAATCCAGGAAGGAAATCCACTAAGTAGTATCAATTCAAAGACTCTAGACACAACCCTCTGTTTTTCCAGCCTTATCACTTAATCACTACCCGTATAGACTTCTACCTAGGAACTCCTAGATATAAGAACCCACTTACTTCCTATTCATGCAATCACAGTCCCAGTGATTGTAAACTCTAAACAATTATGAAGACACTCTTCAAAACATAAAAACAGTCACTTGTGCTTAAAAGCTTTAAGTGATTACAACTCAAAAACAAACAACCAACTCTAACAGATGAGTGGTGCACAAAAAACAGAGCAACAACTCACAGACTCAAAAACACTAAGACTCTTTTAATTCTTGAGATCTAATTCTTCAATAGCAACGTGCTCCTTAAATAGCTTCAACAGCAACCATAATTCTGAACCAAATCTTTAAAGATATAATCCCAAAATTCTTTAGAAGCAAATAGAAGCTCACATATTATTCACAAATATATTTCCCAAAGATTTCCTTGAAAATATATTCACAAATAATTGAACCAAATCTTCAGAACATATCTTGCGCAAAAAAAAACTTCCTTCTAGAAATGAAGCTTGGATAAATCTTCAATTGAATCTTCAACAGATTATGTGAGAGAATTAACAGCTTGAAGACACAAATTCTGAACGCAGAAACCAGCTTTTGAAATGCAGCTTCTGAAGATTCAGCTTATGATGAACAGTGCTTCTGAAGGTCAACAAAAGTCAGCGTCTGAACAGTGCGTCTGAAGGTCAACAAAAGTCAGCGTCTAAACAGTGCGTCTGAAGTACTGTTCCAGCTTCTGAAGCGTACGGTCAGCTTCTGAAGAACCAATTTCAGCTTCTGATTGGCAAATTTCAGCTTCTGAAGCACAAATTGCTTGTCTATTTGATTTTAGCAAACATGAAGCCAACAACCAAATATCCAACAATCTCCCCCTTTGGCAAATTTTTGGCTAAAATCAATTTGAGCATAGCAACAAGCAAATTCTTCACACAACAAGGAACACAACCATGAAGAATATAACACAAATGTAGCAACAGAGTCAGCAACGGATGATAACAGCACATAACTTAGCACAACACCAGCATCAGGATCAGAACCACATAGTATCCACACACAGAAGAACAAAACACAACTGCAGAGTACAACACAATTGCAGACCAGAAACACAAACAGAAATCCAAGACATCAGTCATAAACTTGACAGTCTTCAGACTCAGCATCAGAAGTTGCTTAGTCTTCATTAGACACAACATCAGATGTTGCTCAGTTGATGTGTACTTCAGGCACATTCAGAACCTTCTTCCCAGCAATCTGTTTCTGAAGAACATCAATTCTCTTCTGAACACAGGACATGATATCATGCTTAACAACATCTTCAGACTTACTAGGAACCACTTCCTTTCCTTTTAGTGCCTTCTGAACAGGGACAGGAACCAAAACCTTGCTCCAGACTTTAGATGGTCCAACACCAGAACTCTTCTTTGCAACAGGAGTGGGCCTGCTGTCAGCAGCAACAACCTTTCCTTTCCTATCTTTCAGATTCTGGGCAACACTTGCACATTTTGGTCTCCATACCTTCTTGACATTGACTACAACAGGTTCAGGCTTTCTTTGTTGAAAGTGCTTGGGGTATCCATGCAGCTTGTAAGAAAAAGGCTTAATGTGTCCTTTTTTACCACATTGATGACATACCCAAGGGTAAGATGCCTTCTTGTTCTTAGATCCCTGATGTTGGTTCTGGTGTTCCAACTTAGGTTTATTCATTATAGGATCACATGTTTTAACAGCTGCAGTGAACCTTTTAGCTGGATGTTGCTGTTTGTTGTTCAGAGTCCTATCATCATACCCAATTCCATTTGGTTTCCCTTGATTCTGATTCTCCAATATTTCATCTAGCACATCAGTAGCAGAGTTCATCATCCTGACTTGCTTCTTCATATTTTCAAGTTGAGAATTCAGTTGGGTTACCTCATCTTTGAGATCAGAAATTTGTGCTAAATGGTCACATCTTTCAGACTGAAGTTGACTGATCGTGAAATTCTGGCAGGTATGAATCAGAACACAAAAACAGAGCACGATGAATGTAAAACAGAGCACAATAAAACTGGTTCAGAAGCAGCAAATAAAAGTGCAGAAAGTAAAGAACACACAGTATTTGTTAACCCAGTTCGGTGCAAACACCACCTACATCTGGAGGATACCAATCTAGGAAGGAAATCCACTATGAGGAATTTGAAATTTCTGGCCAGGCAATGTGACAGAGTAACCAGGTTCTGAACCAACAGGTTCTGAACAATATGCAGGGCACACTAAATTGCTTAAAACAGAGCACAAACACAAACACACACAAGCAGCAAATTAAAGTGCAGGAAAGTAAAAAAGGCACAGAGGTTTGTTAACCCAGTTCGGAGTAAACACCTCCTACTCTGGGGGATACCAATCCAGGAAGGAATTCCACTATTGGAATTAACCCTTAAGACTCAGACACTGACTCCCAGTTCCTATCCCAAGCAATTAATCTCCACCTAGTCTTGAATTCTACCCAACACGTTGAGTATTAGAAAACCTCTAACTTCCTATTCAAGTAACTACAACCCAGCTACTTGAACTACCCTTTTAACTTAACCAGTTCTGAAACACAACTACCCTGTTATTCAGAAAGACTTCAAAGACAAAACTTCATTCGTACCTAAAGGCTTAGAATGAATTACAACTCAATTAAAACTCTAAATCAACTCAAACATGAGTGATGCACAATAAAAAACTCTAAGTTTAAAACACAGACTCTATTCTCTGAATTATGACTCTGTAAATTCGTAAGTCTTCAATAGCCAAGCTCCTCCTTTTATAATCTTCAGCAAGCCTCTTAATTATGCTCCAAATCTTCTGAATTGATTTGTTACAGGAATAAGATTGAACCAATAATGTAACAAATAAATCTGCATCCAATCTTTGAAAGATTTAAAACAGAAAATATGAATTTTCATAACTTTGAACTAAATCTTCAAAGATATCTTCTCCAATTAAACTAGCCTTCTAGAAGCAATTATACAAAGATAATTCCTTGCTAAATCTCCCAAGATACGTGCAAAACCAATCCAGCAAACCCAGCTTCTGATGTGGTCAACAGAAGTCAACGCTGGCTTCAGAACCTGAAACTGCTACTGAAGTGCTACAGTGCTTCTGATGAGCATTCAGCTTCTGATGTAATTTTGAGCTTCTGAACAGCTTCAAAATGAAATACTTCCAACTGAAGAAATGTTCTACATATGGAGATGCTTCTATTCAATACCTTGGTTTTGCCAAACAATGCAGCCAACACCAAAATACTCAACAATCTCCCCCTTTGGCAAATTTTTGGCTAAAACCATCCAAGTTCTTCAATCTCCCTTATAAACAACTCAGCAATGAAGAACTCCACAATGATTAATCATAACATAGTTATTAGCAGCGGATACATTTATGACTATCATGAGAAACACAAACCAACTTCAGTTCATATCAGCTACTGAAGCACACATAACCTACTGATCAACTCCTGATCATCACAAACAAGGTATCAGAGCTACTCCAAGGTATCAGAGCTACTGATCAACTCCTGAACAACATAATACTCCCCCTGAAGCTTCACAAACAAACTCCCCCTTACTACCAAAAGGTATCAGAGCACACTTCAGGAGCTGAGCACAAATCTTCTTCAAGATCACTACACTTCAGGAATATAACAAACTTGTACTCCCCCTGAGACATATACTCCCCCTCAATGACATCTTGACAGCTCTTGTTATATTTGTTCTGAACTCTGAGCTTCACAAATAACTCCTGAACCACACTGAAAACTGAACATCTGAATTTTGAACTTCTGAGCAACAACACTTTGCATAAGACTTTTGGTACCAGAGCCAACACATTACATAAGATTTTCTCCCCCTTTTTAGCCACAAAATTCTGACAAAACAAAGTCTTCATATAAGGAATAAAACCAAAACAAGTAACACAGATCCTGGAAAAGCTATCAGATTCAGACACAGTATCACACTTAGCATAGGCACAACTGGCAGGTACTCTATCTTCCTCACATCCAGTTTGCAGTAATTGCTATAACTCTTCATGCAAACACACACCTAACTTGCTCCTTAAGTTTTCAAACTGCTTAGCATCCAAAGCCTTAGTGAATATGTCAGCAACTTGTTCTTCAGTAGCTACATGTTCCAGCTGAATGACTTTATCCTCCACAAGATTTCTGATAAAATGATGTCTGATGTCTATGTGTTTGGTTCTGCTGTGCTGAATTGGATTCTTAGAAATGTTGATGGCACTCAAATTGTCACAAAACAATGTCATAGTTCCTTGTTCAATGTTGTACTCCTCCAGCATTTGTTTCATCCAAACCAGTTGTGAGCAACTACTCCCAGCAGCAATATACTCAGCTTCAGCAGTTGACAATGAAACACAGTTCTGTTTCTTGCTGAACCATGAAATCAAGTTATTCCCTAAGAAGAAACAACCTCCTGAAGTGCTCTTTCTATCATCAGCACTTCCAGCCCAGTCAGCATCACAATATCCTATCAGTTCAGAACTTGAACTGTGTGAGTACATGATTCCATAGTCACTTGTGCAATTAACATATTTCAGAATCCTCTTCACTTGTGTCAAATGACTCATCTTAGGATCAGCTTGATATCTTGCACATACTCCAACAGCATAAGTGATATCAGGTCTGCTTGCAGTTAAATACAATAGGCTCCCTATCATGCTTCTGTACTGACTCTGATCAACTGATACTCCTTGTTCATCTTTGGTTAGCTTCAGATGAGTAGCAGCTGGTGTCTTCTTATGAGCAGCTGATTCCATTCCAAACTTCTTTACTATGTTCTTGGCATATTTACTCTGAGAGATGAAGATTGTATCTTCCATTTGCTTGACTTGTAAACCAAGAAAATAAGTCAGTTCACCAACTAAGCTCATTTCAAATTCTGACTGCATCTGCTGAACAAACAATTTGACCATCTTCTGAGACATCCCACCAAACACTATATCATCCACATAAATCTGAGCAATCATCAGACTCCCATTTTCATTTTTCACAAATAAAGTCTTATCAGAACCTCCTTTTCTGTAACCTTGAGCCACAAGAAATTGAGTAAGCCTTTCATACCATGCTCTTGGTGCTTGCTTGAGTCCATACAAGGCTTTCTTCAACTTGTACACATGATCTGGAAACTTAGGATCCACAAATCCCTTAGGTTGTTCAACATACACTTCTTCTTGCAGATATCCATTCAGAAATGCACTCTTCACATCCATCTGAAATAGCTTGAACTTGAGAATGCAGGATACACCCAACAGTAATCTTATGGACTCTAGTCTGGCCACAGGTGCAAAGGTCTCATCAAAGTCCAATCCCTCCACTTGAGTATAACCCTGAGCAACCAACCTAGCCTTGTTTCTGACTACAGTACCATTCTCATCTGTTTTATTCTTGTAAATCCATTTAGTACCAATTACATTCAACCCTTCAGGTCTTGGAACCAGATCCCACACTTCACTCCTTTTGAATTGATTCAACTCATCTTGCATTGCTTCAATCCAAAATTCATCAGTCAGGGCTTCTTTCACATTTTTGGGTTCAAACTTAGACACAAAACATGAATCAGTAGCAGCTGGTTCTGATCTCCTGGTTCTGACCCCTTGATCCAAACTCCCAATGATAAGCTCCTTAGGATGATCCTTCTGAATTCTAATAGATGGCCCTTTATTGGTAGAATTATGTTCTGGATGTACATCTGCTTCTTCAGACTCTGGATGAATTTCAGCTTCTGAAGTTTGTTCTTCTGATGGTTCAAACTCTGGAACAACTTCAGACTCACTTCTATCTTTCTCAGCAGTTAGATCATCAATTACCACATTAATGGACTCCATCACAACTTTAGTTCTTGAATTAAACACCCTATAAGCTCTGCTGATCACTGAATATCCCAAAAATATACCCTCATCAGACTTAGGATCCAGTTTTCTTCTATTTTCCCTGTCAGCCAAAATGTAGCACCTGCTCCCAAAAACATGGAAGTATTTGACTGTAGGCTTCCTTCCTTTCCATAGTTCATATAAGGTACAAGTTGTTCCCTTCTTCAGAGTGACTCTATTATGGATATAACATGCAGTGTTCATGGCTTCAGCCCAAAACATATATGGCAACTTCTTAGCATGCAGCATAACTCTTGCACATTCTGCTAATGTCCTATTCTTCCTCTCCACTACACCATTTTGCTGAGGTGTGATAGGTGCAGAGAACTCATGTTTTATTCCTTCAGAAGCACAGAATTCTGAAAAGCTCTTGTTTTCAAATTCCTTGCCATGATCACTTCTGATTCTGACAATACCACAATCCTTCTCTCTTTGTAATTGAGTACATAAGTCTTTAAACACTTCAAAAGTATCAGACTTCTCTCTAACAAAGTTGATCCATGTGAATCTTGAGTAGTCATCTACCATTACAAAAGCATACCTCTTGCCTGCAATACTCTCTACTTGCATAGGCCCCATCAAATCCATATGAACAAGTTCTAGTACTTTAGTAGTTACCTGGTGAACTAATCTGGGATGAGACTTTCTTGTTTGTTTTCCAATTTGACAATCACCACAAACATTGTCCTCATTGATCTTCAGATTTGGTACACCTCTGATAGCTTCAGTACTTAGGATTTTCTTTATGCCTTTCAGATGCAGATGACCTAACTTCTGGTGCCAGAGCTTGACTTCCTCTTCTGAGCTCATAAGACAAGAAGTCAGACTTCTTTCTTCTTCAGAAACCCACAAATAACAATTGTCTTTGGATCTGCAGCCTCTCATCTGAATCTTATCTTCCTGATCAGTAACAATGCATTCTTGCTTGTTGAAATTAACCTTCAATTCTTGATCACAAAGTTGGCTGATACTGATCAGATTTGAAGTTAATCCTTCCACCAGTAGCACATCATTAAGTCTGGGCAACCCTTCTCTGATCAAATCACCAATACCCAGAATCTGACCTTTTACACCATCTCCAAATGTCACATAACTTCTGGAGTATGATCTGATATTGCTCAGCAGCTTCTTCACACCAGTCATGTGCCTTGAACACCCACTATCAAAATACCAGTCTTCTTTTGAAGTGGCTCTCAGTGAAGTATGAGCAATCAGGCCAACATTCTGAACTTTGGGCTTCCATACCTTCTGAACATTGTGACCGATAGTAGCTGGTTCAACTCTTCTATATTGGAAGTGTTCAGGGTAACCATACAAATTAAAGCAGAATGGTTTGATATGCCCTCTCTTTCCACAATGATGACAGACCCATGGATGATTCCTCCTCCTTCTGTTTCTGAACAATTTCTGGGGTTGCTTCTGAGGTAGCATCTGAACATGTTTCTGACCTTGCATCTGAACATACTTCTGACCTTGCATCTGAGGTTTCTTCTGAGCTTGCATCTGGGCTTGTTTCTGAGGTCTCCTCTTTAATGTTCCAACCAAAGAGTCATGAGTTTGAGTAGCAGGAACAAAACTCATCTGTTTAGGAATCTGAGTCTGATCAACAAAACCTAAACCAGTTTTTCCTTGTTGCTGATTCCCCAAAATGTCCTCCAACTTATCAGTAGCAGAATTCAACATCTTCACTTGCTTTTTCATTTGATCGAGTTGGGAGTTCAGTTGCTTCACTTCTTCTTTTAAATCTGAATTCTGCACTAACAGTTCACCTTTTTCAGCTTCCAGTTGAAGAATAGTCTCCTTCTGATCCAAAACTTGTTTGCAAACCTCAGCACTTCTGTTATACAGCTTCCTATAGTTGTCAGCTAGCTCATCATATGAGGTTTTAGCAACTTCAGACACAGATGAGGCTTCAGACTCTGAGTCAGACTCTGAAAAAGTCTCAGACTCTAAAACAGCTTCCTTCTTCAAGATAGCTCCTGACCTCACTACCAGACCAGTATCACACATATCAGATTCACTAACATCATCATCTTCAGAACCATCATCAGACCATGAAATAGCTAGGCTCTTTTTCTGCTTCTTGAGAAAAGTGGGACATTCAGACTTGATGTGTCCATACCCTTCACACTCATAGCACTGCACACCTTTAGCTTGGTTACTTTTCTCCTCAGACTTGGTCTTCTTCTCATCAGTTTGTTGCTTTTTGTTATTGACTCTGAAATTCTGACCTTTGGTTTTGGCTTTTCTGTTAACATTCTTCAGAATCTTGTTGAATTGTTTTCCCAGCAACACTAGAGCTTCTGATATGTCATTATCCTCCTCATCAGACTCATGTTGATCATTAGCTCCTGAATTAACTGCAAATGCTATTCCTTTCCCTTTCTTATCAGGCTGTTTGCAGAATGCAGTCTCAAAATTAAGCAAAGACCCAATCAGCTCCTCAAGCTTCATAGTGGTGATATCATGAGCCTCTTCAATTGCTGTAACCTTCATGTCAAACCTTCTGGGCAGGGACCTGAGGATTTTTCTTACTAACTTCTCATCAGACATCTTTTCACCAAGAGAGTCAAAAGAATTTGCCATATCAAGCACATTCATATAGAAATCCTGGATATTTTCATCCTCCTTCATCTTCAGGTTCTCAAACTTGGTGGTCAGCAGCTGCAATCTGGACATCTTCACCTTAGAAGTTCCTTCATGAGTGGTCTTCAGAATTTCCCAAGCATCCTTAGCCACAGTACATTGTTTGATAAGTCTGAACATGTTCTGATCAACACCATTAAAGATAGCATTCAAAGCTTTTGAATTTCCCAGGGACAGATCATCTTCAGCTTTGGTCCATTCCTCCTCAGGCTTCAGAACCTCAGTCTTGTTACCATCTTTGTCTGTATACACAGGATGATCCCAGCCTTTAATCACAGCTTTCCAAGTCCTGCTGTCAATAGACTTTAGAAAAGCACACATCCTTGACTTCCAATACTCATAGTTTGTGCCATCTAGTAGGGGTGGTCTATTGACATAGCCTCCTTCTCTATCCATGCTTACCAGTAATTAATCCCTCTGGATCTCACCCAAAATACAGGCAGGGTGCCTGCTCTGATGCCAATTGAAATTTCTGGCCAGGCAATGTGACAGAGTAACCAGGTTCTGAACCAACAGGTTCTGAACAATATGCAGGGCACACTAAATTGCTTAAAACAGAGCACAAACACAAACACACACAAGCAGCAAATTAAAGTGCAGGAAAGTAAAAAAGGCACAGAGGTTTGTTAACCCAGTTCGGAGTAAACACCTCCTACTCTGGGGGATACCAATCCAGGAAGGAATTCCACTATTGGAATTAACCCTTAAGACTCAGACACTGACTCCCAGTTCCTATCCCAAGCAATTAATCTCCACCTAGTCTTGAATTCTACCCAACACGTTGAGTATTAGAAAACCTCTAACTTCCTATTCAAGTAACTACAACCCAGCTACTTGAACTACCCTTTTAACTTAACCAGTTCTGAAACACAACTACCCTGTTATTCAGAAAGACTTCAAAGACAAAACTTCATTCGTACCTAAAGGCTTAGAATGAATTACAACTCAATTAAAACTCTAAATCAACTCAAACATGAGTGATGCACAATAAAAAACTCTAAGTTTAAAACACAGACTCTATTCTCTGAATTATGACTCTGTAAATTCGTAAGTCTTCAATAGCCAAGCTCCTCCTTTTATAATCTTCAGCAAGCCTCTTAATTATGCTCCAAATCTTCTGAATTGATTTGTTACAGGAATAAGATTGAACCAATAATGTAACAAATAAATCTGCATCCAATCTTTGAAAGATTTAAAACAGAAAATATGAATTTTCATAACTTTGAACTAAATCTTCAAAGATATCTTCTCCAATTAAACTAGCCTTCTAGAAGCAATTATACAAAGATAATTCCTTGCTAAATCTCCCAAGATACGTGCAAAACCAATCCAGCAAACCCAGCTTCTGATGTGGTCAACAGAAGTCAACGCTGGCTTCAGAACCTGAAACTGCTACTGAAGTGCTACAGTGCTTCTGATGAGCATTCAGCTTCTGATGTAATTTTGAGCTTCTGAACAGCTTCAAAATGAAATACTTCCAACTGAAGAAATGTTCTACATATGGAGATGCTTCTATTCAATACCTTGGTTTTGCCAAACAATGCAGCCAACACCAAAATACTCAACAGAATTAATCCTAAGACTCAAGACACAGCCCCTGTTCCTAGTCTTCTGACTTAATCTCCACCAGTCAAGATTTCTACCCAGTAACCCCTAGGTATAAGAACCCCCTCTTACTTCCTTATCAAGTAACTACAACCCAGTTACTAACAACTTTGAAAAACAACTCAGTTATGAAGACACCCTTCAAGACATCAAAAACATCACTCGTACTTAAAAGCTTAGAGTGAATTACAACTCAAAACAATCTAAACCAACTCAAACATATGAGAGGTGTACAGAATAAAGCCTAAGCTTACACAGACAAAAACACTAAAACACTTAATCTCTGATTTCTGGTTTTTTACTCAATCAATCTTCAATAGCAGCACATCTTCCTTTATATAATCTTCAGCAGGCCTCATAATTCTGAACCATATCTTCTTCAAAATACAATTCTGAAATTCTGCAAAGGCTCAAAAAGGAAACATATATTTCTGAATCATATTAAGCAAAGATCCTTTTGAAATATATTCATTCATAAACACGAAGCCAATCTTCACCAAGATCTTCACCAAAATTATCAGCCTTCTAGAAAACAAATGCCTGGATAAAACTTCAGTAAAATCTTCAACAGATACGCACATAATTAATGCAGAAAATCCAGCTTTTGAAAAACAGCTTCTGAAGGTCAACGCCAGTCAACGTCTGAAGGCAGGTTCTGAAGGTCAATGCCAGTCAACGTCTGAAGGCAGCTTCTGAAGGTCAACGCCAGTCAACGTCTGAACAGTGCATCTGAAGCCCGGTTCTGCGTCTGATGAACAGTACCAGTGTCTGAAGGCCAATTCTGCTTCTGATGAACAGTAAACCCAGTTTTCAGCTTCTGAACCTCCTCAAATCCAATTTCTTGCTTCTGAAGACACAAAAGGTTCTGGAGACGCATTGCTTGAGCACTTTGATTTTACCAAACATGTAGCCAACCTTTAAATAACCAACAAATAGTTCTCTTCTGTTCTTCCAGCAGCTTGCACACTTCTGCAAATTGAACATGCAACTTCTTGCAAAACTCAGCAGGTTCTTTGTAATAGGTAGCCAGTTCTTCACATGATGATTCTCCATCACTTGACTCAGTATCAGAAGATGTCTCAGAACCTGATAGATCTTCTGAAACCTTTTTATCACCAGACCTGCATCTACCAGCTAAAGCAAGAACATGCTTGGCTGATTCATTCTCCTCTTCACCTTCTGAGTCATCAGACCAAGACACAACCAAACTCTTCTTCTGTTTCTTGAGATATGTTGCACATTCTGTCCTAATGTGGCCATACCCTTCACACTCATGACACTGAACACCTTTGGATTGATCAGTTCTTGTCTTCTTCAGAATCTTCTTAAACTGTTTACTCAGCAGCACAAGATCCTCTGATAAGCTTTCATCATTTGCTACAAAAGCAACACCTTTCCCCTTCTTATCAGTTCTGCTTATTTCAAAGTTCTGAAGAGACCCAATCAATTCCTCAACCTTCATGCTGGAGATGTCATGTGCTTCTTCAATTGCAGTTACCTTCATATCAAATCTCTTAGGTAAGGATCTGAGGATCTTTCTCACAAGTTTCTCATCAGATACTTTTTCTCCAAGAGACTCAAATGAGTTGGCCATATCCAGAACATTTATGTAAAAATCCTGTATGTTCTCATCCTCCAACATTCTGAGATTTTCAAACTTGGTGGTGAGAAGCTGAAGTCTAGACAGTTTTACCTTGGATGTGCCTTCATGAGTAGTCTTGAGAATCTCCCAGGCATCCTTAGCTATTGTGCACTGCTTGATCATTCTGAATATATTCTTGTCCACTCCATTGAATATAGCATTCAAGGCTTTGGAGTTTGCAAGAGATAATGCATCTTCATCATTGGACCAATCTTCCTCTGGCTTTAACACAGTTGTCTTCTTTCCATCTTTGTCCATCACAACAGGATGTTCCCAACCTTTTAGAACAGCTTTCCAGGTCTTGCTATCAATAGATTTCAGGAAAGCACTCATACGAGATTTCCAATATTCATAGTTGGTCCCATCCAACAGAGGTGGTCTGTTAACAAATCCTCCTTCCTTGTCCATTCTTGCCAGAAACACTTTCCCTGGAGCTCACCCAAATACAGGCAGGGTGCCTGCTCTGATGCCAATTGAAAATTCTGGCAGGTACTGATTCTGAACTCGTAAAACAGAGTATTAAAATAGCAGTTCAAAAGCAGAAATATAAAGGGCAGAAAGTAAAGAACACAACTTATTTGTTAACCCAGTTCGGTGCAAACTTCACCTACATCTGGAGGATACCAATCCAGGAAGGAAATCCACTAAGTAGTATCAATTCAAAGACTCTAGACACAGCCCCTTGTTTTTCCAGCCTTATCACTTAATCACTACCCGTATAGACTTCTACCTAGGAACTCCTAGATATAAGAACCCACTTACTTCCTATTCAAGCAATCACAGTCCCAGTGATTGTAAACTCTAAACAATTATGAAGACACTCTTCAAAACATAAAAACAGTCACTTGTGCTTAAAAGCTTTAAGTGATTACAACTCAAAAACAAACAACCAACTCTAACAGATGAGTGGTGCACAAAAAACAGAGCAACAACTCACAGACTCAAAAACACTAAGACTCTTTTAATTCTTGAGATCTAATTCTTCAATAGCAACATGCTCCTTAAATAGCTTCAACAACAACCATAATTCTGAACCAAATCTTCAAAGATATAATCCCAAAATTCTTTAGAAGCAAATAGAAGCTCACATATTATTCACAAATATATTTTCCAAAGATTTCCTTGAAAATATATTCACAAATAATTGAACCAAATCTTCAGAACATATCTTGCGCAAAAAAAAAACTTCCTTCTAGAAACGAAGCTTGGAAAAATCTTCAATTGAATCTTCAACAGATTATGTGAGAGAATTAACAGCTTGAAGACACAAATTCTGAACGCAGAAACCAGCTTCTGAAATGCTTCTGAAATGCAGATTCTGAAGATTCAGCCTCTGATGAACAGTGCTTCTGAAGGTCAACAAAAGTCAGCGTCTGAACAGTGCGTCTGAAGGTCAACAAAAGTCAGTGTCTGAACAGTGCGTCTGAAGTACTGTTCCAGCTTCTGAAGTGTACGGTCAGCTTCTGAAGAACCAGTTTCAGCTTCTGATTGGCAAATTTCAGCTTCTGAAGCACAAATTGCTTGTCTATTTGATTTTAGCAAACATGAAGCCAACAACCAAATATCCAACATGTAGTGTAACACTCTAAACCCCGACTTTGAATTATTAAATAATAAGAATATATTTAATAAAAGGTGTTACACATACTCGTCATTTATCATCTCATAAAACTAATAATTCATAATTCAGCAGCGGAAATAGTTCAACCATCATAATAATTAAAATTGAGGTCTCGTCTTTAAAATAAAATAAACAAAGGTTCCAAAATTTTAAACTTCATAAACGTAAATGAAACGATAATCCCCCGACCCTAGTGTTACATATTAGAGCACGTGTTTGACTACATAATTTCCCTAAATAAAATAGTGACGGAAGTAAACTCCCGTCGCCACCTTCTAAGCGTCCTGCAACTAGAGCTCATCGTCCTGAGTATCTGTACCAAACTAGTACAAACATCACAAATACACAACAACACAATAAGGGTGAGAACACATTTCATTTAGTATAATTAAAGCACTTTGAATAACATTAGAAGAATTAAACATAAAATACATCTTCATTTCAATCATCATCATAATTTCTCATCTATTAATACATCTTCAATTACTCATCATTTCACATTACACACACCAAGTTCAAAAATCACCATTTATATGCAGATGTACTTCATCCCTATGACCTATATGGATGAGGTACCATTTCTATTCATCATTTATTGTATGTCAGAATTGTGTTACTGAATATACACTCATCATTCTCATCATTCCCTAAATATGATTCTATATGAATGGATGAAGGAAGACTCATTATTTACTACACATTGGCATAAAACTCACACAATAAATGGATTTACTTCATCAAACTCATCATTTATAAATAGGATATGTCTCATCATTACTAAGTTGATCTTATCGACTTAGGATATGACATAAATATCTCAAGAAACTTCATATATTAAGTTGATCTTATTGACTAAATACTTTGTTGGAACAAAATGTGTTTAACAAGTCTCTTATAAAATAAAGGGGAGATTGTTGAAACATTTATGTGTAAACATATCTCTCTTTATGGTTTTGATGATAACAAAGTATTAAAGAGAAAATTGGTTATATGCTAATGCTTTGTTCAAGTGTTTCAGAACCACATGCTTAATAAGTATTGATTGATAATGGTTATGAAGAACAAGCTAAAGAGCAAGAAGGAAAGCCAAGAAGGAAGGTTGCAAGGCTAGAAAGAAACTGGTCCTGAAGAAGTGCTCTTGAAGTAAGAGCTTCTGAAGAGGTTCTGAAGAAGTGCAGCTTCTGAAGTCTGGGTGCCTCTGAAGAAGTCAACGCAAGTCAACTCCTGAAGCCAGCTTCTGATCCGTACAAAGGGAGCTTCTGATCACTGTTCACTGAGAAGCTTCTGAAGCTGATATGGCATGGAAAAGCAACCAGTACTGTGCGCATTTAATGCCTGGAGGTGTCAGAACAACTCAATGGAACAGTTGTCTCCCTGACCCAAACATTCTCCAGTTTTTATGGTGGGCCAATTCAAAAATGGCACCTGCCCTGTTCTGACAGAAAAAGTGCAGCACACATTTGCAGCAACCTAGCCCAATTGCAACGGCTAAATTCCTGATTTCCAGCAAATCTCCAACAGCTCTATTTTCATCTATAAAAGGAGGGAGATTTGAAGAAGAAAATGTTGAAGACTCTTTGAAACGCATTGCTGAAACTCTGCCCTGTTTTCTGTGTAAAAACTGTCAAAGTTCAAATCTCTTAGAAATTCTTCAGTCTTTGTAACTTAGGAATTTCTTAAGGTTAAGAGTCTTAACCTGTGTTGTATTTAGAGAACACCTCTGATATTTGATCAAGTGTTCATCCCAAACTTCTTTACTTGTAAACCAGTTTGGTCCCTCAAAGTCTTAGTCTGTATACTAAGCAATTGTAACCTCATTCCTTTGTGGTCTGAGTCAGAAGCCTCTTGTCTGTGTGACTTGAGCATTGGGAAGTCTCTTGTCTTAGTGACTTGAGCATTGGAAGCCTCTTCCTTGTTGGTTGAGCATAGAAGTCTCTTTCTTTGTGATTGAGCAACTGGAAGTCTCTTCCTTAGTGGTTGAGCACATTGTGTAATCTTCAGATTATAGTGAACTCTCTTGTTGGATACAAGGGGACAGGACTACTTCTCACATTGAGAAGGAACCTGTATAATTTGCTGTGTCTTTCTTTCCCTTACTCCTTAACTTGTTTTAACCGCTGCATTTAACTTCTGATATTTGTTCAGAACTGATCATTTCAGCTTCTGAACTGAACCACAAGATTTAAAAAGAAAAAGAACAAGGTTTAGAGTCACACAATTCAACCCCCCCTTCTTGTGTGTACGTGTTTTTCTCACCTTCAGTTGGTATCAGAGCTCCGGTTCTGATATTAACACTTAACAGTGTGTCAGTAGGATCCTGAGAAAAACATGGCCTCAACTAGTGATTCACCTCCACCCTCTCCCAGAAATCCACCCTCTCCCAGAAATCAAAGAAATGTGCAATATGACTATAGTACTGAAGAAAAGAAGTCTAGGTCACACAATAAACCTCCTATGTTTACTGGTGACCCAGAAAAATTCTCTTGGTGGAAGAGCAAAATGTACAGTCACATTATTGGGATTGATGACACTCTATGGGATATTATTGAAGATGGAATCTCAATACCTGTAGATGAAGAAGGTGTTGCTGTCAACAGAAGATCTCTGAGTGATGCTGAAAGAAAGATCTATAGGAAGCATCATCATGTCAGAGGTATCATTGTGGACTCACTGCCTCACACTGAGTATCAGAAGCTGAGTGACAAGTCCACTGCAAAGGCAATATTCACATCCCTCTGCTCTAACTATGAAGGTAATCAGAAGGTTAGAGAAGCTAAGGCAAACATACTTGTTCAGCAATATGAATTGTTCAGAATGAAAGAGGATGAAAATATTGAGACTATGTTCTCAAGATTTCAGACTCTGGTTTCTGGACTTCAGATTCTGAAGAAGAGTTATACCACAGCTGACCATGTGAATAAAATCCTTAGAAGTCTGCCATCCAAATGGAGACCTAAAGTGACTGCCATTGAGGAAGCTAAGGATCTGAATACTTTAAGTATTGAGGATCTCATAAGCTCCCTCAAAGTGCATGAACTGGGACTCAATGAGGATGAGCATGTTAGAGAACCAAAAACATTGGCTCTGAAGTCTAAAAGAAAACCTGCTAAAGCTTTGAAAGCAATTGAATCTGAAGAAGAGTTTCCTGAGGGAAATTCTGATGAAGATTCAGATGCTGATGAGCTTGCAATGATTTCTAAAAGACTTCAGTATCTGATGAACAGAAAGAAAAAGTTCTCTAACAGAAGCAGTAACTTCAGAGGATCTGGTTCAAATTCAAAGAGGGATACCCAGAAAGAAAGCTGCTACAATTGCAAAAAGCCTGGCCACTTCATTGCTGATTGTCCTGATCTTCAGAAGGAAAAATCAAAGGAAAAAGCAAAGAAGTCCAGCTCAAAGTCCAGCAACTTCAGAAATAAGCTCAAGAAGAGTCTCATGGCTACATGGGATGATCTGGATAATGAGTCAGAATCTGATGAGGAAGAAGCAAACCTGGCCCTGATGGCAATTGCATCTTCTGATGCAGAATCATGTTCAGATTCTGATGAAGAAGATGAGGTATATTCTGAACTCTCTAGATCTGATTTAATTGAAACAGTTAATGACCTTATGAGCCATCTTAAAAGCAAGTTAAAAGAAATTAAATCTTTGAAAAATCAAACTAACTTGCTGTCTAAAGAAAATCTTCAACTACAGAGTCAATTATTTGAATATGATGAAGTAGTTGAAGAACTTAAGAAGGAGGCTCATAAGAAATCTAAAGAGATTCCTAATGAACAGGAAATAGCTCTTCAGGATTTCATGTTAACTGGATTCAATAGAACTAAAATTGCCTCCATGATGTATAATATGATCAGAAACAAAGGTGAAGGTATTGGCTATGATTCATTCAAACCTTCAAATGATTTAAACTCACCTTCATGTTCTGAACATATTTTAAAAGGCAATAGTATATGCTTTGTGCCTGCTTCTGATAATTCTGAGAAATTGAAAGTATCAGAATCTGAGACTAAGTCAGAAGTTCTGAACAACTCAGACTCTGAAGTTTCTGAGCCTAAGGGTAAGATGAAGGCAACTGATAAAACTTTGCCTAAATCTAAGCCAAAAGGTCCTAAGCCTAAGAGTAAGAGGAAATCAGACTCTGAACTTAAACCTGTTCAGAATCTGAAGTGTTCAGAACCTGGAACTAGCAAGTCTCAGAATCTGAATAAAACTGATTCAAATCTTTCTAAGACTGGGTCTACTAAAACTTCAAAAGTTGTTAAACCAGTCAATGCAAAACATTTTCAATCTCAGAATATTAGGCAAAGCAAGCCAAAGCAAACCAATCAGTTTTCTGCTTCAAACTGTTTTAAGAAAGGCAAAACTGAAGCTTACCTTGTGCCTGAAGTAAACAAAGTCAGAATTCTGAAGAGATCAGAATCAAAGTACTCAAAAGGTCAGACTCTGAACAAATCAGAACCAAAGACTTCCAAGTCTCAGGTTCTGAAGAAGTCTGAGTCCAAATCTTTGAGAACTCAGGTTCTGAAGCACTCAGGTTCTGAAACTCAGACTTATTCTAAATACAAGAATTCATATCCAAAGTATGAGAACAAGTCTGAATATCAAAACTTCAGACACAAGAAGCCAAAACCTTTCAAGACTAACCCCAAAGGACCCATGAAAATCTGGGTACCTAAGTCTGAAATTATTACAATTGCAGATATGCTTGTCATCCAAAGAAAAGGAAAGGTCCTGGTACCTGGACAGTGGATGCTCGCATCATATGACAGGGGACAAGTCTATGTTCCAAACCCTGACTCTGAAAGAGGGAGGAACTGTGGGATTTGGAGGAAGTCAGAAAGGAAAGATCATTGGTACTGGTAAGATAGGTAATTCTTCCCTGTACATTGATAATGTTTGGCTGGTAGATGGACTTAGACATAATTTACTTAGCATAAGTCAATTATGTGATAGTAATTATGAAGTCCTGTTTAATAAGAACACTTGCACTGTAATCAGTAGCAAAGACAAGTCTGTAGTGTTCAGAGGCAGCAGGAAAAACAATGTTTATAAAATTAATTTTTCTGAATTGGTTCAGCAGAAGGTAGTTTGCCTTCTGTCTGTGAGTGATGAGAAATGGGTCTGGCACAAAAGGCTGGGACATGCTAACTGGAGACTCATCTCCAAGCTTAGCAAGTTACAGCTGGTCAGAGGCTTGCCCCAAATTGATTATCACTCAGATGCACTGTGCAGTGCATGCCAAATTGGAAAGTTTTCTAAAACTTCTTTTAAACCAAAGAACATTGTTTCCACCTCAAAACCTCTAGAACTCCTTCACATTGATTTGTTTGGTCCTGTTGGAACTGCTTCAATCAATGGGAAGAAGTATGGACTTGTGATTGTTGATGATTATAGTAGGTGGACTTGGGTTAAATTCCTCAGAACCAAAAATGAAACATATGATGTGTTTTTCAAGTTCTGCAAACAAGTACAAACAGAAACTGATTTGAAAATTTTGAAAATCAGAAGTGATCATGGTGGTGAATTTGAAAATGAACCTTTTGAAAACTTTTGTGAAGACCATGGAATTTTCCATGAGTTCTCATCTCCTAGAACTCCACAACAAAATGGAGTTGTAGAGAGAAAGAACAGGTCTTTACAAGAAATGGCCAGAACCATGATCCATGAATCAAAGATTGCTAAGTACTTTTGGGCAGAAGCTGTAAACACAGCATGTTATATTCAGAACAGGATCTATATCAGACCAATTCTGAATAAAACTTCATATGAATTATTTAAAGGAAGAAAACCAAGTATTTCTTATTTTCATCAGTTTGGTTGTACATGTTACATACTGAATAATAAGGTCTACCTAAAGAAATTTGATGCCAAGGCTCAAAAGGGTACCTTCTTAGGATACTCAGAGAGATCTAAGGCATACAGAGTGTATAATTCTGAAACACATGTTGTGGAAGAAGCTATACACATTAGGTTTGATGATAAGAAGCCTGGTAGTGAAATACCAGAGCTGGTTGAGAGTTTTGCAGATGTCAGAATCTCAGAAGAACCTTCAGAAGCTGAACTCAGTTCAGGTTCTGATGAAGGTTCAGAAGCTGAAAACAATGAAGACTCTGAGAAACTCTCCAGCAATGACACTACTCCTGATGCTAATCAAGATCAGCATGGTTCTGATCAAATCCCTGATGGCCCTTCAGAAGCTAATCCACCCAGAACCTCATTCAAGTACAAGTCTTCACATCCTGAGGAGTTGATCATTGGAAACAAGAACAGTCCAAGGAAGACAAGATCAGCATTCACTCAGAATGATTCCATGTTTGGCCTGCTATCCATGATTGAACCCACAACTGCTGATGAAGCACTTGCTGATGATGGTTGGATTGTAGCAATGCAAGAAGAGCTGAACCAGTTCCAAAGGAATGATGTATGGGATCTTGTAGCAAGACCTGATCAGAAGAACATCATTGGAACAAAATGGGTGTTCAGGAACAAGCTCAATGAACATGGAGAAGTGATCAGAAACAAGGCCAGATTAGTAGCTCAAGGGTACAGCCAGCAAGAAGGAATAGACTACACTGAAACTTTTGCTCCAGTAGCAAGACTGGAAGCAATCAGGTTACTTCTTTCTTATGCTATTAATCATGATATCATCTTGTATCAAATGGATGTTAAGAGTGCTTTCTTAAATGGTGTGATTTCTGAAGAAGTATATGTCAAACAACCTCCTGGTTTTGAAGATGTAAAATATCCAAACCATGTTTTTAAACTTAAGAAGTCTTTGTATGGTCTGAAACAAGCTCCCAGAGCTTGGTATGAAAGGCTAAGCAACTTCTTGATTAAAAATGGTTTTGTAAGAGGTCAAGTTGACAATACACTCTTTAGAAAAACTGTTAAGAAAGAAATCTTAATTGTACAAATCTATGTTGATGATATCATATTTGGTTCTACTAATGCCTCCCTTTGCAAGGAATTTTCTAAGTTAATGCAGGATGAATTTGAAATGAGCATGATGGGTGAGCTGAAATTCTTCTTGGGAATTCAAATCAACCAATGCAAAGAAGGTGTTTATGTCCATCAGTCCAAATACACCAAGGAGCTTCTGAAGAAGTTCCAGTTGGATGATTGCAAGCTGATGACAACACCAATGCATCCTACCTGCACATTAAGCAAAGAGGACAATGGCACTAAGGTAGATCAGAAGCTGTACAGAGGTATGATAGGTTCTCTCCTATACTTAACTGCTTCTAGGCCAGATATTTTATTTAGTGTATGTCTGTGTGCTAGATTCCAATCAGATCCTAGAGAATCTCATATGACTGCTGTCAAGAGAATCTTCAGGTATCTGAAAGGAACAACTAATTTGGGACTTCTGTATAAGAAATCTCTAAATTATAAGCTAGTTGGATTCTGTGATGCTGACTATGCTGGGGACAGGATTGAAAGAAAATCCACCAGTGGAAACTGTCAGTTTCTTGGTGAGAATCTGATATCCTGGGCCAGCAAGAGACAAGCAACCATTGCTTTGTCAACAGCAGAAGCAGAATACATCTCAGCTGCAAGTTGTAGCACACAACTGCTCTGGATGAAACATCAATTAGAGGATTATCAAATTCATGCAGACAATATTCCTATTTATTGTGATAATACTGCTGCTATATGTCTGTCTAAAAATCCAATTCTGCATTCTAGAGCCAAGCACATAGAAATAAAACATCATTTTATAAGAGATTATGTTCAGAAGGGTGTTTTGGATATTCAATTCATTGATACTGATCATCAATGGGCTGATATATTCACAAAACCCCTAACAGAAGAAAGATTCAATTTTATTAAAAAGAATCTGAACATGCATTTTGTCTCATAAATATGTGCTTGAATCTGAATGTATTCCTTGATTCTGAGTTTATCATAAGCTAAGACTTATCAAACACTCACCTTCTGAGAGTTTGACTAAAGTTAAGCCTGAAAAACCTCAGAGTCTGAAGGATCAGAACCTGGATTTTCTGACCCCTGAATCTGATAAAAATCTAATGTTGGTCAGAATCTGGTAAGTATAGCTATGGGCAATGATGATTAAAGCTTTGAAAGTTTATACTATAATCCTCCCAAAGTCATCAAGTAAAAATGTGTTGTTATGCTCTGATACTCATTGTTAAAATTGCCTAACAAACTATTTTCAGTTGATATCAATTTTTTTTCAAAATGTTTAGCACAGACACATTTTAAAAAGCCCAAAGTGGTTCAGACATGTTCAGTTTCAAGAACTCTTTTCATCTTGGTATCAATCTTTAGAAATTTTTTTTGGTATCAGACTCTAAATTAAAACCTTTTAAGCTAGTATCAGACTCTGAGATAAACCTTCATGTGGTATCAGGCTCTGATATCAGTTCAGCAGTCTCAACACTGTCTTTTGATATCAGACTCTGAGACAACATCCTCAATTGGTATCTAGCTCTGATACTTTCTTGCAAGATTTGCTCTGATATCCTCCTGAGTTATTTTGCTCTGATACTGAACAATTTTATAACTGAACAAGTCATGTCTGAACACAGAGTGACCTGATCAGAAGCTCTAAACCATTTCTGCTTCTGAACAGCATTCTATTTTCAATGCAAGTCATATAACCCTTGTAAATCAAGTAGGCTCTGATGATTTTCCTTGCTACTTGGTTATCCATATGATTGCACAAATATCTCACAATCTTGGTTAGTTCAACCCCCCCAAATTCTGAATCCTTTTGAATTCTTTTCAAACTTGGTGTCAGAACTGCTTTCAAATTTTTTCAAAAAGGGGGACATTGAACTGCTTTGATACCTGCTTTCAAACTCTTTTCAAATCCATTTCTGCTCTGATACAGATGCTTTTCAACTCTCTTGACAAAGGGGGGGAAATTTTTCTGTCTTAAGAGGAGAATGTGCTACTTTTTGTTGATGACAAAAGGGGGAGAAAAGTAAAACAAGTATTAAAGCACCTGAGCTCAAATAAGTTAAAATTGTCAGAAGCTAAGCCTATTAAAGCTCTGATACAATTGTTAGGATTAAGTTCTGATACAATTGTTAAGCTAGTTCTGATACTGATCAGATAAGCTAAGTCAAGCTCTGATACATTTATGACTAGCTCTGATACATTTAACTTATGAGAACTGTTTTGAAGTAAAATTCTAGCTCTGATATATTCTGTGAGATATATAACTCTTAGTGAGTGAAAAGAATTTAAAATAACTTGGATAAGACTCAGGGAGCTTACAAAACTCATCCTGTGGATTATCAGACTTAGGGGGAGAGCTTACAAACCTCAGAACCTGAAGTCAACAAGTCATTTTAAATTCTGAGTGTAAATTTCACCATATTGTTTTAAGTTAAGATTAATTAACATGAATAAGAATCAAGGGGAGCTTACAAACCTAACCTTGAGGATTGTCAGACCTAGGGGGAGCTTACAAACCTCTCCTGAAGTCAGATTGTTAATTGAACTTAATAACAATTCTGAAGTTTTCACATTTATGTTTGTAACTGAACTTAATTAACTTGGATCAAACTCAGGGGGAGCTTACAAACCTCACACCCTGCAGTTAACTTGTTAATTAAGTTAACAACAATTTTCTGTTTTAATACTTATGTTTGTCATCATCAAAAAGGGGGAGATTGTTGGAACAAAATGTGTTTAACAAGTCTCTTATAAAATAAAGGGGAGATTGTTGAAACATTTATGTGTAAACATATCTCTCTTTATGGTTTTGATGATAACAAAGTATTAAAGAGAAAATTGGTTATATGCTAATGCTTTGTTCAAGTGTTTCAGAACCACATGCTTAATAAGTATTGATTGATAATGGTTATGAAGAACAAGCTAAAGAGCAAGAAGGAAAGCCAAGAAGGAAGGTTGCAAGGCTAGAAAGAAACTGGTCCTGAAGAAGTGCTCTTGAAGTAAGAGCTTCTGAAGAGGTTCTGAAGAAGTGCAGCTTCTGAAGTCTGGGTGCCTCTGAAGAAGTCAACGCAAGTCAACTCCTGAAGCCAGCTTCTGATCCGTACAAAGGGAGCTTCTGATCACTGTTCACTGAGAAGCTTCTGAAGCTGATATGGCATGGAAAAGCAACCAGTACTGTGCGCATTTAATGCCTGGAGGTGTCAGAACAACTCAATGGAACAGTTGTCTCCCTGACCCAAACATTCTCCAGTTTTTATGGTGGGCCAATTCAAAAATGGCACCTGCCCTGTTCTGACAGAAAAAGTGCAGCACACATTTGCAGCAACCTAGCCCAATTGCAACGGCTAAATTCCTGATTTCCAGCAAATCTCCAACAGCTCTATTTTCATCTATAAAAGGAGGGAGATTTGAAGAAGAAAATGTTGAAGACTCTTTGAAACGCATTGCTGAAACTCTGCCCTGTTTTCTGTGTAAAAACTGTCAAAGTTCAAATCTCTTAGAAATTCTTCAGTCTTTGTAACTTAGGAATTTCTTAAGGTTAAGAGTCTTAACCTGTGTTGTATTTAGAGAACACCTCTGATATTTGATCAAGTGTTCATCCCAAACTTCTTTACTTGTAAACCAGTTTGGTCCCTCAAAGTCTTAGTCTGTATACTAAGCAATTGTAACCTCATTCCTTTGTGGTCTGAGTCAGAAGCCTCTTGTCTGTGTGACTTGAGCATTGGGAAGTCTCTTGTCTTAGTGACTTGAGCATTGGAAGCCTCTTCCTTGTTGGTTGAGCATAGAAGTCTCTTTCTTTGTGATTGAGCAACTGGAAGTCTCTTCCTTAGTGGTTGAGCACATTGTGTAATCTTCAGATTATAGTGAACTCTCTTGTTGGATACAAGGGGACAGGACTACTTCTCACATTGAGAAGGAACCTGTATAATTTGCTGTGTCTTTCTTTCCCTTACTCCTTAACTTGTTTTAACCGCTGCATTTAACTTCTGATATTTGTTCAGAACTGATCATTTCAGCTTCTGAACTGAACCACAAGATTTAAAAAGAAAAAGAACAAGGTTTAGAGTCACACAATTCAACCCCCCCCTTCTTGTGTGTACGTGTTTTTCTCACCTTCATACTTTATTTAAGTTTTTAATATTTTATGTGGTATAAATATCTCAACAAACTACTCATTATATTTTTCCCTAAAAAAAATCATTTTATTTTAAAATTTTCTACTCATGTTAAATATTTTTTCTACCAAAAATATCTCAACAAACTACACCAAATCTAAATCACCTACACATTTTAAGACACTACCTTTGGATCCAAACGTTTAAATAGGATTTTTTTTACAAAAAAAATCCTATTTAAAAATTTGGATTTAATTAGGTATCACTTCTTTATCTTTTAGCATCGTAATTGGATTCAAATTTTAACTATAAAATAATTTGTTTCAATCAATTTAATTTAATTTTTTTAAACATTACTTTATACGTATTCAATTTATTCTGCACATGTTTTTTTTTAATTTAAAAACTGATTTTTTATGTAGTATAAATAGTTCAACAAACTAAATATCTAAATTATCATTATAAACTCTGATTACTTATATCATTACTTCCACGTTTGTATCAATTAATTGAGAGTACGTAAAATATCAATGTATTTTATCAACGAATATCATACTTTTATTTTTTGTCATCCTTAATAACTTCTACTATTACTATTAATTTTTTTGGAAGGTCTATTATTTTTGTGTGTTTGAACGAGTTATAATTTAAGTGGAACTGTAGAGACCAATCCCTCGAATTGAATATGGCCACAATGGTTGGCAAAGCTCTCCTTAAGAGATTTAACAATGACGCATTCCTAGGGTTGGAATTGAACTCATAACCCATGACCTCTGGTTAACCGGAAGATATTAATTATCATCTCATCCAAATGCTTTTGGGTGATAAGTTTATTATTTTTATTATTATTATTATTATTATTATTATTATTATTATTATTATTATTATTATTATTATTATTATTATTATTATTATTAAAACTGATTATATATATATATATATATATATATATATATATATATATATATCTACAAATTTTTGTTCTTTTTAATTATAATCCTACATTTTAATTCTAATTATTTATTTATTTATCAATTTTATCGTTCATTAAACTTCAGTTTAAATTATATAAAACTCAACATAGCTTTTTATCAAATTTAAAAGATAATTGTCATTAAATGTTGACTCAGTTGGTAATGAGTTGACTCATGCACATAGTCGTGGTTAAATTGTCGTTATCCATACTACAAGAAAAAAGGTTTTTGGCAGCGACATATGTCGCTGGGAAAAATGCAAAGTTGCTGCGAAATGTGCTTTTCCCAGCAAAAAAAGTATCGCTGCATGTCGTTGGTATAAGTGCTGTTGCAAAAAGTTTTGCGATGATATTTGATGTCGCTGTGAAAATGTAATATCCCGCTTCAGACTCAGATATTTATCAGAGGTGAGACAATGTGTCAGAGATATTTATAAGGAATGACATTTAAGTAATTTTGAGGATTTAAGCTATAAAAGCCATTTATCCCCAAAATTTCCTCATTTCCCATTTCACTTCTCTCTCTAGAACCAATCCTCTCCCTTCTCTCTTCCTTCCCTCTTGCGCCATCCTCTCCCCTTCCCTCCAAAATTCATCTTACTTCATCTCCATCACTCAATTCTTATGCAAGCAAGCTCAAATTATGATTCTTGGGTCATTGGAGGTCAAGAGAGCAAGAAAGGAAAAAGGGGCAAAGCTAGGGTTTTGAGGAAAAGTTGGCAAGGAAGCAATCAAGCATTAATCGAGAGATCAAGGTGAGCTCCCTAGGGTTTTAGAACCCACTTTGAGTGAGTTTGGGTGTGAATTATAAATTGAGCAAAGTTTAAGAAATTTGTGCCCTATCCTCTAATACTTGCTAATTCCTTGTTCAATCATGTTTTAATTGTTAATTTCCAATAGAAAATCATTCCTAACACCTTTGGGATGCTTGGGTAAGTTGGATTGAGCTAAAATGGTGAAAAATACGTTTTTGAGCATTTTCTGGTTCTGGTCCTGGTCGCTATAGCCATGGATCCGTCGCTACAGCACGCTCACCAGAAACAGCTTGGTCAGCTGAGCTGTTTAGGGTGATCTGGCACGTTTATGCGAGGTTTTTCACTACCGTTTTCTCTAGAAACTTTAAGGAACCAAAGAACACCATTTTAACTCATCCAAAAAGCTTCCAAATAGATGTAATAATGAGGAACAAGGATTATGCAATAACTCAGAAGTGTGAGGGTAAAGTTTAGACGGGTATGGAAATGATTCCAACAACCAAGTAGTGCCTTATGAGAACGATAAGCCTATGATCTCATACTCATATGTTAAGTATTTGGGTGTTTGTTCCCCTTGAAGAATGCATTAGATATGCACATGGATAGAAAAAGTATTCAATTAAGCGTACGATAGTACGAGGAATGTATTTTCAGCAACCAAGTGAAAGCTTAGACAAGTTTAAGTTAGGACGTGCTACTTGGAGTTCCCGCTAGTTGGAACGTCAAGGCCACGTATAAGCTAAGGCATTCATTAAAGTTAAGAATTTAATTATAAAGTTAAACGTGTCCATCAGGCTTCAGATTATGCCGGATGGGACTTCTCCGAGAGGGTCGTCCACACGTAAGTTTACAAGTTATATGTATATATAGCAAGAGACGGGATTATTACGTCTTAAGATATTGGGACTTATCATTATTAATATTAAGAAGCTTGTCGTGTCTCTTGTTGTTCCCGCTAGTTGGAGCATTGAGGGTCACGTTCAAGTTAAGATAGTTAAATTAAAAGATTAAATGTGTCTCCTGTTTTCTCGCTAGTCAGAAAACAGGGGGTTCCGGCAAGCTGGAACGGTGAAGTTACCATCCGCGAGGATAGCCGCACATAAGAGATTAATTAAAATGTTAAGTCGTGACTTTCGTTGTTCACGCTAGTGGGACACGAAAGGTTCACGCATAAGTTAAAACTAATATGGAAAGAATGTTAATTCACGTCTTTTGTTGTTCACGCTAGTGGGACACGGAGGGTATACACGTAAGTTAATTATTATTTAAGTCGTGTCTTTTGTTGTTCATGTTAGTGGGACACAGGAGGTTCACGCTAGTGGGACGAGTTATTCCGCAAGGATGACCGCACGACGATAAGAGGAGTCCGGTGTTAGCCTCAGATAGGAATTTCACCAGTAGATGGGAGATGTATTCCGGGGTTACTCCACTCGGTTGCACTCCGTAAAATGAACCAAGATAATTATTGTGTGTTACACGCTAACTTCTAACTTTATGTTATAAGAAAGATGAATATGTGTATATATATTATACAAAGAGAAATGACAAAGTAGTCATCAGGTATCAGAAAGTGATCATAGGATATCCCCATATCACTAAGTATGAGATTATGATATGTTTAGCATAAGATAAAGACATATAGCGATCCTAGTTTCTCCCTTGATCGCGAAATATGTAGAGACTGACAGCGATCATAGGTATCCCCAAGATTGCCAACAGGGTAGTGCATGGCGACCCTAGGTTTCCCCGTGGTTGCCAACAGTAGGTTGGGGTGGAGCTCACTGAGACATTATGTCTCATCCCAATCCTTCTGGTGCAGGTTTACATGTAAGCAAGAGGTTCGTGGTGAAGTTCTTCAGGGAGACGCTAAATGGAGTGCAGATGCTCGTCTTGTACCAGCTCAGGAGGTTGTCAGACAATTACATAAGTGTATTTTATGGTACTTGATCGGTTGTATATACGAGCATGTTCATATTCATTCAGTTGTATTGTATTATTATTATTGAAAAAATTTAATCTATCCAGTATCAGATTAATACACATGCTAAATATTCTAGACAATTTAGTATGGGTGTTACAGAAAACTAATGTTTTTACAAAGACAATTATTGTTGACTTATGTGACATATCACAATGACTATATTCGTTCTAATAAAGTATTTTCCTCAACAACTAAAGTTGTTGTGATAAGCTGTTTTTTGTCAACGATACAAATTGCTTTTATTTTTTGTTAATCGCAACAACCAAAGTAGTTGGTATAAATTACATTTCCCAACAACTTATGTCATTTAATAAACATGATAATTTTTTAACTTTTATTTTCTAAAATTAGTATCAATCACACTTGTAATTTAAATTGTCATAACTATTCAAAAGTAAATTACATTAAAATATAAGTCACATTATTTTTAATCTAAAAAAAAGGACATGTTTAAAGTACATGCAATGTACTGCAACATTCACTACCAAAAAAAAAGTATTGTAAAATTACGAATATAAAATGCCATAAATTATCCTTCTTAATATAAAAAACTAATAATCATAAATGTTATTCTTCTCATAAAAAAGAAAAACTAAAAATTCAAATTAACAAATATAACAAATAAAATTGTGGCTCCAGCCAGCAACAATATTAATTCTTCTTTTTTGTAGCTTTTCTTTGAATATTTTTTTGTGAAGTAGTTGAATCATCTTTACTTGACCTGCAATTTCAACATAATCAAATTAATATTTAATGTGTCTTTTTCTATACAATTAATGAATGGAAGAAAAACAGAAAACAATTATCATCTAGCCTATGTTCATATTATGTCTCTTAACCAAATCCAAACTTAAACTCATACAAAAGTCAAACTCAATGAGACAAAGATTATGGGCATGAACCCTAGCCACCTATAAACCACATGAGTTAGACTCCCTTACCCTCCGTTGCTTATAAATAATTCCATTTTATTGCCTCAAACTAATGCATCAAACCAATTGCACCAAAACACTAAACACTACCACACCAAAATCAACATCACAGTAAAACACAAAAACTAATTGCAAAAACGAATTATCAATTAGAATATCCTCACAAATTGTAACATCCCGCTTAAACGTAACTTTTATCAGTAACAGAGGAATTACGAGCAAGTAAGGGCAAAATTGTAATTTGAGGTGAAAGGGGCTATTTATAGGATAAGGATGAGATTATATTCATTTTTCTCCTTTCCTTTCCCTCTCTAGAATTCGGTCCTCACCATTCCATGTTTTTGGATCCATCAGATTTCTTCCTCAACTCTTGAACAGCAAGCAAGCAAGCTTGGGGGAAGATTGAAGCAAGAGGAACTAAGGAAAACCAAGTCAAGAGGAAGAGTTCCAAAGCTAGGGTTTTGGAGAATGAAATTCTGGCCAGGCAAAAAGGGACTATCAGGTTCTGAACCGGTCAGGTTCTGAACAAAACGCAGGGCACACTAGTTTGCTTAAAACAGAGCACACACTCACACAATGCAAAGCAAGAAAATAAAGTGCAGGAAAGTAAAAGGCACACAAGGTTTGTTAACCCAGTTCGGAGTAAACACCTCCTACTCTGGGGGATACCAATCCAGGAAGGAATTCCACTATTGGAATTAATCCTTAAGACTTAGACACTGACTCCCAGCTCCTATCCTAAGCAATTAATCTCCACCTAGTCTTGAATTCTACCCAACACGTTGAGTATTAGAAAACCTCTAACTTCCTATTCAAGCAACTGCAACCCAGCTACTTGAACTACCCTTTGAACTTAACCCAGTTCTGAATACTAAAACTCCCCTGTTTTTGAATACACCTTCAAAGACAAAACTTCATTCGTACCTAGAGGCTTAGAATGAATTACAACTCAATGACAATCCTAAACCAACTCAAAACATATGAGTGGCGTACAAAAACAAAGCAAAAGCTTAAAAACAACTAAGACTCTATTTCTGAATTTTTTCTCTTCAATTCATATCATGAATAGCAGCAGCCCTCCTCCTTATATAGCCTTCAGTCTTGCAAAATAAAACTAATCTTCTGAATTGATTTGTTACTGAAATAAGATTGGTCCAATCAAGTAACAAATAAAACTGTTTTGTATCTTTGAAAGATTTAAAACAGAAAATACGATTTTCATATCTTTGAACCAAATCTTCAATAAAATCTTCTCCAAATAATTCAGCATTCTAGAAGCACTTATACAAAGATAATTCCTTGCTAAATCTCCCAAGATACGCGCAAAAATTAATCTGAAAACCCAGCTTCTGATGTGGTCAACAAAAGTCAACGCTGGCTTCAGAACCTGAAATCAGCTTCTGAACTGCTACAGTGCATTCAGCTTCTGATGATATTTTCTGCTTCTTAATAGCTTCAAAACACAAAACTTGCAACTGAAGAAATGTTTCAAATATGGAGATGCTTCTATTCAATACTTTGGTTTTGCCAAAACATGCAGCCAACACCAAAAGACTCAACAATCTCCCCCTTTGGCAAATTTTTGGCTAAAACCATCCAAGTTCTTCAATCTCCCTTATAATCAACTCAGCAATGAAGAACTCCACAATAATATATCATAGCATAAACATAAGCAGCGGACACAGCTATGAAAAACACAAACCAGCTTCAGTTCTACAAAACATAACAGCTACTGAAGCACACATAACCAAGTACTGATCAACTTCTGATCACAACCATGGTATCAGAGCTACTCCAAGGTATCAGAGCTACTGATCAACTCTTGATCATCACAAACACTGATCAACTCTTGATCATCACAAACACTGATCAACTCTTGATCATCACAAACACTCCCCCTTACTTCTGAATCTCCACAACACTCCCCCTGCAACTCAGCTTCTCACACAAACTCCCCCTTACTACGGAACTACAGAGAAACAAGGTATCAGAGCATATCAGAAGCACACTTCAGGATCACAGAAACACTCAGGATCATAACAATCTTGTACTCCCCCTGAGACACATATTCCCCCTTGGTCATATCTGGACATATAATGCTTTGGTTTCAGAGCAAAACACCTTCTGAATCAAAGACACATATATCTGAAATGCAGCAATACATCTTCTAACTCTTGGTATCAGAGCCAACAGAGCCAACACATTGCATAAGATTTTCTCCCCCTTTTTAGCCATAAAATTCTGACAAATCATAGTCTTCAAATAGGGAATAAAATCAAAACAGGTAGCACAGATCCTTGACAACTTGGTAGATTCAGACTTAGGTTCAGGATCACACTTAGCATAGGCACAACTGGCAGGTACTCTATCTTCCTCACATCCAGTTTGCAGTAATTGCTATAACTCTTCATGCAAACACACACCTAACTTGCTCCTTAAGTTTTCAAACTGCTTAGCATCCAAAGCCTTTGTGAAAATGCCAGCAACTTGTTCTTCAGTAGCTACATGCTCCAGCTGAATAATCTTGTCCTCCACAAGGTTTCTGATAAAATGATGTCTGATGTCTATGTGTTTGGTTCTGCTGTGCTGAATTGGATTCTTAGAGATGTTGATGGCACTCAAATTGTCGCAAAACAATGTCATAACACCTTGTTCAATGTTGTACTCCTCCAGCATCTGCTTCATCCACACCAATTGTGAGCAACTACTCCCAGCAGCAATGTACTCAGCTTCAGCAGTTGACAATGACACACAGTTTTGCTTCTTGCTAAACCATGAAATTAAGTTATTTCCCAAAAAGAAACAACCTCCTGAGGTGCTCTTCCTGTCATCAGCACTTCCAGCCCAGTCAGCATCACAATATCCCATCAGTTCAGAATTTGAACTGTGTGAGTACATGATTCCATAGTCACTTGTGCTATTAACATACTTCAGGATCCTTTTAACTTGTGTCAGATGACTCATCTTATGATCAGCTTGATATCTTGCACAAACTCCAACAGCATAAGTGATATCAGGTCTGCTTGCAGTTAAATACAATAGGCTCCCTATCATGCTCCTGTACTGACTTTGGTCTACTGAAACTCCATGTTCATCCTTAGTTAACTTCAGGTGAGTAGCAGCTGGTGTCTTCTTATGAGCAGCTGATTCCATTCCAAACTTCTTCACTATGTTCTTGGCATACTTACTTTGAGAAATGAAGATTGTATCTTCCATTTGCTTAACTTGTAATCCAAGAAAATATGTCAGCTCACCAACCAAACTCATTTCAAACTCTGATTGCATTTGCTGAACAAACAGTTTGACCATCTTCTGAGACATCCCTCCAAACACTATATCATCCACATAAATCTGAGCAATCATCAGATTCCCATTTTCATCTTTCACAAACAATGTCTTATCAGAACCACCTTTTCTGTATCCTTGAGCAACAAGAAACTGAGTCAATCTTTCATACCATGCTCTTGGTGCTTGCTTCAATCCATACAAGGCCTTCTTCAGTTTGTAAACATGATTAGGAAAATTATGATCCACAAATCCTTTAGGCTGTTCAACATACACTTCTTCTTGCAGATATCCATTCAGAAATGCACTCTTCACATCCATCTGAAACAGCTTGAACTTGAGAATGCAGGAGACACCCAACAGCAGTCTTATGGACTCTAGTCTGGCCACAGGTGCAAAGGTCTCATCAAAATCCAATCCCTCCACTTGAGTATAACCTTGAGCAACCAACCTAGCCTTGTTTCTGACTACAGTACCATTCTCATCTGTTTTATTCTTGTAAATCCATTTAGTGCCAATCACATTCAACCCTTCAGGTCTTGGTACCAGATCCCACACTTCACTCGTTTTGAATTGATTCAACTCATCTTGCATTGCTTCAATCCAAAATTCATCAGTCAGGGCTTCCTTCACATTTTTGGGTTCAAACTTAGATACAAAACATGAATCAATAGCAGCAGCATCTGATCTCCTGGTTCTGACACCTTGATCTAAGCTTCCAATGATTAAGTCTTTAGGATGATCTTTCTGAACTCTAATTGATGGAACTTTATTGGTAGGATCATGTTCTGGATGCACATCTGCTTCTTCAGACTCTGGATGAATTTCTGCTTCTGAAGTTTGTTCTTCTGATGCTTCAGACTCTGGAACAACTTCAGACACACCTCTATCTTTTTCAGCAGACAGGTCATCAATTACCACATTAATGGACTCCATCACAACCTTGGTTCTGGAATTAAACACCCTATAAGCTCGGCTGTTTACTGAATAACCCAGGAATATGCCTTCATCAGACTTAGGATCCAGCTTTCTCCTATTTTCTCTATCAGCCAAAATATAGCATCTGCTACCAAAAACATGGAAATATTTGACTGTAGGCTTCCTCCCTTTCCACAATTCATACAAAGTACAAGTGGTTCCCTTCTTCAAAGTAACTCTGTTATGAATATAACAGGCAGTATTCATCATTCTAACCTGCTTTTTCATATGTTCAAGTTGGGAATTTAACTGGTTCACTTCTTCTTTCAAATCTGAATTCTGCACTAACAGTTCACCTTTTTCAGCCTCCAGTTGAAAAATAGTCTCCTTCTGATCCAGCACTTGTTTGCAAACCTCAGCACTTCTGGTATACAGCTTCCTATAGTTGTCAGCTAGTTCATCATATGAGGTTTTAGCAGCTTCAGACACAGATGAGGCTTCAGACTCTGAGTCAGACTCTGAAAAAGTCTCAGACTCTAAAACAGCTTCCTTCTTCAAGATAGCTCCTGACCTCACTACCAGACCAGTATCACACATACCAGATTCACTATCATTATCTTCTTCAAAACCATCATCAGACCATGACACAGCTAGGCTTTTCTTCTGCTTCTTAAGAAAAGTAGGACACTCAGTTTTGATATGTCTATAACCTTCACACTCATAGCACTGCACACCTTTGGCTTGGTTACTTTTCTCCTCAGACTTGGTCTTCTTCTCATCAGTTTGTTGCTTTTTGTTATTGAATCTGAAGTTCTGACCTTTGGCTTTGGCTTTTTTGTTAACATTCTTCAGAATCTTGTTGAATTGTTTTCCCAGCAACACAAAAGCTTCTGATAAGTCATCCTCTTCAGACTCTTGTTGATCATCAGCTTCAGTATTCACAGTAAAGGCTATACCTTTCCCTTTCTTATCAGGCTGTTTGCAGAATGTAGTCTCAAAATTGAGCAATGACCCAATAAGCTCCTCAAGCTTCATAGCAGAAATATCATGAGCCTCCTCAATTGCAGTGACCTTCATGTCAAATCTTCTAGGCAGGGACCTGAGGATTTTTCTCACCAACTTCTCATCAGACATCTTCTCCCCAAGTGAGTCAAAAGAATTTGCCATGTCCAGCACATTCATGTAAAAATCTTGAATGGATTCATCCTCCTTCATCTTCAGGTTTTCAAACTTGGTGGTCAGCAGCTGCAATCTGGACATCTTCACCTTAGAAGTTCCTTCATGAGTGGTCTTCAGAATTTCCCAAGCATCCTTAGCCACAGTACATTGTTTGATGAGTCTGAACATGTTCTGATCAACACCATTAAAGATAGCATTCAAAGCTTTTGAATTTCCCAATGACAGATCATCTTCAGCTTTGGTCCATTCCTCCTCAGGCTTCAGAACCTCAGTCTTGTTACCATCTTTGTCTGTATACACAGGATGGTCCCAGCCTTTAATCACAGCTTTCCAAGTCCTGCTGTCAATAGATTTTAAGAAGGCACACATCCTAGACTTCCAATACTCATAGTTTGTGCCATCTAATAGGGGTGGTCTATTGACATAGCCTCCTTCTCTATCCATGCTTGCCAGATATTAAGTCCTCTGGATCTCACCCAAAATACAGGCAGGGTGCCTGCTCTGATGCCAATTGAAATTCTGGCCAGGCAAAAAGGGACTATCAGGTTCTGAACCGGTCAGGTTCTGAACAAAACGCAGGGCACACTAGTTTGCTTAAAACAGAGCACACACTCACACAATGCAAAGCAAGAAAATAAAGTGCAGGAAAGTAAAAGGCACACAAGGTTTGTTAACCCAGTTCGGAGTAAACACCTCCTACTCTGGGGGATACCAATCCAGGAAGGAATTCCACTATTGGAATTAATCCTTAAGACTTAGACACTGACTCCCAGCTCCTATCCTAAGCAATTAATCTCCACCTAGTCTTGAATTCTACCCAACACGTTGAGTATTAGAAAACCTCTAACTTCCTATTCAAGCAACTGCAACCCAGCTACTTGAACTACCCTTTGAACTTAACCCAGTTCTGAATACTAAAACTCCCCTGTTTTTGAATACACCTTCAAAGACAAAACTTCATTCGTACCTAGAGGCTTAGAATGAATTACAACTCAATGACAATCCTAAACCAACTCAAAACATATGAGTGGCGTACAAAAACAAAGCAAAAGCTTAAAAACAACTAAGACTCTATTTCTGAATTTTTTCTCTTCAATTCATATCATGAATAGCAGCAGCCCTCCTCCTTATATAGCCTTCAGTCTTGCAAAATAAAACTAATCTTCTGAATTGATTTGTTACTGAAATAAGATTGGTCCAATCAAGTAACAAATAAAACTGTTTTGTATCTTTGAAAGATTTAAAACAGAAAATACGATTTTCATATCTTTGAACCAAATCTTCAATAAAATCTTCTCCAAATAATTCAGCATTCTAGAAGCACTTATACAAAGATAATTCCTTGCTAAATCTCCCAAGATACGCGCAAAAATTAATCTGAAAACCCAGCTTCTGATGTGGTCAACAAAAGTCAACGCTGGCTTCAGAACCTGAAATCAGCTTCTGAACTGCTACAGTGCATTCAGCTTCTGATGATATTTTCTGCTTCTTAATAGCTTCAAAACACAAAACTTGCAACTGAAGAAATGTTTCAAATATGGAGATGCTTCTATTCAATACTTTGGTTTTGCCAAAACATGCAGCCAACACCAAAAGACTCAACAGAGAAGAACCAAGTTAGGACTTGGAAAGCTTGGCAAGACCAGCAATGATTCAGGTGGGTTCCTTAGAGTAGCAATTCTTCCCTTTTGGGTTATTATTGTGTGAGTTTCACAACAAATTGCTAAGGTTTAAGAAAGGATAGTTTTTCCCCTTTTTGATACATAAGCTTGATTTCAGTTTAATCCTTGGATACAGTACGTTTTTATAGTTTAAAATGAGTCCCTGACATGTTTCGAAGATCACTGGGCAGTTGGGTACCAAGGCTTTTATTGATTGAAACACGTTTTTCAGAAAATTCTAAGTCCTGCTACAGTCACAGAGCGACCAGGAGTTTGCTCTGCAAAGTAGCAGAGTTTTGTTACTGCCTATCTTCGCCTGGCCATCGCTTAGACTTCACATTGCAAAGTTATCAGAAGGTGAGTTCGCAAGGCAAAGTTCTCAGACGCTCTGTGAAGCTTCAAAAGCTGACTTCAGAGTCTGAAGGTTCAGACGCACCTTTCTGACTCTGAAGGACCAGACGCAGGTTCGCAGTGCGAAGTTAAGGGTCGCAAAGGGAAGTGTTCCAGAATGGCTTTTTCTAAATGAATAACTGTACCATGCCAATGATCTTTGTTATGCTTTGGGATAGAGATATTCATGAACTTTCAAGGATTAATCTAGGATAAAGATATGTATCATACAGAGTGTTGGGTAATTTATCCACATGTTCTCAGGTACGAGAAACAGGAAGTTATTACAGATGGGGTAGTAAGCCCATAAGTATGACATATGATAACGATATGTCTAGATCCTTTGATAGGATAGCAAGATGATGTACTCAATTAAGTGTACAATGTATAAGGAATATTTCAATATTCAAGGCCTCAGATAAGCTTAAGGGGGTTCAGATACCCAATAATGATTAAGTGGCTTATGAGAACGATAAGCTTAGAACCTTATATTATAGGTTAAGTATCACATGATTAATTACGTGATGAATGCATCAGATATGCATATGTTCAGAATGATGTATCAGATATACACATGTAAGTTAAGAATTATATTATATTATAAGACTATGTTAACGTGTTCATCAGACTCCGGATTATGCCGGATGAGACTTCTCCGAGAGGGTTGTCCACACGTATGTTAAAGATGTAAACATGTCCAACAGGCTACGGATTATGCCGGATGGGATTTCTCCGAAAGGGCTATCCACATGTAAGGTTTAGCATGTTCAGCAGACTCCGAATTATGCCGGATGGGACTTCTCCGAGAGGGTTGTCTACATGCAAGTTAAGTTGTGTTCAGCAGACTCCGGGATACGCCGGATGGGACTTCTTCGAGAGAGTTGTCCACACAACGATAAGAGGAGTCCGGTGATTAGCCTCAGATAGGAATTTTCACCGGTTATCAGGGGAATGTGCTTCGGGGTTACTCCACTCGGGGGCATTCCGTAAAATGAACTCAGATAATTAATTGTATATTCAACGCTAACTTTCTAACTTTATGTTAATGTGAAATGTATATGTATTTATTACATAAATTTATGACCAAGTAGTCATCAGTTAGCAGTTATTAGAAAGTGATCATAGGATGTCCCCAGATCACTAAGTATGAGATTATGATATGTTATGAATATGAAAGAGTTATGCAGTGATCCTAGGAGTCCCCTCGATCACTAAGTTAGCAGGTTATAGTCTAGTTTCATGACTATACAGTTATCAGGTGTAAACCCTTTATGGGTAAGGTTAAAGCCTGGCGATCATAGGATTCCCCGAGATTGCCAAAATTAGGCATGGCGACCATAGGTTCCCTGAGGTTGCCAACAGTAGATTGGGTGGAGCTCACTGAGACATTATGTCTCATCCCAATCCTTCTGGTGCAGGTTTACAGGTAAGCAGGAGGTTCGTGAAGAAGATTTTCAGGAAGACGCTGGATGGAGTGCAGTTGCTCGTCATGTACCAGCTCAGGAGTTCATCAGATTTTGTATAAGTATTTTGGTGGTACTTGACTATTGTATAAACGAGCAAATCTGTATTCATTCGGTTATTATTATTATTATTATTATTATTATTATTATTGAAATTTTTGATGTATCCAGTATCAGTTAACGCACATGCTAATATTCTAGATTAAATTAGTATGGGTGTTACACAAATGCATCAAGCAGTGTCTCCATCAAGCCATCTCAACTCAAAATAAAATTTGGACAAAATTGTATGCTAGAAGTCAAGAAAAATTACTTACAATTTCTCTTAAATCGTGTTATTATCCTTGTGAACAGGTTCATACATTATATTAAGTGCACTAGAAAATTGTCCACCGATACCCTATAAAAAAATTTCAAAATAACACCCATGACAAATTTAATAAAATAAACAAAGAGATTTCAATGATACAAAATAAAAAATTTATTATATTTTTATACCAACTATGGATATTTATATACTTACTTGGAAATTCATCATTTGACTAAACATATTTGCCATTTTTTTTCCTCAAATTGTTTCTCTATCTTTTCTCCGAGTTGCCTTTGGCTCTCTTCAAATTTTGCCGTCATTTCTTCCCTCATGTTTCGCTCTTTTTTGAGTTGAGTCTCTACTTCTTTTAACTTCATTTCTATATCTTGTCTTTTTTTACACTCCTTTTCTAATTGTTCTTGCAAACCTGTAACAGATTTTCCCTTTAGGGGTTTAATTCCAACTCCTAAGCCACGACAATATCCAGATCGCTCTCCTACAATTGATTTAAAAGCAATATTCGTAATCACATCTTTATCAGTGTCCTCATATCCAGCTTCTAAGTAATCTGAGAAGCTTCTTCAACCCTCATCTATTTAAAAATGTAAATCATAGATTAAAACTAGAATAAAAAATTAATCACAATTATATATATTTAACAAATCAAAAAAAGATGTCATACATGAACTTCCTTAGAAGCATCATTTATCCATTCTTCATTGTTGTTTGTGTGAGTCATTCTCCATAAATCCTTAAAGTTAGGCTCCTTTTCAGTTTCAAGATCTCTCTAAAAGCAAATTTTCATAATCACAAAATATAATTACATAAGTTATCAAGTCAATGAGAAATATACCAAAAAAGGGAGATTTGATATTTTATACAGCTTGAAATGACTTCCACATCTATGATTAATAACTTGTTTAGATTTACTTGATTTGTTCCTTTTATTAATTTCCTATAAATAACACAAGTAGAAATATAGTAGATGTTTCCGTTTAAAATTATATTACCTATGTTTATAGTAAATCTAATACAAACATACCTTGAATTCAGAACTTGAAAAATAATCTACCAAGTACTTCCAATCTTCTTCACTTAAATCATCTGGTTTATGTTCCAAAGCTTTCTCATTAGTCTTGTATTGGCTAAAGTGTTTATGAAATCTACATCAATGATTTTGGTATAGTCTTTTAGCAATATCAATAATAACATCTCTATTATGCTTTGTATTATCAATATCAAAAGTATCCTGCACTCAACAGTTAAAATGAAAACTATAGTAAGTACTCTGTAAAAGCAATCAAATAAAATAAAAAGGCACAAGATTACGATTTACCAAAACTTTTGATATTATCTTGTTTTCTGTTTCTTGTGGAATTTTTCTCCATTTCTTGACATTAAAAGGTGCATTTTTTAGGACAACAATAGAGATCCCAGTCACAAAATTAGCAGCTCCTGATCCAACAACTACCATTTTATCTGTCGGAATAACAACATGCAATTTTCCAGTAGCGCTCTTCTTTTTCTTTTTTTTGAGACACTTAAGACATTAGTTCTTCCTCTTCCAACTTTTTGTGCATTAGAACATTCTATAGCATTTTTACCCAAAAAAGAAAGTGAAGAGAAGTATAATGTGAAATTTTCAAAATAAAAATATAAGAACAAATAGTATATGAATAAGAAAAATTAAAGTCAAGCAAATCAATTAAGTACCTTCTTGATGTTGACTTATATTGTTATTTGAAGAATTTGGAAGTTGTATCTCCGAGTCATGATTTGGGGGTGCCATAACTAAATAAAATAAATGACAAAATATATTAAATCATCAAATAATTATCACGAACAAAACCATATCAGCGCAACTTGTCTATGAAGCACCGACACATACATATACGAACACCGGACACAACACTAACTTGGATATGGCGACACCAGTACTTTTTGTTTTTTTCATAACGACAAAATTTATTCAACATCACATCCAAGTAATGAGAAATACAAGCAGTGGTAATAGAGATACAACCGGGACAAAAAAAATCGTCAAAATAATCCACCAAAAATTCCAACTTGTACTCCCTCCGCAACAATAAACCCAAAAAACACTAACAATCCAGCCTTGCCAAAAAGTCGGCAGAAACACAGGTGACAACAAGGAAGCACTCGCTGTTCCCCCAAAGCACAAGGCATCAAAACCATAATCCATATGCTGCAGAAGAACATATCAGAATAAACAAGTCTGCACTACAACTAGGCTAGAGAAACAGCACACGCAGCTGCAAGTACCAACATTTTTTGTTACTAAAATGAATTTATTAGTCAGACTAGTCCGAACACAAGACGAAGAGGCTTTTCAAGAGGGATAGCAGAATAGAAATACAGGAAACTGCTAGGGAATTAAAGACAGTGGATGGAAAGATATTGTATTAGCAAGCATTGGGAACCCATCAGTAATATGAACCGGACCATTGATAATCTCTTTCTTGTTTTTTCCAAAACCACGAACATATCCAAACACAGTCACCACAAAACATTAAACAGACAAATTTGTTACTTTAATTCCTAATTCTCCCCCTTTTAGCAACATTCACAGTCAAACAAAAATAACCCTAGATTTTGATTGAGAGAGAAAGCTAGCGGAAACAAATCATTGACAAACCCCATAAACAAGCCATTCATGCAATCAAACATTTTACCAAAATTGATCAAAGGAAAAACGTAGGATATAAACGATTCATGAAATCAATCTATATTTCGAAGGCAGCAAAAAAGTTACCTAGGGAAGAAATTTGAATTCTGATTGTGACAAAAATTCGAATGCGAACTCTGAATTTGCAAGAAATGGAAAAAGATTTGAAGGCTAATGATCTAATTCCTTTAACGTTGCTCTATCTCTCTCGTTACCTCCATTGTGCAGGGTTTCTTACTTTTACTCAAGAAACGATAGTGGGTATATGTTTGGAGTGTAGGAGAAGATAATGGGTATCAGTTACTCAAGAGTCAAGAGAAAGTGCTCAACCAAAGTTATTTTAGCCCTAAACAATGCCGCCAAATTTTCGTTAAAGTTATAATTCTATTAAGTTGTTTGGTGTTCCTTGATTATTATTTATTTTAATGCTAATTAGTTGCAAGATATGTGATGCGGTTTCCTCCATTTCCTTTTTTAAAGAACAAAATTATAGTTTAAAACTAATTGGCAATGAACAAACCTACAAACTTGGATAAACTAACAGACATTATGTATTTTTTTATAAAGAGGACATTATATATATATATATATATATATATAATACCCCTTAAAAAAAATTGTATTATTCCCAACTTTTCCCAGCGACTTTACAATGTTGATGCCAAATATTGTTTTATTCACAACGAAAATTATGTCGTTGCAAAAAGTGGTATTTTTCCCAATCACAGATTATGTTGCTGCCAAAATTTTCAATTATTCGCAACAATATATTATTTTGATGCCAATAAGTTATATTTCTCGCAGTGATAATGCGATTGTTGAGAAAAATAATGTAATTCAGCGACTTAAATCAATCGTTGTTTTATGCGTATAAAAAAGTTATATTATTTTCAGCGATAATAATTGTTGTTGGGATAAGTCATTTTGCCAGCTGTGCGCACTCGTTTTAAAAAACGCGCAATCCTCCGAGACGTGTCCGAACGCTAGGGAAGTTGTGTGAAGTCGCCACCAAAGTTTTTGTTTAAAGGGAACGTTGATAAACCCTTAAGTTTTTTGTTTTGAAGGGAAACGATAATAAAACCCTTGACGATGAGGAAAAGGACTGGTCATCGCAACCATTGTCGGGTTCGGGAGTCGATTACGCAAGGGGAAGGTATGAGCACCCCTCACGTCCGTTGTACTCAACGGGAACCTCCTATTTGGCTAAAGCTTAAAATGTTTTTAAATGTTTTGCGCGCATGCTTGTCTATGTCAAAAGAAAATATGATAAAAGGGGAAAAAAGATAAAAACAAACGAAAGGAAAAAGAAAGTTTTTTATTATTGTGTTTGACAAGATGTCGATCTTGCTCCTACGTATCTCCCGGTAGTCGGAGAATTCAAAGCGTACGTAGTTCTTTGGTAGAAAAACGTACATATGTTGATTATTTTTAGATGGACGATGTTTTAACCGAATTCTTGCGATTAAACGTAGCTTGTATGCTCGCGCATGGGAGGCTTATTAAGCGTTTGTTTAAAATCGCACTAGAATGTTAAAAGGCATGTCCGTTGGGTAAAAGGGTTCGAATTGGTCGCTATGGGACCAAAAGGGGTGCAATGGACTCAAACGAGTCGATCATTGACCGGAGTGACTCAAACGAGTCGGGAAAAGGTTCGATTGATCCAACGGGATCAAGAACGGGTACAATGGACTCGATGGAGTCGAACATTGACCGGAGGGACTCAAACGAGTCGAGGGATTGAATCTAGTGGCCACGGGGGACCAAAAGATTCGGATTGACCACAAGGGGCCAAGAATTGGTTTGGTATGGTCGGATACGTTGAGAAAGGAATGACGATTGTCCGAACGACGAGACATACGTCACGCATTCGTACAATCGGGGCAATGGAGAGACATACGTCAAACCATCCCTTTTTCATTCAAGTTTTTGGTTAAATTTCTTAGAAATCCCAAAGTTTATCAAAACACTTGGTTTGAAACCCAAAATGAGAAAGTTTTAACAATTTGTGAAAAAACGCATAAGTTCGGCTCATTTTGCAAACGGTTTTGAAAAGCGAACAAATTCGGCTTAAGTTCACGTTTGGTTTTGAAAATCATGAACAAGGTTATTTGCTCAAGTTGTTTTGAAAGTTTGTGGACATAACTTGTTTTGCAAGTTATCCAAACAAAGTGGCTCGAACTTGCGAATCCTTCAAAATTATGCAAAATCCTTGATAAGGTTTGGATAAAATGAGTTTTAAACCTCTTAGGTTCTGAGTCCTTGGGCTAGAACCTCAAAAAATTGGCCATTTGGGAGCCTAAACTCAGATTCTGAGTTCTGTCATGGTCGCACTGCGACCATGACTTCGCACTGCGAACAATGCGAATTTTTGAGTTCAGAAGCTGTTTCTGAACTGTTGTTCAGAAACAACTTCTGAACAAACTCAGAACCTTTTAGGAGAGTGAAAAGCTTTGAGTTTTGGCAATGAAAAGAGCTGGACAAACCAGTTTTGATGTTTTGCAAACCTTGGGATTTCTTTTGAAATTCAAAAGGGGTTTTTTAGAGCAAAAGGTTTTGAACCAAAATTAAGATGCAAACACAAATACAAGTGAAAGATCAGTACTTAGAACACTTACAGAGATCCTTAGCAAAGCTCCTGCTGCAAAGGGAGTGAAAGGAACTTGGATTGGTTGAAGGTTCTTGCAAGGTTTTGAATGTTGTTGATGAGCAATGAACTTTGTGTAATGATTTTGTATTGGAACTGGTTTTTTGCTAGTGTTTAGTGCTGGTTTTCTCTGGTTGTTGGTAAGTGTTTGTAAGCTGGAATAATGGATGAGTAGTAGTGCTTGTATCCTTGGGCATTGCTTCCTATTTATAGGCTAAAACCAAATCAATTTCATCATTAGAAATCCCCAAAATCCAGCTGATTTGTGGGCTAGGATCAGGCTAAATCACTTTGCATTTAATGCAAAAGTGAAGAGGTAACCTTGCCTTGTGCCAAGGGTCAAGACTCAGCCCAAATCCAGCCACTAATTCAATGGTTTTTGGATAGAAATGATGATGAAATAGGGCTGGTTTGCAATTGGCTGTGCTTGGGGATTGATCCTTGCAATCTTGATGGTTAAGCAATAAAAACGTGCACTGTGATGTGCAGAGGTTGGGGGAAACAAAAGGCAACATGTGGGCTGGTGTGAGGGGGAGGAAAAGCTGCTGAAAAACAGGGCAGCAATCATGGCTTTTTGCAAGTGAAAACCAGCTGGGTTTGACTGGTTTTGGGGGGGAGAAAGCAGGAAGAAAGTCCACAAGCTGGTGGCTGGCAACCCTAGGGTCAGTAGCAGGTCACTTGGGAGGGACAACAGCTGCCCAAGGGCAAGCCCACTTGCTTGCCACATGCTAGGTTGGAAGAAAAAGCTTCTTTCCTTGACATTAATGGCAAGTCCTTCAACTCTGGCTTTGTTGAGCCCAATTGGCCATGAATGATGATAAAAATAATAATGAAAGAGATATGTAACAAAAATAATAATGAATGTTGACTTTTTTGGTTGATTTTTGTTGACTTTGACTTTTCTCCCTTTTTTTGATTTTTGAAAATTGTTTTGAAAAGGCTTAGGACAAAATTGGGGTACTACACCAGCGATAAGGAAATTGTTGTGAAATAAAAAACAACTTATTACAACGACTTAAATAATTCGTTGCTATATGCATATAAAAAATTGTATTATTTCCAACAATAATAATTGTTGTTGCGATAAGTCATTTTTCCCCAACCATAACTAAATCGTTGGAAGAAAAAAGACTTAATACAACGACTTAAATTAGTCATTGCTATATGCGTATTATTGACAACAAATTTGTTACTTTAATTCCTAATTCTCCCCCTTTTAGCAACATTCACAGTCAAACAAAAATAACCCTAGATTTTGATTGAGAGAGAAAGCTAGCTGAAACAAATCATTGACAAACCCCATAAACAAGCCATTCATGCAATCAAACATTTTACCAAAATTGATCAAAGGAAAAACGTAGCATATAAACGATTCATGAAATCAATCTATATTTTGAAGGCAGCAAAAAAGTTACCTAGGGAAGAAATTTGAATTCTGATTGTGACAAAAATTCGAATGCGAACTCTGAATATGCAAGAAATGGAAAAAGATTTGAAGGCTAATGATCTGATTCCTTTAACGTTGCTCTACCTCTCTCGTTACCTCCATTGTGCAGGGTTTCTTACTTTTACTCAAGAAACGATAGTGGGTATATGTTTGGAGTGTAGGAGAAGATAATGAGTATCAGTTACTCAAGAGTCAAGAGAAAGTGCTCAACCAAAGTTATTTTAGCCCTAAACAATGCCGCCAAATTTTCGTTAAAGTTATAATTCTATTAAGTTGTTTGGTGTTCCTTGATTATTATTTATTTTAATGCTAATTAGTTGCAAGATATGTGATGCGGTTTCCTCCATTTCCTTTTTTATAGAACAAAATTATAGTTTAAAACTAATTGGCAATGAGCAAACCTACAAACTTGGATAAACTAACAGACTTTACAAATCTCACGGAACATATGCTTAAAACTTGGAAAAACCAACAAACGTACAACAGTTTCCTCCGTCCATTTTTTCCTTTAATATACTCTAGAAATCAATAAGAATAATATCGAACACTATAAAGGGATCTAATTTACAAAATTATTTATTGTGACATATGTCAAAAAAAATTAAAACCAAACACAGTAAAATAAATATATGAAAAATAGGAATATTTTTTTTGGTGATCGACTTTGATATTTTTTTATTGTTATCTTAATATATTTGTTAACACACTTAAGAAAAATCTGTAAATGTAAATACTAAAAAAATAAATATTTCCAGCGACAAAGTAAGTTGTTAGATTTTCACCAAAAAAAAAAAAGAAGAAAGTAAGTTGTTAGCATAAATATATGATTTTTCAATTTATAAAAAAATACATAATGTCCTCTAATATATATATATATATATATATATATTACCCCTTAAAAAAATTGTATTATTCCCAACTTTTCCCAGCGACTTTACAATGTTGATCCCAAATATTGTTTTATTCCCAACGAAAATTATGTCGTTGCAAAAAGTGGTATTTTTCCCAATCACAGATTATGTTGCTGCCAAAATTTTCAATTATTCGCAACAATATATTATGTTGTTGCCAAAAAGTTATATTTCTCGCAGTGATAATGCGATTGTTGAGAAAAATAATGTAATTCAGCGACTTAAATCAATCGTTGTTTTATGCGTATAAAAAAGTTATATTATTTCCAGCGATAATAATTGTTGTTGGGATAAGTCATTTTGCCAACGATAAGGAAATTGTTGTGAAATAAAAAACAACTTATTACAACGACTTAAATAATTCGTTGCTATATGCATATAAAAAATTGTATTATTTCCAACAATAGTAATTGTTGTTGCGATAAGTCATTTTTCCCAACAATAACTAAATCGTTGGAAGAAAAAAGACTTAATACAACGACTTAAATTAGTCATTGCTATATGCGTATTATTGACAACAAACAGATTGTCGCTGAGAAAAAGTCGCTGCTAAATATCTTATTTCTTCAGTAATCTGTAATTGCTTCGGTAAACGGTCTTTGAGCTTGAGGCTTTGACCCTAGTGAGTATCGAAGCTCACCTAAATTTTTTATAACCAATTTTTTTAATTGATAATTCTTTTTTTGAATAATAAATTGGTTGAGAAAATTTTAAATAATTATTGGATTAAAATTAATTTTTTCTAATTTAATCAAATTTATATAAAAGGAAATAATTTTTTTCTTGCATGTGCTCATTCCATTTTTTTTTTGCTACTACCCATTTTTTTCATTCTAAACACATTCTCAACACAATTAGGATTTATTTATTTTATATTTTAGGTAGATGTTAATTATTTGAGAATATTATTTCAAACACATTTAAGAAACTTCAACCCCCCCCCCCCCCCCGAGGAAATTGTCAAACGTTAGCAAGTAACCCCCTCCATTTGTTTTGGATGTTAAACCCTATGATGTGGCAGTTAACTGTACATGTGGCACCTCCACGTGGACTAAAGCTTATGCCACGTCACATGGGGGTAAATGACTATTTTTTTGTTGCTCTCTTCATCTTCTTCCTTCCACTTCTTCATCATCTTCAACACCACCTTCATCAATATTCATAAAAAATCCAGATTTTTTTTTTAGTGCTTGTTCATATCTATAAGAATGTGATGGTTACTTTACAGAAATACGAAATGGGAAGGAAGTTTCCCACTTGCTAAAAGTGTAGAACCAAATAAAAGCAGAGGAGACATAAATTTTTACCTTTTTTTTCTTTTTCTTCTTTAAGACATTCACATTGCTTTAAAGAAATTACATGGAAGAAGAATGTGATGGTTACTTTACAGAAATACGAAATGGGAAGGAAGTTTCCCACTTGCTAAAAGTGTAAAACCAAATAAAAGCATGTCACATAAAATTGGGGACAGAATATTAAGTATGTGATTTAGTATGAGATTGGTCCACACGGCTATAGGAAGTGGCCATGATGTTTCACAGACCATTTTTCTCATAAGTTACTTATCAAAGACTTCACATCGCAGACCACAAAAACTTACTCATTCATATTCTGTATGAATGATTTGACGTACAAGTTTTCTTCATTTATTCAATCAAATGTTTTTCTTTAAAATTGTTTACCTTTACTTTTAAATTTGTTTCTTTTACTTCTGAAACTATTTTGTCCCAGTCGAAATAAACAGTTATATTCATCTTTTTCACATTCAAACTCATTCATTACACCTTCAATATTGTTTATGTTCAGTGATAGAGAGTTTGTTTTTTAATTATATTTTAACAGACTTGCAATTTTTATATATACTCTGTTATATAGTCACATATTACAGACATCAACAATAACATACTCCTATTTTCCACTAATTTGTTATCAATTATCATGGCTATGCAATCACCATCCTCTTTCTCTTCAATTTCCTATGGATTCAAATACCAAGTATTCCTAAGTTTCAGAGGAAGTGACACTCGGTATGGTTTCACCGGCAATCTCTACAAGGCTCTTACTGACAAAGGAATCCACACCTTCATTGATGATCGTGAACTTCAAAGAGGGGATGAAATCAAACCATCACTCGACAATGCCATTCAAGAGTCTAGGATTTTTATTCCTGTGTTTTCTGCCAACTATGCCTCTTCTTCATTTTGTTTAGACGAACTTGTCCACATCATTCACTGCTACAAGACAAAGGGTCGTCTCGTTTTGCCTATTTTCTATGGCGTAGATCCTTCTCACGTGCGACATCATAGAGGCAGTTATGGAGAAGCACTGGCTAAGCATGAAGAGAGGTTCAAAAATAATACCGCTAATATGGAAAGGTTGCGAAAATGGAAGATAGCTCTTACACAAGCAGCTAACTTGTCTGGCGACCATCGTCATCATCCTGGGTAGCCTACTTCACTTCAATCTTGTTTTTCCTTCATATAGTATATTTCTTTCATTTTTACACATTTTTTATTTATATTCGTAAATAGATATTAGTTATTTATATGCCAAAACAATTAGAATTGTATGATATAATTGTCAAGATATAGATGTGATTGCTTTTTTATTTTATTGTCCATGAATAGATATGAATACAAGCTTACTGGGAAGATGGCTCTTAACCAGACACCAGAGTCGTCAAGCGACCATTGTAGTCAGGGGTACTCTACTTCACTTGAATCATTCAATCTTGAAGCTTAAATGGGAGACACAATTTATATATTCTTAAACTATAATTAGTTTTTATTACAATTAAAATTATTTAATATAATTATCAATACATGAATGTGATTGCCATGTTGATGTTTGTACTAACTTATCTAGCTGGACATGAACAGATACGAATACGATTTTATTGGAGAGATAGTCAAATACATCTCCAACAAGATCAGTCGTGTGCTCTTAAATGTTGCCAATTACCCTGTTGGATTACAGTCTCGAGTGCAACAAGTGAAATCGCTTCTTGATGATGGAGTCCGTACGGTAGGACTTTATGGTATTGGAGGCTTGGGTAAATCAACACTTGCAAAAGCAATTTATAATTTTATTGCAGATCAATTTGAAGGTGTATGTTTTCTTCATAATGTCAGAGAGAATTCAGCTCATAATAAATTGAAACATCTCCAGGAGGAGCTCCTATTCAAAACAGTTACATTGAACATTAAGTTAGGGGATGTTAGTGAGGGAATTCCAATCATAAAGGAAAGACTATGTAGAAAGAAGATTCTTTTGATTCTTGATGATGTTGACAAACTGGATCAACTAGAGGCATTGGCTGGAGGACTTGATTGGTTCGGTCCTGGAAGCAGAGTCATCATCACCACCCAAAATAAACACTTACTAGCCTGTCATGGGATAGAAAAAACATATGCAGTAAAAGGGTTGAATGGGACAGAAGCTCTTGAATTGTTGAGGTGGATGGCTTTTAAAAGCGACAAAGTGCCTTCAGGTTACGAAGACATTTTAAACCGTGCAGTTGAATATGCTTCTGGCCTTCCATTAGTTATAGAAATAGTGGGTTCTAATTTGTTTGGAAAGAACATAGAAGAATGGAAGTATACATTAGATGGCTATGACAAGATTCCAAATAAAGAGATCCAAAAGATACTTAGAGTGAGCTATGATGCTTTGGAAGAAGAGGAGCAGAGTGTCTTTTTGGACATTGCTTGTTGCTTCAATGGATGTAAATGGGAAGATGCCAAATATATACTTAATTCTCATTATGGCCATGGCATAACACATCATCTAGGAGTGTTGGCTGAAAAATCTCTCATAAACCAATATTATGGTCATGTGACATTACATGACTTGATAAAGGACATGGGTAAAGAAGTCGTCCGACAAGAATCACCTAAAGAGCCTGGAGAACGAAGTAGGTTATGGTGTCAAGAAGATATAGTTCATGTTTTAAAAAAAAACACTGTGAGTAAGATTGATATTTATGTTCAATTTATTATTTAGTTTTAATACGACTTTGCATTTTTTAGACTTAAATATGACCATCTCATACGAGTATTTTTTCACTTAATTACGTTTAAATTTCTCTATATCTTATTGTTATTGTGGTTGATTCTTTTTTTTTTTTTTTGTTAAAAGGGAACTAATAAAACTGAAATGATATATATGAATTTCCACTCCATGGAATCCCTAATAGATCAGAAAGGAAAGACCTTCAAGAAGATGACAAAACTCAAAACACTTATCATTGAAAATGGCCATTTTTGTAAAGGTCTCAAGTATCTTCCAAGCAGTTTGATAGCATTGAAATGGAAAGGATGTTTATCCGAGTCTCTATCATCTATTATTTTGAATAAGGCAAGTGAAATGAATTCATTTTCTAATTGTATATATTTAGAAACTCACAATGATTTTGTTTACATCAACAAAAAATAATCACTATAAGAGTATAGTCTTTGATTTTTAGTTTATTTATTGTTTCTTTCTTGTGTTTATTTATTGTTTCTTTTGAAAATTGTGATAATTTAATTACAATTCACAATTCGATTGGACACCTAAATAAACTTGAAAGGTTAAGTGCACTTGGGTGCAAGAAGCTCGAACGTTTTCCACCTTTAGGGTTGGCATCTCTTAAAGAATTGACACTCTCTTATTGTAAGAGTCTCAAGAGTTTTCCAGAATTATTATGCAAGATGACAAATTTAAAACATATTTATGTGTATGATAGTTCCATAGGAGAATTGCCATATTCATTTCAAAATCTCAGTGAACTTTGTGTCTTATCATTTCTCCAATGTGGAATGGTCAGGTTCCCAAAACATAATGATAAAATGTATTCTATAGTGTTCTCAAATGTGACAGAGCTTAGTCTTAAAAATTGCAACCTCTCAGATGAATGTCTCCCAATACTTGTCAAGTGGTTTGTTAATGTGGCATCTCTCGACTTATCATGTAACAATTTCAAAATTCTTCCCGAGTGCCTTAGTGAATGTCACCATCTGAAGCATCTTGATTTGTATGATTGCAAGTCTCTTGAGGAAATTAGAGGGATTCCACCAAATCTTGAAGAGTTTCGTGCTTGTGAATGTGATTCATTGAGTTCCTCAACTAGAAGAATGTTAATGAGTCAGGTTTGTAGTTGTTTTTTATTGCACTAGTATTTGACATCTTTTATAGTATTTCATATATATAATTCATAGTGTAAATATTATTCTTTTGTATAAACAAACAGAAACTACATGAGGCTCGATGCACCTGTTTTTCTTTCCCAAACGGAACAGAGCAGGGGATACCAGATTGGTTTGAGCACCAAAGCAGGGGACCCACAATTTCTTTCTGGTTTCGTAAAGAAATCCCTTCTATAACTTTTATTTCTATTCTTCCAGAAGGCAATAATTGGGCGCCTGGCACACTTGTCAATTTTTGTGTGAATGGATATAAAATTGAGATAGGTTCTTTCTGGTATACAACTTTGTTTCATACCCTGAAATTATATGAACTCTGTAAAACACAATGCGAGTATAATATGGAGAAAGGACTTTTGAAAAATGAATGGATCCATGTGGAGTTTAAGTTGGATGATGATTGGAGTTATTGGAGTGAGGAAGAGAAGAATAAAAGATTAAGAAGTGCACAAATGGGAATCCACGTGTGGAAAGAGAAAAGCAACACGGAGGAGGAGAATGTGGTATTCACCGATCCTTATATTAGAAAGAGAAAATTAGATGAATATCTCAACCCTTATAGCAATACTTCATTATCACAATCTGTGCCTCCTCTAAAAAAGCAAAGATTGGTGGAAGTTGGAGTTTCAGAGACAGAGGAGGGGGATGAGATTGAAATGTTAAACAGTGCACAAGATGAAAGAAAGATGTGGGGTACATTCCTTGGTCTAGGTCCATCATAAAGTTAAGTCTTGTTGTTATTCTCTCAATCTCAATATTACAGGTTTGTTCTTTGCTGTTTACGTCGTTATCATTATTATAAACCATTGAGACATGATGTAAGGCTTTTGGAATATCTCAATTATTGCAACACATCATTATCTCAATTTCTGAAAACATTTTACACATAAAGCTTACTGTTTTTATTTTTAAATTTTCCTCCCTTTCCTAATGGTTGAAAATGTCGAAATGAAGGTTCTGAAAGAGTATGCAACTTCATAAAGTTCAACAAGTAGACTACCATATTTTAAATTTTAGCCACATTAAGCTTATAAAGTTTACATTTGATATTGAATTCTTCATGAGTTATTGTATCTTAATGTGGGATTTCGAATGGACCTTTTGAGTGAAATAGTTAATAGCCTAAACAAAGTACTTGGATTTTAACATTTTATGAATGAAATTTAACGTTATTCCAATTAAAACATGATACATAATTGATATTCCACTAACTTATAAGCACGCAAAAGGTTTACAGTGATCTAAATGCTTAGCTTATATATATCGATCGTCTCTGTTGCAGCATAATTGTATATTATGTTACTTATCACATCTACTTGAATGCTTGTGCCCTGCAGAAAGGAGAAGCCATATCTATCAACTTGAATTTTTGTTTTAACTATTACACAAGGGTGCTTCAGAGACATCAGAAGCAATCAGGTCTAATGAAAGGTTGGCCACTTTCACACAACATCTAATAAATTGTTCCAGATCCAAGATGAATGGTGTTACAAGTAAGATCCTTATACTTCAAAGGCATAAATGATTTTCATCACAATCTTTATGAAAGATCATTTAAAAAAGACCGTTAATTTAAATGTGTAGCTCTTGTCCGACAGATCAAATTAGATACAAACTTCATCTTATATCGTAAAATGAGGAAGTGATGTTTCTAACATCTACATTCAATCTCCCTATACCGACGATTTTAACCTGTTGACGGTAGTTTACACAACTTTTCTCTAAACAAAACTAAGCATTACTTGTTCTTTGACTGTACATTGTCAGGAATCCATCTGTCGTCATCTGGCTATTTGCATTGTCATGCAAGATATCTAGAGGTCGCACACACCACAAAATCCGTTGGCTGTTCGAAAGGGAAGTGAGTAATAATATGCTTTGCAGCTCAGTTGTAGAGTTTTGAGAATTTCAATCTTAGTACAGAAATTGGAATCAATGTGTTCAAGACGAAAGGAAGCACGAAGGAGGATGTGATATTCACCAATCCTTATGGAAAGAGTAAATCAGATGAAAGTCAGAACTTGGAAGTGTCTGAGACAGAACTTGTGTAGTAGCAACAACACTGTAGTAACAACACTTTTACGCCAAATCAGTTTTCTGAGACAGAACTTGTGTAGCAGCAGCAACACATGTATGTATGATTTATTTGCTTTTAAGAGTACAAGAGTTTGTACATATTGTGATACTGACAGATGCTTCATCAGAATCTCTGATCAATGATGTGAGCTTCCATTTCTCAAATTAAGTGTTTGATTATTAATTACAATAGTATTACATTTTTGTATTTCAACGTATATTTCATTTCAATCCAAGTTTAGCGACACTCTAAAGGGCAATTTCCACATGAAACAAAAACAAAATCCAGATGTATGGTTTGTTGCAATGCAACTTCACAGTTTCTTTAAGGAAATTTACTTTTATAATTATGGGTGAAGGGTTTCAGAAGAGTGAGGATAATAAGAGCATGTTAGTCAAAACTCTTGTGTCTTGCAAAAGATATTTCCTTATGGATTGGATTGTCCATCATTGCATTTTAGACTCGTGAAAGTCTTAGTGCTGATCATCCTGTCACATGGATTACTCTACAGATTGCATGTGGTTAAAGGTACCATCTTTACTGAGGAGGCAATATTACGGTAATTATGTGGTTAGAGCATGTAATCAGTCAAGTCAATTATAGTCACTGGCTTACTGTTATTACCATGATATGATTCTATGTGTTAGGCAGTAAATTTGCTTTATTCACAATTTGTTCATGTTATTCACAATTGATTAAGGTCTATATATTATTTCTTCTTAGATATATAGTAAGTAGATGAACTAGAAGGTAATGTTGAACCTGGCCTATTTAGGCGCCACCGTCCTCCGACAAATCAAAATATTCACTCTTCCCTACCATGGTAACTCCAGCTTCACTACCGACCTATCCGTCATCAACGACGACTTGCATTGTTACTCAACCGCAAAATCATCCAATCTCCATCACACAACAACAACAGCGAGGGAAATCGACCTCCGGATAAGTCCTTACCTCCTTCCAACGCGATTCTAGATTCTTCCGAATCTGATGGAGACGGAACGGAATATTACTGCATATTTTATGTTCAAATATAATACAAAAACGTTTCTAATACAAGCAGGGAATAATTAGACAGAGGGAGCATGTACTAAGCAGAGTTAGTTAGCAAAACATAAAAAGAGAAAGCAAGCAGCATGGAATATTTAGTTTACTTTTTTTTCATATTATCATATTTACTTGTATAGAAACTAGTTTACAATGGAATGAAATATCACAACTTTTTTATCCCTTTATTAAGCTATATGATTTTGGAGGTCCAATGACATTATATGTCTCTCCATTCATACTGATGCTTCCCTTAAACTTTTACCTTTTTTTTTCTTTCTCTTCTTTAAGACATTCACATTGCTTTAAAGAAATTACATGGAAGGAGGATGTAGGAAAAGTGATGTTTACTTTACACAAATATGAAATGGGAAGGAAGTATCCTACTAATAGTAGAAGTGTAGAACCAAAAAAAGCACAGGGTCCTACTAATAGTAGAATGAAAACATGAGACATAAAATTAATATGGGAGAGAGTTATTGATGCATTAGTTATTAAGCTGTTTGATTTTAAATATCATCACCTAGTCTCAACCTTTCTTTTTCCAACATTTGTAAAATTAATATAGTTAGTACAATGTAAAATTAAAATGAAAAATAGGAGATTGTTATGTTAGTACAGTTGGATCATTTAATTAACCATTTGGTTCTCAATGATATTATTATTGATGAGAATACCAATACAGACTTGGTGGTAAAAGTGTAGACTGTAGAGCCAAAAATAAAGAGAAAAAGAGAATATTGCATTACTAGATATCTTTAATTATTTTTATTTCATGTTATTTAACTCTGATTAATTAAGTAACAAAGTGAAAAACTACACGCAACATTGAAAGGTCCACGGCTATAGGAAGTGGCAAGGAAGTTTCAAAGACCATTTTTGTCTTAAGTTTTCTCCTTGTTATAAAGTTAGTTATCAAAGACTTCACATCACAGACCACAAAAACTTACTCATTCATATTCTGCATTCTCAAACTCTTTTTTCATCTAATTTCTCTCAATTCTCATGGCTATGCAATCACCTTCCTCTTCCTCTTCATTTTCCTATGGATTCACTTACCAAGTGTTCCTTAGTTTTAGGGGCACCGACACTCGCCACGGTTTAACCGGAAATCTCTACAAGGCTCTTACTGACAAGGGAATCAACACCTTCATTGATGACAATGGTCTTCAAAGAGGAGATGAAATCACACCATCACTCATCAAGGCCATTGAAGGTTTATGTTTTCTTCATGATATGAGAGAGAATTCAGCTCAAAATAACTTGAAACATCTCCAAGAGAAACTCCTTTTAAAAACAACTGGATTGGAAATTAAGTTAGACCATGTTAGTGAGGGAATTCCAATCATTAAGGAAAGGCTATGTAGAAAGAAGATTCTTTTGATTCTCGATGATGTTGACGATATAAACCAACTACATGCTTTGGCTGGAGGACTTGATTGGTTTGGCCGTGGAAGCAGAGTCATCATTACCACTCGAGACAAACACTTACTAACCTGTCATGGGATAGAAAGCATGCATGAAGTAGAAGGGATGTATGGGACAGAAGCTCTTGAATTGTTGAGTTGGATGGCTTTTAAGAATAACAAAGTACCTTCAATTTATGAAGACGTTTTAAACCGTGCAGTTTCATATGCTTCGGGCCTTCCCTTAGTTTTAGAAATAGTGGGTTCCAATTTGTTTGGAAAGAGGATAGAAGAATGGAAGGGTACATTAGATGTATAAAACAAGGAATATTATTACCATATCCTTGTTTTTTTTTTTGTCAAGTAGTATAGTAGCTAAAAAAATTCACCTTTAAGATGGATATGAAAAGATTCCCAATAAAAAATCCACGAGATACTTAATCAAATCAAACCAATGTAGATTTAATTGATTGGACCAAAGTGAATCGTTTCCTATAAAGTGTTTGATGAATTGTTTTTTCTTTCTTTTAACGTATGTTTTAGGCATTGTTACATAATAGAAAACAAGGATATGGGTCCCACGATCTTAGCTCAACTGATAAGGGATAATGCAAAATATGTGCAGGGGTCAGGGTTCGAATCCCGGACACCGGACACCCTACTTATTCATCTTAAAGGTGAATTTTTTTAGCTACTAGACTACTTGACAAAAAAAAACAAGGACATGGTAATAATCTTCCTTGTTTTATAGGTTCCATTCACCTGTGACGTAGTAGTTGAACAAATTACATTTAAATTACTATTGGATATTAAATGCAGACACTTTCTTATATGATTTTTTTATTTTATGTTTACTATTGGATATTAAATGCAGACACTTTCTTATATGGTTTTTTTATTTTATGTTAACAATTCAATTCTCAGATGAATTCCTAGATGAAATTTAATTCAACACACTGTGACTTAGATCTCATAATGGTTGGCCAAACACATCATTATTTAATAACTCGATATTACATGATCACTTTTGCAAATTCATATAATTTCAAGATGAATATAAAACTAATTTGAGTGGAACAAATTATTTATTTTTTTAGATAGACGTAATAACATTAGTCATTAAGAATATAAGTACAAGATTTAAGATTCGAATCCAGATAACGACATTCAACTTCACAATTTTGTTATTTTTACCGATTGATTACACTTTATTTCTCATTAATCAATATCTGGTATTCGAGACTTAAAAAAAGGGACTACGTCTTTTTTAATTCATCAAACTAATGTAGTTTTTTTTTTTTGCTACAAACCTAATGTAGTCTACTTAATGTAAGTCCGGTCAAGTTTAAAAGCTTTTATAATGTAATTTTTTTTCTTGTGTTTTGGTCTTTCATCAACAATATTTATAGGCTGCAATGGGGACAAGTGTTAATATATTTTATTTCCAATCTCCTTCTTATCTTCAAATCTAATTCTCTCTACATCGTATTTATTGATTTCAATGATAAAATGAGTTTCGTTTAGTATTAGAAATATCATCTCATTAATTTTAATTGGTAAGGTAGTTTGATAGGTTAAACTACAATAAATTAGACTATATTAGTGAAAAAGTTCATATTTCATCGATATTATAAAGTGACAATTAATTTGAGACAAACGAAGATTATAAACTAAACAATTGTAATACGAGGGAGTAGTTTATATTAGGAATTACTCATTTCCAAAAGTCAATGCTACTCTGTTCTCATTGCTGTATATTTCAAGGAAATCACCTAGAAAATCAACAGCAACAAACCATACCCAAAACTCATGAATTCCAACCCTTTAAAAGTACACAACTTCGTACCATAAAATTCATCAACCACAAAACCTCACCATCACAAAAAAAAAATTCAAAAACCTCATCACCAATATGGGTTGGGGCGCACGCATATGTTGCACATTATGCGCTGTTGTAGTCCTCTTCGTAATTACCATCATCGTCTTCTGGATAGTAATCTCCCCCTCAAGCGTGAAATTTCACGTAACGGATGCAACTCTCACCGAGTTCAACCTCACAAACAACAACTTATATTACAATTTCAAAGTGAATGTCACAGCAAGAAACCCCAACAACAACATCATAGTCTATTATCGAAGAATCAAGACGATTGCTTGGTACAAAGACAATGATTTCAGTCGTGTGAGTTTGACACCCTTTGATCAAGGACACAAGAATACCACTTTTCTTGGACCTATAGAATTTAAAGGAAATGCTACGATCAAACTTGGACGTCGACAACTTAACGAGTATTCTGAAGAGACGCGTCTTGGGATTTATAAAGATTTGGCTGTTGATTTTGATCTTCGAATTAGAGCCAAGTTTGGGAGCTTTTATAAAAGTGGTCGGTTTAATCCACCGGTTGTGCAGTGTGGTCGTTTGACAGTTGCTATGGTTTCTTCTTCCAAAAGTAACTCATCATCACCGTTTTCTTTTAGTCCCAGAAGATGTAGCATTGATTCTTTCTTTTTAGATCGTGATATAAATAAAGCAGCAGCTTGATATCTTTTGGTGGATTTTCTTTTATACAACTTTTCCTCATATTGGCACATCACAAAATTCATGTTGTGATTCACTTCATTTTCAATTATTTTTAATTTCGTTTCACCTGCTGTATGTTCGTTCTTGCCTTCTTTTTATTTTAATCGATAATTTATATATATTGAAACAAACCTTTGATGGAGCCAAAGTCTTCTACATATTGCAGAACAAGCTATATTCCATATGAGATCTATCAAGTTGTGGTAACATAGTTGAAACAAGTAGTAAATAAGTAGATCTAACTGTTGTTACAGCTAAACATAAATAACTTGTTAGCCAAAATCGGGAGACATGCGATTTAGAGTCGGACGAACTCCTTTGAATCTATTGAAGGTTAGACAAGTGTGAATGCAACCAATTAGGAGTTAGTCGGATCTTGTGCGGCGTTGTTTGATTTTTCATCTTTTTACGATGTTCATTTGATTCCTATTGAAAGATCATCTATTCAATTAATGATTTGATTGTCAACGTTGCATATCCGAAGACATGACTATTCCGATCACTTTAATTTTATCATATTATTTGTAGACATTTTACCGTTGTATATTACTAACTTAACTTGAATGATGTGAATTTGTTCATACATTTATCATTTACGTTTTTAGCGATGTTAAATGATATATTTTATCAATTTAAATGAATGAATAATGTTTTGCCTTGTAAAAAAAATGGTGGTGGAAAACATTTGAGAAACAAAAAATTTAGAGGGATTAAAAACGATATTTGAAATATTTATAGGGAAATGTGTGTATTTATAAATGGTAAGTATTTATAAAAATGTGTGTATTAATTGCATTGGAAATTGAAATATTTAACTTTTTTTTAAGTATAATTACTTATTTTAGAATGCTTAAAGAGTACCCCGATGGCACTCGTTAACAAGACCCATATTTGTAGTATAAAAACTTATTTAACCTAACTAGACTCCAACCCGTGCGATACACGGATTTTGTAGAGTTTCATATATAACTATCAAAATGGCTATATTATTGCTTTTATAGTTACATTCAGTATTATGTTATCAAACTACCTCAAAAAACAACAAAAACAAAAGATGGACTGCTATAAAAATGACAAATCAAAAGAAAAAATATATACAAAAGCTTGCACCAAGAAATTGGTCCTCACCGCAAAAACTGTTAAATCTATAAAAATGAAAAGGAAAAGAAACTACTATGTGGTAATTGAAAGAAAAAAAATAATGAAAAGAAACTGTTATGTGGTAACCGAAAGAAAAAAATAATAAGAGTTTGTTTGGCAAGACACAAAAACAAGCTTATATCTTATAGCTTATAACATATAAGTTTGTCTGACAAAAAAAGACCTGTTTGGTAACAGTTTTTTCGTCAGGAGCTTATAAATTGTTTTTCAGACGCTATTTCAAGTAGCGTTTGAACTTACAGCTTATTGTTTTTTATTCCTCTTTTACCCTTACTATTTTATTTAAATACCAGTTTTACCCCTTATGTTTTATTATAATTTAAAATAAAAAATAAATGTATTAAATACAGGGAATACCAACGATCATGCAAAGAGAGATGAAAATGGGTTCTACTGCTTCTTCATTCTCTCTGTATCGTCATTCTCCTTCTCCACCATTCCTCCATTGTTTCTTCTCCTTTCTTCATTCAGGTTTGCGATTTTTCCCCTATTTTCTTCAGTCTCTGTATTTTTGTTTAAAAGAGTTGTTTGATTCATAAATAGATTGAAAAACCCTAAACCCCAATTTATTTTTTTATTATTACTGATGAATATGTTAGAATATTTGTTCTTTGATGTCCAATATTATACATATTTTGTGCCTGAATTCTATATATATTTATGCTTTAATGTCTAATATCTGTGCAAAGAATGAATTGAATATGCAAGTATTTTTGAGCTCTGTAGGTTATATATATAGGTAGTTAAGGAATATTAGGCGATAGACTTATTATTATTATTATTATTATTATTATTATTATTATTATTATTATTATTATTATTATTATTATTATTATTATTATTATTATTAATGTATGTTGTTCTTGTCTTCGTAAAAAATTGAATGATATAAAAATGTCATTTTTATGTCATTTTACATCTATCAGCTAGTTGAACCGCTAATTTTACCAAACACTTCAATTAGCTTATGAACCATAAGTCATCAGTCATCAGCTATAAGCTATCAGCCATCAGTCATAAGCTATAAGTTATCAGCTAGCTTATCAACTATCCGCTATTTTTGGCAAACATATCCTAAAAAGGAACCGTTATGTGGTAATTGAAAGAAAAAATAATAATGAAAATGAGCCGCTAATAATGAAAAGAAACTGCTATCAAAAAAGGAATTGCAATGACGTTAGTGACTTAAAAAAAAGACTTTTTCATGTGCTACATGATTTAATTCTTTGCGGACCTTTTTTTCTTCATAAAAATTAATTAGGTATGTCAAAAAGGACGGAGTTATGGTTATTAAGTTCAATTGCATGATGGTGAGAGACATGAAAGTGAGTGAGAACTGATTTAGGGATTGTGAGATTGAAAGAAAGAAGACCCAAGATTTATGTTGAAAAGTTGTGAATTGAAAGCATGTTGTACCTGATCGATACCCACATGGAGTTTTTAAGGCAACACTTAACATACAAAGTAGTCTTTCAAAAAAAAAAATACAAAGTAGTAACATACTTCAGTTTTGGCAAAGGCTACGGTGGGAGACCTCAGTAGGTCTCTCTCTCTGTGAGAGACTTGCTTTTTTTTTCAAAACGCACGGTCTAGTACAAAAAATACATGGTATTAACAGAAAAAAAATGTACGGTCTGATGTCAGACTTAGAAAAAACGCATGGTTTAGTAACACACGGTCTAGTAAAAAACGCACGAACCGTACAAAATTTACTGACAGAAAAAATACACAGTCTGATATCAGACTTACAAAAAATACACGATCTAATTGAAAAAGTATACGGTCCGTGTACTTTTCACTTTTCGGTTTCTTTCAAAAAAAATTGGGGTCTCCCACGGTAGGAGACCCTCCCACCCTAAACGCCTCCTTCAGTTTTGCTAAAAACAAAAAACCTACTTCAGAAAAAAAAAACAAAACTTAGTTGCAGCCAAAAAGTCAGAAACGCGCTCTTCTTTCTTTTCCCACCGTACTCTCCGCCGCGTCCCCTTCCCACCACCACCACTGCCGCGCGCTGCCTCACTTGTCACCACCAATCCAACAGAAGGGTATAAAGGGAGATCGAAATTGAAGGTTAGTTTGAAAATTGCTCCTTCTTTCTTCTTATCTAATTGCTAATTACACATTATTCTTTGCTAATTTCAATGTTATTTGCAAATTGTGAAATTTCACTGTATGGGTATAATCTTGTTAGTTAGTTTGAAATTTTGTTTAAAAATTTTAATTTATTATATCATATGGTGTGGTGTGTCTAATTTCACTGTTAGTTTGAAACCTGTATGCATTTCTTTTATTTGCTAATTACTAATCATCTCTTAAACTTTATTTATGGGTTCAACCTCAACATTGTATATCTATGTGGTTCAACTTCAACGCTGCGGAATTGCTAAAAAACAGTCAGAAATTTCAGGTTCTACATTTTTTTCAATCTTCCTTTATGCTCCTAAATTGCCTCTAAGGGTCCACTTTTACTATGAGAGCCGGGCCACCAATTTCATAGACACGGCCCTGCCATAGTCACTCAAAAACCTCTATCCATGGTGGTAGTACATCTTAGTGCTGCCTGCCCATTTCCATTCTCTGCCAAGGATTCATTCATCTTTGTGCTTTTTAATTTGTTTTTGAGCGATTCTTTGTTTGTTTACAATCACAAGGGTTTCATTCACTGCACGCAATGACTACAACAATCTTTTCTTCTTCTACAAGCTTCATGAGGTATGCTGTTCCTGTTTTCTTTCACAAAGACCTCCTTCCTTGTTTTTGCTGCTCCTTCTCCTCAACCTCAACCCTATTCCCTTGAATCGATAATATCGATCGCGACAACGCTTCTTCCTTATTCAACCGTATGCTCCATATGCATCCCACCCCACCCATCTTTCAGTTTAACAAGATTTTAGCTTCCCTTGTCAAATCCAACCATTACCCTACCGTCGTTTCCCTTTGTCAAAAAATGCAATTAAACGGCAGAGTTAAACCTAACTTAGTCACTTTCAACATCTTGTTGAATTGTCACAGTCACTTAGGTCAAATGACTTTTGCTTTTTCCGTATTGGCAAAGATTATGAAGATGGGTTATCATCCAGATGTCGTTACCTTCAATACACTTATTAACGGATTTTGTCTTAAAGGTGAGAACGATGAAGCATTGCGCTTTCATGATAAGGTGGTAGCTATGGGATTTCAGTTGAACGGATTTTGACTTTTGATTTATATTCTGAAATGCTTGCTAAGAGAATTTCTCCTAATGTTGTCACTTACAATACTCTACTTCATGGATTTTGCATCGTGGGACAATTGAAAGATGCAATTAGTTTGTTTAAGATAATGATAACGGAAAACATCAACCCGACTGTGTATACCTTTAATATATTGGTTGATGGTTTGTGCAAATCGGATAGAATCTCTTATGCTTTGAAGCTTGTCGATGAGATGCATGATATAGGTCAACCACCAAATATATTTACTTATAGTTCTATATTGCATGCTTTATTGAAAAAACATCAGGTTGAAAAAGCAATTGAATTATTTAAAGAATTTAAAGACAAGGGTATTCAACCAAATGTGTACACATACACTATTTTTATCGACGGATTGTGTAAAAGTGGAAGACTAGAGGATGCATGGAAAGTTTTTGAAGATCTTTTGGCCAATGGCCACAATCTTAATCTTAATGTATATACATATACCGTTATGATCCATGGGTTTTGTAAAAAGGGCTTGTTTGATGAAGCTTTGACGTTGCTGTCAAAAATGAGATACAACAGTTGCATTCCAGACACTGTAACTTATAAAACAATTACCAGTTCTCTTCTCGCTAAAGGTGAAAAGGATAAGGCATGGAAACTTCGTGAAATGATTGAGAGCGGTGTACTATAAGAGTGTAATTAGGTAAGATGGTTCTCTTGTTACAAATTGTTATTTTGAATTTACATTTCAATTTTATGACATTATTTTGATTTTGTTTTTGCCTCACCTAATGAGATACAGAATTTTGTTATTGTTGTTTCTGTTTAGTGTGTTTATACTTCAGAAACTGAGAGAAGTTTTAGCTCGAGGGGAAGTGGTAGAATATAATTTTTATCATTGTCTTGGGATTTTACAAACTGTGCTACTCTTGATTTAGCCAATTTCTTATTCTCAACAGTTAATATCTTGCTACTCTAGATTATAGAAAAGGAGAATATGCATGGAATCTGATGGGATAATGGATCGACCACTGGTGAAGAGACTGAATTCTGATAGAGATACCCCAAATTGATAGGCAGAAGCTGAATAATAATTATTTAGCGTACCACATTAAGAATTTATAAGTTCTATACTTTTCATATATATACATCTATCAGTTCCTTATGCATGAGACATATATAAAAGTTTCAGAGTAGAGAGATTTGAGAGAAAAGTAGAAAATTAAAGAATTTGAATTGTGTTATTTTCATTCTGATAAGTTGTGCACCGGTCATATTTTATAGATGGTAGTTGAAGCTATCACTGGCAGAGTGCAGTAACAGTAAACTATGGCTAACACTGCAGAGTGCAGTGTGGCATGACTAGCAGAGAGAGGAGTCAAGGAGAAGTTATTTCTGTTAGTAGTTTCAAATTTCAACAGATCTAAAATATAAGCCAGGACCATCTGCATTATACAGAATAGAACTCACATCTCTATAACCTTCCATCACCATGAACTCTCATTTTATCAGATGAAATTTTTCAGTATCCACATATGATGTATGTCCTGAGCAAACTTGCATTCTTTTTTTTTTAATGCAAAATAATCACCAACATATCCACTTGTTGATTTGGTGCAAATAGCTTAAAGTGGTTCTGTAATAAAGTGATTTATCGTCACATAAACAAGTGATTTAGAAGTGTTTCCTTTGAACACTCGTGCTGCTGCATAATGATTCTAATTTTACTAAGCTTAACTGTTTTAGACTTGAGTTGTACACACACAACAAGCACAGGCATGTCACTTATATTTCTGTGTAACGAGTAACTAAGCAGGTCACGTAGTTGTTACGAGGAGCACAACTTAGATTTTAGATCTTGATTACTTGTAAGAAGCATGATTCTTTTTGCTGCACAATTGCTGATTTTGTAGTTTTAGATGTGGATTTTATCTTGAATTTTGGTTTAAATTGTTTATAGAACTTTACAAATACAAACTTCATAGCCTTTGTATGAGTAATTAGTAATCTTTTTGGTGGGAGTGATCTGGTAAATTTTGATACAACAACTTTGATAGCCTTTGTATCAGTAATTAGTAATGGTGTAACAGAGAAATTTTTGGCTATTCTTGAAAGTGAGCGGAGAAAGCAATTTAAGGGAAACTTTGACTTTGTGATTGCTTAAGTGAGTTATCGTTTTTTTTTGTCCTTCCTATGAATTAACTTTAATAACCTAAAGTTATATGGTGTTTTCGTTGACTATGAAAATTCAATATTTGCATTGTATGTAGTTTTTATAATCTATTCTGGTTTTTATCTGAGTCAGATGAATTGACAAAAGCTTTCCCCAATTTTTTTGGTAGATCAGGCCTGAACTTCAATATCCAATCCATCTGGAATTTGGTAGAGTCTTATGCGGGAAGGATGGCATAATTAGTGAGGGTGTTCTTTCAGAATGTAAGTTGGTACTGATGTGTGGAGGGCCCAATGAGAAACTTGGAGCTGACAAGTTGATAAATTGTCGCATGTGAGTATGATGAGCTATTCTTTATCTATTTGAACCACTTAAGTTTATCTGCAAAACAAACCAAGGATTTGTTTTTTATTTTTTATAGTGTTAGGCACAAAGAATGATGTTTCCTCTAAGATTGGAACATTCACAAACATATATAAAAAATGTATAATAGGATGATAACATTGATATCCCTTCTAGACTCTGGAATACCCAACAAAGACACATTTTACAATCCAAGTTGACAAATTATCATGATTAGTAGAGCAACATTGTCAAATAGCGGCTAAAGTGACGCTATAACGTAGTGGAATTTGAACAAATACAAATTGTTCTGCGATACGCTATTCAGTATGTAAACATAGTAGTGTTATAGCACTGTAACATAGTGAAATTTGAACAAACTGCTATTTTCTTTGATCCACGATTGACCTTATACTGTAGGAGAGAGATTATGAATAAATGATAATTACAATTGCAATAAGCAGATGTTTTGCTGAACTTGTATCGTAAAGTAGCATTTATTGATTTTCTTAACCTAATCCTGTGTGTTCGCACATGACATTAAGTTTCTACGTTGATGTAATTTTCTTCCAATGTTGCCAATGCTTAAAACAATGTTCACAACATTTCGCACTGACAAGTTTGAGGATGACCACAAGGTTGTTCCTGATAATCCTTCAGAACATATGATGGGCATCCCAACAACTAGGAAATTGGCATTAAAATAACAAGATTGCCTTTGGCACTGGTGACCATTGACATGCCCCAACTTCGACGGAAAATATGGCTTTGGTCGGAGCAGTTTCACAGATGGGGATGTCCCTCTCTACTATTGAATATAGATCAAGGGCCTTAACTGGAAATTAGTTACACACATTCATGGAAACAAGTGTTGAAGCATTCGCTTGCAAGCAACTCAGGTAATAGAATTTAATTTCAATTAAATGGGTTTGCCATGTCCATTCATCAAAATTGAATTGCATAAAGATATAAGCAAAGATATGATTGAATATTATTTTAAATGACAACTATTTAGTCTTTCCTATCGTACTATATTTACACATTATAAAAGAAGACAAACTATGCAGTGGGGTCACTATCACCGTAGTTTTTGGTTGAAGTCGTATGTTGTTTACTTGTTGTTTTCAAGTTCTGACATGACTTTATTTTTCTTCCCATTTCCAAGTGAACTACTTTACGTGCTTCAATTTTTTTTCAATCACTGCTAAATTTTAGCGGATAAGAAACAAATGAATCAAAAAAATTTATGATCAGCCAAATTCTGTTTGGAGGTGAATGTTTCTTCATAATCTAACTTCGTAAATGAATTTTAAGTGATTTGAAAACAAGGAATAAGGACTTCAATAGCTGAATATGTATCTAAGTGCTTTTGGTTCAGTTTTAGACTTTTAGCTGGTAGGGATCATTCTTTTAAAGAAGCATATCCTTAGATACCTCCAAAGCAGTTTTCCTGGTTTTGTCAATCTGTCTTAAGTATATATGCAAGTATCCGAATAGTTGATGTCACAAGAAATTATGTTTTGTGGGAGCACTGTTATCTGCGGTAAGAGAAACTATTAGGAAAGATTTAGAGGTTAATGAGTTGGATCCAAATATGTTCTCGGATAGAACATTATGGCGTAATTTGATCCATGTAGCCGACTCCACTGAGTGGGATGAGGCTTGGCTGTTGTTGGTTGTTGTACTGTTATCTACGGTTTTTGTTTCTAACCAAATTGTTTTTAGTCTCTTTTATAGTAACTCTCCTATTTCACACTTTTCAAAGGTCTTAGAAATAACTGAAGAGTTATAGACTAATTGCAACGGTGTTCCAAGAGGTCGTAATGAATTAGTATGATCAGTGAAAGACATAAAACACCCTTTACAAGTTAATACATAAAAATGCCTCAAGAATGTATATTGTATTTGAGATGCCTATTGATAGTTGAATAATGGGGGCAGATGTGAAGAATCACAACAGCAGCGTGGGTGATTACATGGATCTTATGTTGCAGTTGGAAAAGAAATTGGATCTGTTGATGAATGCATGATTTGGTGAAAATGCAAAGTTGATGCCTCTGTACTGCTGCCACTTTCTTGCTATTACTAAAAGCGAAAGCAAAGTCCTAGGGGCCGTCATGGTGGCTGTTATGGAGGCTGTGGTAGGAATTTGCCAACAAGTCTTCTGGTCCGGAACCTGTACAAAGATTGCAGGTATTCACAAAGGTTTTCAAAGCTCTACAAGTAGTTAGCTGGTTTGATTTACAATTATTGTTTCTTGTATTGCTATTGTGTAGGTCAGGGTTATGTACTTTTTTTTGGGTTCCTTATCTATGTTTCTATGGTCGGGGTCTTTCGACTATAATGGAATAATACATGTTTGTTTAAAGAGGATGATACTGCAATGTAGTTATTGCTTCTAGCGTGGCATTTACTAGGCTGATTTGGTCTTTTTGAACTCATCCAGGGACTGCAGGATTTGGAGGACTTGATCGGAATTACGACAAAGCTTTTCAATTTGGATTTTATGCGAGTATAGGTTGGTCAAATATCCTTCATGCAGAGATTCAGGCTCTCCTTGTTGGTCTCAAGTTGTGCTGGAAAGCTGCCTTTCGGAAGTTTATATGCTATTATGATTCTCTTCACGTGGTGCAGTTAGTATCAATGAGCACTCATCGCTTTCACCATTATGTCAATATGTTGGAGATTATTAGAGCTTACATGAAGAAAGATTAGATTTTTTCTCTCCATCACACTCTTTGTGAGGGCAATGGTTGTGCAAATATTCTAGAAAAATTGGGAGCTAATTGTATGGATACCTTGGTTACGGTCTACGAGCCGCCGCAGTGCCTCTCCTCGGCTTTGTTATCTAACATTGTTGGAGTGTCCTTTATTATAACTTAGTTCTTTTCCTTTTGTTTCTTTTTTCTTACGTAACCAAAAAAAAAAGTTGATGGAAGAACGCAAATGGATTTGTTGAAACCACCACAACCCCTTATGTTGATACCTTGCATTCTCATGTTACTATGCCTCCATTCCCCGAATAATACAGTGGATGATTTCAATCAAATCCCATATATATTTTAATCTTATGGTCTTCTTTTTAATTCGATTTTCATGTGCCATATGCTAATAAATAAAAACTACAAGAATGTGTTTTTATCTCTTTATATCAAATTGGATCTAAATGTGTTTTATCTCTTTATCACAAATTAGTGCAATATTTACTTACCATCCTCAACATTTCTTATGCTTTGGTTGGATGTTAATTAATATATCTATTTTGCCTCTTCAAAACAAACAAACTATAGAAGAGAATTGTAATGAAACATTTTACCTCTAATCATTATGCCCAAAAAGTGTTACAAACTTGAATAAAAAAAGAAAATATTTTACAATGAAACTACAATTCATGTATCAATTTTAAAAACCAAGAAATGAGAGGTAGGGAGAGAAGGAGAGAGTCCCTGCAACCATAGCCGACCACATCAGTGTCATCATCCACTACTGTCGTGCCTGAGTTCCACTGTCTCCACCATACTGTGTCGTTCAGTCATCGCCGGTGTAAGAAACCAGGTGGTCGTTTTGTTGCCGTTAGTCCGCTGCTCTTATTTTACCCTCTCCTGATTTCTCCCTTCCACTCTCATGTCTCACATATCATCTCCCTCCATTTCTTTTTCTGTCTGTGATTGTTCGCATAACAACGCAACAAAACATGAGTGTTGGCAAGAGTATAATCCATACAGCTAGAATGAGAACAATGCTGCTATAACATGTTAAAGTTACCAAACATGTCATAAGAATTGGAACGAATAAATGGCATGCTTAATATCATTGATAGTAGTGTGTTTTACTTCCACAAAAAAAATGAACTCTCACATAGAAGCGTGCGTGAGCTTGTCAAGTCCACTTGTATGTAACTTGTCATTGCACAATGAACAGAACTTTGAGTAATAATTGTGCAGTACACATCGTCAGAAGCTACCTGTTGGAATATTTTATTATTTAATTATATTCCGATATTATTATGTGGGCAAATATCATAATAATAATTATATTAGCTATTTATCAATTTAGAGCCTTAATTGATTAGTGATCAATTTAAGTAATAAGGCTAATTATATTTCTATTTAGATAATTAATTAATTAATTGATATGGACTCAATATGGGTGGATGTCCGGATGACCCATTAACGGAATAATGGGAAACCCTAATGGTCATCCAATATAAAAGAGGCTATGGTCCCCAATACACCGTACACAACAAACTCTCTCTTCTCCCCATCTGAAGAGAACTTGAGGCATAAAGGTACCGGTTGAGGAAGAACCAAATCAGCCGCCGCTAACCCTATGTTGTGTGTTTCAGATCATCTCCTTCTTTGGTTATCATTGTTGATGAGAGGGCTGCCATCAAAGCTTCATTCAGGTATTCCTAATCCTTAATTCGTATCCTTAATAAATCAAACATGTCGTAGATCCTATCATAATCATGTTCAATGTTTTTTGATTGCTTCCGCTATTGATTTATAATGATTGAACATGTTTTATGAATTCTGTTTTATTAAGACCTAAATTTCCAACAAGTGGTATCAGAGCAGGTCTACATGTTTGATTTATTGGGATTGATTATCGTTTGCGTAGAAACTTTTCCTTTCAAGGGTTTAATAGATTTTCCCAATTTCTTCGTATGAACCCTATTTTGATTATAATTTGGGTTTTTTGTTTGATTCAGTGCCGAATGCTCCCGTTTTTTATTTATTATTATTTTTTAATTGAGATTGATAATCGGATACAAAGCTTTATCACTGTATGTGCTGTTTTTCGTTTGGTTGCATGGATACACACACCTTTAATTTAGCGGGATCTTCTCTCTCTTTGTTTTCATGATCCAAAATTGCACACTATTTCTATATATTACATTTATTTAGGGTATGCAAATTGGTGTGTTTTGTTTTTCTAATTGATAAAGACTGTTATCATTAGCCTTACTATTAGAAAACCAATTGAATTGGGTGCATCGACCTTTTCCGGTTTTAGTTTCACAATGTTGTTGTCGTTTCTTATTTTATGGATCCAATTTTTGCGTGGTATTTCTTATTATTTTCCACAATTTTATTTTTTGGATCGTAATGGGTCTTGACCTTTACGTTAATTGATTTCATGTGCACTATCTGGATATTGATTAAAGATATGCATCGATTTGATATTATTATTAATTTTTGGTGATGATGCAAAATAGTCAAATTTAGGTGTGAATGTTGTAAATAATTGCAGAATTTTTTTTATTCTCTCTTTCCATGGCTGTGAGATGTGATTTCATGAAAATTCGGTCCTTCTTTGTTCATGGATTTTTATTTGGTCTTATTTAAAATCCATTATGAGTTGTACATGAGTCTCACCAATATAAAGCTTTTTAAATTATCTTGTTTGCCAAATTTGTTGTGGTTATATATATATATATATATATATATATATATATATAGCAAATTATGTTTCTTGGCATGAAATAAAGATTTGAATTTGATTTTCTGTTTTATTTTCAAATCAAATCTTTTGGTTTAATTCATCCATAAAGTTGTTATATGGTTAGCAAATAAGTATTTGGATTTGATTTGACATGATTTTTTTTTAAATATCATTATCATATCTTGCAGATTAATTTCTATTTTAAATTAGTTTTGATTCACGAAGATTTTGTACATAAAGTTTATTTTGAGAAGTAGGCAAATAAAGATTAAAATATATTTGTGATATATATTGGACCGTAGATCTCACTATCTAGGAATTAAGACTCCGAAGCCAAGGGTGTGAACCCTTAAAATAGGGCTGGACGTCCTCCAAGAGGGCAGAGGGCCCACTTGACAATCACACATAACCCTTTGGGGGCGCCCTCAGCAGCTTACGAGGGCGCCCAAGTCATGGTTTTGGCCCTTTTATGATTTAGGCCCAAAACCATGACCGGGTAAGGCCCAAAAAAGGCTACAAATAGTAACCTCGGGACCATTCCCGAGGCAGGACCAAAACACAGCACAGAAACCCTAGTTTCTAGAAGCATTGTACTCACTGCCAGTACAGTTGGCGCCCACCGTGGGGCTACGGTAAAACTGACCTAGCCACCGCCTCCCAGAGAGAAACGATCGATCCACGGCCCCTGAGAGCCATCAGAGCGCCGTGTATCCTTTATACCTCCCAGAAGTGACCTCAAAGCCTTTGAATCCGCTGCGATTCAACCCTAGACCTACCTCTAACTCTAATCAAACGCCCCGTTTCTTGTTCAAAACGTCAGATAGTCCCTCCGAAATTCGCAGTCCCGACCGGGAGCCTTCAATCGCAGTTTGTTGAACTCTGATAACCGACCCGAAAACGACCACCGTCGCCCTCGTTGTTCATGGACCCGGAGGCGGCGAAAGCAGTACGGCAACAGATCCAGCAACTTCGCAGCCACTGCGAAACGTTGCAAGTTAACGCCATCGACTTGGATCCAAGGGAAGAATTCCAGAATGAACGTCTTGAACCCACGGAGGATCTGAAGGAAGTCACAATAGGCCCGGAGCCACATCAAACCACCAAGGTGGGGACCTCTTTGGATCCCGCCGAAGAGCAAAATCTAGTGGATCTCCTGAGAAGAAACTTAGACCTGTTCGCCTGGCAACCATCAGACATGCCCGGCATTGACCCTACCGTCGTATGCCACCACCTCGCCCTACGCCCAGGAGTGAAGCCAGTGGCTCAGCGCAAAAGGAAATTAGGCGAAGAAAGGAGGAAAGCAGTAGATGAAGAGGTGGCCAAGTTAAAAGACGCCCGTTTCATAAGTGAAATCAAGTATCCTACCTGGCTGGCGAACGTCGTCCTCGTAAAGAAAGCTAACGGGAAATGGCGCATGTGCGTCGACTACACCGATCTGAACACCGCTTGCCCAAAAGACCCATATCCCCTCCCAAACATTGACCACCTCATCGACAACGCGTCAGGATACCAAACCCTGAGTTTCATGGACGCATACTCCGGTTACAACCAAATAAAGATGGATCCTCTCGACGCCCCAAAAACGGCCTTCATGACTAATCACCACAACTACCACTACGAAGTTATGCCTTTTGGCTTAAAGAATGCCGGCGCCACTTTTCAAAGGTTAATGGACACGGCCTTTGCAGAACAAATCGGAAAGAATTTGGAGGTCTACATCGACGATCTGGTAGTAAAAACAAAACATGACAAAAGCCATGCAAAGGACCTGGAAGAGATCTTCGATCAAGTTCGCGCGTATAACATGCGTCTCAACCCGGCCAAATGCTCTTTTGGGGTTCACGCAGGAAAATTCCTAGGCTTCATGCTGACCCGGCGCGGTATCGAGGCAAACCCTGACAAGTGTCAGGCGATAATCAACATGAGAAGCCCCACCAGCATCAAGGAGGTGCAGCAGTTGACGGGTAGGCTCGCAGCGCTCTCCAGGTTTTTATCATGCGCCGGCGATAAAGCTTTCTCTTTCTTTGCCTCAATAAAGAAGAAGGAACTTTTCCAATGGACGGAAGAGTGCGAAGATGCGTTCGCAAAGATTAAGACGTTCCTTTCCAGCCCGCCCGTTCTGCATCGCCCAGACGCAGGCGCCGTCCTTTTCCTCTACCTATCTATATCGGAAAATGCTATGAGTTCTGTCCTTGTGCAAGATTCTGACGAAGGTGAAAAACCAGTGTACTTTGTGAGCAAGGTATTCAAGGGAGCCGAGCTGAGATACCAGAAAATAGAACGCCTGGCTCTAGCAGTAGTAGCAACGGCGAGGAAGCTGCGACCATATTTTCAAGGACATAGAGTTGTTGTCAAATCCAACTACCCCATCAAGCAAGTGTTGGGGAAACCAGACCTGGCGGGAAGAATGGTATCCTGGGCAGTGGAATTGTCCGAATATGACATTCAATATCTTCCTAGAGGCAGCATAAAGTCACAGGTCCTGGCTGACTTCCTAGTAGAATTCTCATCCCCGGTGGAAGAGGTCGCCCCTTTCGTGTGGTTGTTATCGGTCGACGGATCATCAAACCTCAAAGGTAGTGGAGCCGGCATAGTGTTGGAGGGTCCAGGGGGCCTAATCATAGAACAGTCGCTGAGATTTGAGTTCAAGGCGAGCAACAACCAAGCAGAGTATGAAGCCCTGGTAGCGGGCATGAAGCTGGCACAAGAGATGGGAGCAGAAAATTTGAGGGCGAAGAGCGACTCCCAGTTGGTGACGAGCCAAATTACCGGGGAATACCAAGCGAAGGACAGTCAACTTACCAAATACTTAGCAAAGGTCAACAGTTTAGCCTCCACCTTCAAGTTCTTCGAAGCAATCTACGTTCCAAGAGAACAGAATTCAAGAGCCGACCTTTTGTCTAAACTGGCCAGCACCAAACGCCCGGGGAACAACAGAACGGTCATCCAGGAGGTGCTGGCGGCCCCCAGCACAGAGATCATGGAAGTAGGCGCCGTGGAGAATGAGGAGGAGGGATGGATGACGCCGCTCATCAAATACCTCACGGGAGCATTTAATCCCAAAAGCGAGGAGGAAGAGCTGCAGATACGAAAAAAGGCTTCGAAGTACTGCATGGTCGCTGGTAAATTATACAAGAGAGGCAAGGCATCGCCTCTGCTCAGATGCTTAGGTGAAAACGAAACCCACCTCGTCCTCTTAGAAGTGCACGAAGGCGTGTGCGGGAGCCACATCGGCGGACGATCCTTGGCCGCGAAGCTGTTGAGAGCAGGTTATTACTGGCCAACAATGATCCAAGAGAGCGCAGACTTTGTACGAAAGTGTGACAAGTGTCAAAGGTTTTCTGATAAGAAGCACACCCCTGCCTGCGAACTCACCTCGGTCTTTTCCCCATGGCCTTTCCATAAGTGGGCAGTGGATATTGTAGGCCCGTTCCCGTTGGCACCAGGACAACTGAAATTTCTCATTGTCGGAGTGGATTACTTCACGAAGTGGGTCGAGGCCGAAGCGGTCGCCAAAATCACGGCAGACAGAGTAATACGCTTCTACTGGAAGAAAATAATATGCAGGTTTGGACTTCCCAAAGTTATAGTATCTGACAACGGGACCCAGTTCGCCAGTTCCAAGGTGGTAGAATTCTGCAATCAACTCGGAATCCAGACGAAGTTTGTTTCAGTCATCCATCCCCAAGCAAACGGGCAAGCCGAATCTGCAAACAAGGTGATCTTGAACGGCATAAAAAAGAAGCTTGACGACGCCAAAGGACTTTGGGCTGACCAATTACATGAAGTGCTCTGGTCATATCACACGACGCCTCATTCCACAACCAAGGAAACCCCGTTCACCATGGTATACGGCGCCGACGCTATGCTGCCCGTAGAAATTGACACACCAACGTGGCGCCGGGAGAACTTCTCAGAGGAAGCTAATGAAGCAAGCTTACTATGCGGGATAGACATGATTGACGAGGTACGGGAGGCCGCCCACATCCGGGAATTCGCCGCCAAACAAAGAGCAGCCCGCCGGTACAATTCAAAAGTAATACCAAGGGACATGAAAGAAGGAGATTTGGTCTTAAGACAGGTCGTCGCGCCCACCCGAATTGGAAAGTTACTTCCCAACTGGGAAGGACCATACAGAGTCAGGGAAAAGCTAGCACACGGAGCATACAAGTTGGAGGAGCTGAATGGAGACACGATACCACGAACCTGGAATGCCGCCAACCTACGCCATTACTACAGCTGAGTACTTCCCCATTCATACAAACAAGCCAAACGAGGTCGAGCTGCTGTGAAGTCTTGCTTGCATTTTCTTTTGAATTTTTTGTATTTTGATGTCAATTAACAAAGAGGAATAAGGGAGCACTCTTTTCCCCGCTAGAGCTGGGTTTTTAATGAGGCACCTATTTCCGTTTACTCTTATCTCTATTTCACTCCAATATCACAGATATCGCCGAAACAAGCGGGACAGCATCAACTCTCAAAGGGCGCGCCTAACCCCAAAGGGGTTGCCACCTAATTCCTTAACCCTAAAAGACAGGGCTCTAAGACGTCGTGTGCTTAAAATGAAAATGCCACCTAATTCCTTAACCCTAAAAGACAGGGCTCTAAGACGTCGTGAGCTAAAAATAAAGATCGCCGCCTAATTCCTTAACCCCCAAGAGGGCTCTAAGACGTCGCGAGCCGAAAAATAAGATCGCCGCCTAATTCCTTAACCCCCAAGAGGGCTCTAAGACGTCGCGAGCCGAAAAATAAGATCGCCGCCTAATTCCTTAACCCCCAAGAGGGCTCTAAGACGTCGCGAGCCGAAAAATAAGATCGCCGCCTAAATTCCTTAACCCCCAAGAGGGCTCTAAGACGCTGCGAGCAGAAAAACAAAATCGCCACTTAAGTCCTTAACGCTAAGGCGTCGCAAAAAGAAAACAAACACGTCGCGAAAACAAAAGAATTCATACATAAGATGCCTCAATAGAGCAATAACACCGGAAAGCTCAACGGATTCGACAATCTTAAATAAATCGAGAAAACGTACAAGTAATAACTACCACCCAAGAAGAATTATCATCGCCATCATTGAATAAGAAACCAACGAAATATAGTACAAATCACGCATCAATACAAATTCAAGAAAGTTCAAAGTAAATTAAAGTTACAACAAAGACTATTGTTCGTCCACAAGGACGCCATCTACGATTATCTTGAACGAATCCATAGACGAAAGATCAGCTTCAGGATGGAGGAGGGCGGCCTGCTCCTTCGCACGCTCAAACCCAGTCTCAAAAGACAGCGCCAGTTCTCCTTTGGCTTCCGCAACCTCAGCCTGCAACGCCGTCTCCCTATCAACCCCCGAGGCGACCTCTTTCCTCAAACGAATGATCACCGCGTCCTTCCCAGCTAGGTCAGCGTCATGACCAACCTTCAGGTCACTGATTTTCTCGCCGAACTCGGCCCTCAGCGCCTCCGCCGCCTCTTTGACCTCTTTCTCCTTGCCCTCTTGAACATCTTGTAATTCCTTCTCCAGCAGTTTCACCCTTTCCAACAACGCTTCTCCATTACGAACTGACTCCGCATATTTGCTATCAACGGACATCAAAAGCATAATCGACCGCAAACAGTTCACGCCGATATCCCTAGTCGCAAAAGGAACAGGGTTCTGCATCCCAGCTGTCACATCGTCAGGGTTGCAAACCATCCTTTCTTTCACGTAGGCTTCAAAATCAAAATCCTTATCCCAGAAAGACCGAACATCCCGGCTGGGGCCAGAAAGTTCAATGGCGGGATGAGAATGTGCCCGTTTCGACCTCCTCTCTTTTATCACCCCCTCCTCCCGATCCGCCGCCTTCCTTTTCTTCTCCTCCTGAGTCTTCTCCTGCGCCACGTCCACAGTACACTCAGGTTGAGCGTCAAGAGCAATCTCGGTTCTCTTTTTGGACTTACGAAGGATGAGCCCAGAAGAGTCGCCAGTGTCAGCCACCCCGCCCGACCTCTTGGCCTTCAGCTCCGCCAAGTACTGCTTCCTCTCTGCAGCTGTTAGTGGCGCCATTGATTCTGCAAGTCAAAAGGCCAGCGCCATTACATAAATAATTAATCAAGAGAAAGGCAAAAAGATAGACAAGCAAAGTTATGAAGTCAACTCACGCAAATAGGTCTCTAAGCTATCGACATCCCCCTCTCTATTCAGCAACTCCCGGATATCCATGGGCAGCATTTTATCCAGGAAGGAAACGACACCTTGTTCATACGCACTCAATTGCTCGAAAGCAAACCCCGTAATGGAAGCTGGGGAACTCGTCCAACAAATGGGAAATTTTAACTCATTGTGTACGCGCCCCCCTCCCCTCACCCTAAGGAATGTCCGTCTCCAGTTCTTGTAATGAGAGGCGTAAGGAGGGAACAACCGTTTCCCAGGGTGCGCACCAACAGAGACCCAAGACGATTTGTCCACCCCCCGAGTACCATAGAAGCTAAAGAAGCACCCGGCAGAGGGCTCAAAGCCTAATCCCTCGCAAGCTATCTCAAAGGCCCGGATGAACGCCCAACTGTTGGGCTGAAGCTGCGAGGGCGCCACATTCAACCACCTCAGGACAGTTTCGGAGAAGGGCGTGAATGGATACTTCACGCCCAAATCTTCAAAGACCGCCGCATACATGTAGAAGAACTCGTGGGCCCTACTCCTTGGCATCCGTAAGTATACTTTCTCACCAGGACGGCAGGGCTCCAACACCACATCATCTTCACACCCTGTCGAAGAAACATTAACCTTGCTTCGGAATAGCCCCACTCGTTCAGGATCCATAAACACGGATTCCAAGCGCATCATTTCGCTAGGAGAACCCCCTAGCCCCAAATCACTAGTGGACGCCATACTGTGATTTTCTTTCGAGGGACCTGGACGAACAGAAAGAATAACACAATCAGATGAGTTCCCGCTATCGTCTTTATCCTCGCTATCACTCGAATCGCTCGAAAACTCCCCTAAAAGGGAATGGCCATAATAGGCATTCTCAAAGGCAACCCAATCGGTGGTCCCATCCGATCGTTTCGCAAGCCTAACCGCCTCTCTCAATAACACGTCCCTTTCCTCCGAGTTAGCCGGAGATAACTCGTTTCCCTTCCCATCACACTCCCTGATAACTACCATGTCCTAGTTTTAATTACAAAAGACGAAGCGCTAACGATCAGAAGATAAATTCCAAAAAAGGGGATTACCTGTTTCGAAGGAAGAAAAGCTGGACGAAGAAAGGGACTGATTTGGTTCTGGAGGAAAGCGTTGATTCTAAAAACCGTTCGCAATTGGCGAGAGAAGCGCTTTTCGGGCAAGGAAAGGAGAAGGAAAGTGAAAAGACAAGGAATGGAACTGATTAGAAGTTTAAAGTGAAAAGCCTGGGAAAACGCGCAGATGACGTCACTTAAGTTGGCACGATTTCCGAGAACCGCTAAGATTACGACACGTCAACGAGAGCGAACGGTCGCCTCACGCCAACCGTTGGATCCCGATAAGAGGCGTCCTCAACACGCGGTCCAAAGGGCGCGGCGAGCTACACACAGTTTAATCACTTCGCCTTGTACCAAGACTTGTGCTTGTTGGGCTAGCATAAATATTCCTGTTGGGCTGGCGCCCAACACTCTCGTAGGGCTAGTGCCGCCCACTAAGGTACTCAATTAGAAACATGGAGCTAATACCCACGTTGGGCTAGTATCCATGTTGGGCTAGTACCCATGCAGGGTTTAAACACCCATGTTGGGCTAGTATCCATGTTGGGCTAGTACCCATGCAGGGTTTAAACACCCATGTTGGGCTAGTACCCATGCAGGGTTTAAACACCCATGTTGGGCTAGTACCCATGCAGGGTTTAAACACCCATGTTGGGCTGGTATTCATAAAATTTTTTCACATGGCTTCGTAGCGCCTAAGTCCCACTTGCTGGGCAAAAGGTCATAGACAAACCCCCTGTAAACAGTTTAATCACTTCGCCTTGTACCAAGACTCGTGCTTGTTGGGCTGTGGACCGTAGATCTCACTATCTAGGAATTAAGACTCCGAAGCCAAGGGTGTGAACCCTTAAAATAGGGCTGGACGTCCTCCAAGAGGGCAGAGGGCCCACTTGACAATCACACATAACCCTTTGGGGGCGCCCTCAGCAGCTTACGAGGGCGCCCAAGTCATGGTTTTGGCCCTTTTATGATTTAGGCCCAAAACCATGACCGGGTAAGGCCCAAAAAAGGCTACAAATAGTAACCTCGGGACCATTCCCGAGGCAGGACCAAAACACAGCACAGAAACCCTAGTTTCTAGAAGCATTGTACTCACTGCCAGTACATATATGTTGCCTTTTAATAATGAATCTCAAAATATTATGAAGAAATTTTTGGTATAGAAAGTAAGAATTCGATTCTTTAAAGTTTGGAAAATAATAATTCTAGTTTTGTTTGTTTATTTATAGACATATAAAGTTTGTTTCCTTTATTTAGGAAAACATTTATGCTAGAGTTATGTTTTATTTTATTTAAAGAATCATTCAGTTTATATATGTGAATCAATTGTAGCATGAATATTTTTGGCATATAAGATTCAATTTTCTTGAGATTTAAAATTGAATATTTGGTTTATAGCATGATTGTGATGTTTGATTTTATTGGAATTAAAGACAGTGGATGGAAAGATATTGTATTAGCAAGCATTGGGAACCCATCAGTAATATGAATTGGACCATTGATAATCTCTTTCTTGTTTTTTCCAAAACCACGAACATATCCAAACACAGTCACCACAAAACATTAAACAGACAAATTTGTTACTTTAATTCCTAATTCTCCCCCTTTTAGCAACATTCACAGTCAAACAAAAATAACCCTAGATTTTGATTGAGAGAGAAAGCTAGCAGAAACAAATCATTGACAAACCCCATAAACAAGCCATTCATGCAATCAAACATTTTACCAAAATTGATCAAAGGAAAAACGTAGCATATAAACGATTCATGAAATCAATCTATATTTCGAAGGCAGCAAAAAAGTTACCTAGGGAAGAAATTTGAATTCTGATTGTGACAAAAATTCGAATGCGAACTCTGAATATGCAAGAAATGGAAAAAGATTTGAAGGCTAATGATCTGATTCCTTTAACGTTGCTCTATCTCTCTCGTTACCTCCATTGTGCAGGGTTTCTTACTTTTACTCAAGAAACGATAGTGGGTATATGTTTGGAGTGTAGGAGAAGATAATGGGTATCAGTTACTCAAGAGTCAAGAGAAAGTGCTCAACCAAAGTTATTTTAGCCCTAAACAATGCCGCCAAATTTTCGTTAAAGTTATAATTCTATTAAGTTGTTTGGTGTTCCTTGATTATTATTTATTTTAATGCTAATTAGTTGCAAGATATGTGATGCGGTTTCCTCCATTTCCTTTTTTATAGAACAAAATTATAGTTTAAAACTAATTGGTAATGAACAAACCTACAAACTTGGATAAACTAACAGACTTTACAAATCTCACGGAACATATGCTTAAAACTTGGAAAAACCAACAAACGTACAACAGTTTCCTCCGTCCATTTTTTCCTTTAATATACTCTAGAAATCAATAAGAATAATATCGAACACTATAAAGGGATCTAATTTACAAAATTATTTATTGTGACACATGTCAAAAAAAATTAAAACCAAATACAGTAAAATAAATATATGAAAAATAGGAATATTTTTTTTGGTGATCGACTTTGATATTTTTTTATTGTTATCTTAATATATTTGTTAACACACTTAAGAAAAATCTGTAAATGTAAATACTAAAAAATAAATAAAAAAATAAATATTTCCATCGACAAAGTAAGTTGTTAGATTTTCACCAAAAAAAGAAGAAAGTAAGTTGTTAGCATAAATATATGATTTTTCAATTTATAAAAAAATACATAATGTCCTCTAATATATATATATATATATATATATATATATATATATATATATATATTACCCCTTAAAAAAAATTGTATTATTCCCAACTTTTCCCAGCGACTTTACAATGTTGATGCCAAATATTGTTTTATTCCCAACGAAAATTATGTCGTTGCAAAAAGTGGTATTTTTCCCAATCACAGATTATGTTGCTGCCAAAATTTTCAATTATTCGCAACAATATATTATGTTGTTGCCAAAAAGTTATATTTCTCGCAGTGATAATGCGATTGTTGAGAAAAATAATGTAATTTAGCGACTTAAATCAATCGTTGTTTTATGCGTATAAAAAGTTATATTATTTCCAGGGATAATAATTGTTGTTGGGATAAGTCATTTTGCCAGCGATAAGGAAATTGTTGTGAAATAAAAAACAACTTATTACAACGACTTAAATAATTCGTTGCTATATGCATATAAAAAATTGTATTATTTCCAACAATAATAATTGTTGTTGCGATAAGTCATTTTTCTCAACAATAACTAAATCGTTGGAAGAAAAAAGACTTAATACAACGACTTAAATTAGTCATTGCTATATGCGTATTATTGACAACAAATAGATTGTCGCTGAGAAAAAGTCGCTGCTAAATATCTTATTTCTTCAGTAATCTGTAATTGCTTCGGTAAACGGTCTTTGAGCTTGAGGCTTTGACCCTAGTGAGTATCGAAGCTCACCTAAATTTTTTATAACCAATTTTTTTAATTGATAATTCTTTTTTTGAATAATAAATTGGTTGAGAAAATTTTAAATAATTATTGGATTAAAATTAAATTTTTTTAATTTAATCAAATTTATATAAAAGGAAATAATTTTTTTCTTACATGTGCTCATTCCATTTTTTTTTGCTACTACCCATTTTTTTCATTCTAAACACATTCTCAACACAATTAGGATTTATTTATTTTATATTTTAGGTAGATGTTAATTATTTGAGAATATTATTTCAAACACATTTAAGAAACTTCAACCCCCCGAGGAAATTGTCAAACGTTAGCAAGTAACCCCCTCCATTTGTTTTGGATGTTAAACCCTATGATGTGGCAGTTAACTGTACATGTGGCACCTCCACGTGGACTAAAGCTTATGCCACGTCACATGGGGGTAAATGACTATTTTTTTGTTGCTCTCTTCATCTTCTTCCTTCCACTTCTTCATCATCTTCAACACCACCTTCATCAATATTCATAAAAAATCCAGATTTTTTTTTTAGTGCTTGTTCATATTCCAGAAAGTTGTAGTTAGTGCTTGTTCACATTCCTGAAAGTTGTAAGTCGACAGATTGTGTTAGCACTTGGCATAGATTACAAAGTCATTTCAACCTCGACAGAAGAATTTCAAATTGTTTATGAAGAGGCAAGATCAAAAGGCCGAATACACGTGGGAGCTTGTCAAGAAATCAGAAAACATATCAAGACACGCGTCGAAGGCTTTTAGTCTGTGACTGTTATTTCAGTTATTTCTTACTAAGTATATATAGGAATTCTGTATAGAAAATAGGGGACACAAATCATTTACAGAAACCTTAACACTCAAACTATCCATGTTACAGCGAGAAACTAGTTTTAGGAAAATGTATGTATGAATGGTTTGACGTACAAGTTTTCTTCATTTATTCAATCAAATGTTTTTCTTTAAAACTGTTTACCTTTATTTTAAATTTGTTTCTTTTACTTCTGAAACTATTTTGTCCCAGTCGAAATAAACAGTTATATTCATCTTTTTCACATTCAAACTCATTCATTACACCTTCAATATTGTTTTTGTCCTCAGCAAAAGGAAGTTTCATAGTAAATAAACAACATACATAAAATAATCATTCAACGTTATCCCCCGGCATCTTCGCCTACCATTATTATATTATTGTGTGATTGAATGGTCCACACGGATAAAGGAAGAAATTCTATCAAATTTCACATTTGCCAAAGTTTGAATTCTAATTTTTATGTTCAGTGATAGAGAGTTTGTTTTTTAATTATATTTTAACAGACTTGCAATTTTTATATATACTCTGTTATATAGTCACATATTACAGACACCAACAATAACATACTCCTATTTTCCACTAATTTGTTATCAATTATCATGGCTATGCAATCACCATCCTCTTTCTCTTCAATTTCCTATGGATTCAAATACCAAGTATTCCTAAGTTTCAGAGGAAGTGACACTCGGTATGGTTTCACCGGCAATCTCTACAAGGCTCTTACTGACAAAGGAATCCACACCTTCATTGATGATCGTGAACTTCAAAGAGGGGATGAAATCAAACCATCACTCGACAATGCCATTGAAGATTCTAGGATTTTTATTCCCGTGTTTTCTGCCAACTATGCCTCTTCTTCATTTTGTTTGGACGAACTTGTCCACATCATTCACTGCTACAACACAAAGGGTCGTCTCGTTTTGCCTATTTTCTATGGCGTAGATCCTTCTCACGTGCGACATCATAGAGGCAGTTATGGAGAAGCACTGGCTAAGCATGAAGAGAGGTTCAAAAATAATACCGCTAATATGGAAAGGTTGCGAAAATGGAAGATAGCTCTTACACAAGCAGCTAACTTGTCTGGCGACCATCGTCATAATCCTGGGTAGCCTACTTCACTTCAATCTTGTTTTTCCTTCATATAGTATATTTCTTTTATTTTTACACATTTTTTATTTATATTCTTAAATAGATATTAGTTATTTATATGCCAAAACAATTAGAATTGTATGATATAATTGTCAAGATATAGATGTGATTGCTTTTTTATTTTATTGTCAATGAATAGATATGAATACAAGCTTACTGGGAAGATGGCTCTTAACCAGACACCAGAGTCGTCAAGCGACCATTGTAGTCAGGGGTACTCTACTTCACTTGAATCATTCAATCTTGAAGCTTAAATGGGAGACACAATTTATATATTCTTAAACTATAATTAGTTTTTATTACAATTAAAATTATATAATATAATTATCAATACATGAATGTGATTGTCATGTTGATGTTTGTACTAACTTATCTAGCTGGACATGAACAGATACGAATACGATTTTATTGGAGAGATAGTCAAATACATCTCCAACAAGATCAGTCGTGTGCTCTTAAATGTTGCCAATTACCCTGTTGGATTACAGTCTCGAGTGCAACAAGTGAAATCGCTTCTTGATGATGGAGTCCGTACGGTAGGACTTTATGGTATTGGAGGCTTGGGTAAATCAACACTTGCAAAAGCAATTTATAATTTTATTGCAGATCAATTTGAAGGTGTATGTTTTCTTCATAATGTCAGAGAGAATTCAGCTCATAATAAATTGAAACATCTCCAGGAGGAGCTCCTATTCAAAACAGTTACATTGAACATTAAGTTAGGGGATGTTAGTGAGGGAATTCCAATCATAAAGGAAAGACTATGTAGAAAGAAGATTCTTTTGATTCTTGATGATGTTGACAAACTGGATCAACTAGAGGCTTTGGCTGGAGGACTTGATTGGTTCGGTCCTGGAAGCAGAGTCATCATCACCACCCAAAATAAACACTTACTAGCCTGTCATGGGATAGAAAAAACATATGCAGTAGAAGGGTTGAATGGGACAGAAGCTCTTGAATTGTTGAGGTGGATGGCTTTTAAAAGCGACAAAGTGCCTTCAGGTTACGAAGACGTTTTAAACCGTGCAGTTGAATATGCTTCTGGCCTTCCATTAGTTATAGAAATAGTGGGTTCTAACTTGTTTGGAAAGAACATAGAAGAATGGAAGTATACATTAGATGGCTATGACAAGATTCCCAATAAAGAGATCCAAAAGATACTTAGAGTGAGCTATGATGCTTTGGAAGAAGAGGAGCAGAGTGTCTTTTTGGACATTGCTTGTTGCTTCAATGGATGTAAATGGGAAGATGCCAAATATATACTTAATTCTCATTATGGCCATGGCATAACACATCATCTAGGAGTGTTGGCTGAAAAATCTCTCATAAACCAATATTATGGTCATGTGACATTACATGACTTGATAAAGGACATGGGTAAAGAAGTCGTCCGACAAGAATCACCTAAAGAGCCTGGAGAACGAAGTAGGTTATGGCGTCAAGAAGATATAGTTCATGTTTTAAAAAAAAACACTGTGAGTAAGATTGATATTTATGTTCAATTTGTTATTTAGTTTTAATACGACTTTGCATTTTCTGGACTTAAATATGACCATCTCATACGAGTATTTTTTCACTTAATTACGTTTAAATTTCTCTATATCTTATTGTTATTGTGGTTGATTCTTTTTTTTTTTTGTTAAAAGGGAACTAATAAAATTGAAATGATATATATGAATTTCCACTCCATGGAATCCCTAATAGATCAGAAAGGAAAGACCTTCAAGAAGATGACAAAACTCAAAACACTTATCATTGAAAATGGCCATTTTTGTAAAGGTCTCAAGTATCTTCCAAGCAGTTTGATAGCATTGAAATGGAAAGGATGTTTATCCGAGTCTCTATCATCTATTATTTTGAATAAGGCAAGTGAAATGAATTCATTTTCTAATTGTATATATTTAGAAACTCACAATGATTTTGTTTACGTCAACAAAAAATAATCACTATAAGAGTATAGTCTTTGATTTTTAGTTTATTTATTGTTTCTTTCTTGTGCTTATGCAGAAGTTCCAGGATATGAAAGTCTTGATATTGGACCATTGTGGATATTTAACACATATACCTGATGTCTCATGTCTTCAAAATTTAGAAAAGTTATCTTTTGAAAATTGTGATAATTTAATTACAATTCACAATTCTGTTGGACACCTAAATAAACTTGAAAGGTTAAGTGCACGTGGTTGCAGGAAGCTCGAACGTTTTCCACCTTTAGGGTTGGTATCTCTTAAGGAATTGAAACTTGATTGGTGTGGCAGTCTCAAGAGTTTTCCAGAATTATTATGCAAGATGACAAATTTAAAAGATATTTTTGTGTATGATAGTTCCATAGGAGAATTGCCATATTCATTTCAAAATCTCACTGAACTTTGTGAGTTATCATTACACAAATGTGGAATGGTCAGGTTCCCAAAACATAATGATAAAATGTATTCTATAGTGTCTTCAAATGTGACAAAGCTTCGTCTTGAAAATTGCAACCTCTCATATGAATGTCTCCCAATACTTCTCAAGTGGTTTGTTAATGTGGCATATCTCTACTTAGCATATAACAATTTCAAAATTCTTCCTGAGTGCCTTAGTGAATGTCACCATCTGAAGCATCTTGATTTGAATTGCTGCTATTATCTTGAGGAAATTAGAGGGATTCCACCAAATCTAGAAAAGCTTTCTGCATGGGAATGCAATTCATTGAGTTCCTCAACTAGAAGAATGTTAATGAGTCAGGTTTGTAGTTGTTTTTTATTGCACTAGTATTTGACATCTTTTATAGTATTTCATATATATAATTCATAGTGTAAATATTATTCTTTTGTATAAACAAACAGAAACTACATGAGGCTCGATGCACCTATTTTCGTTTCCCAACTGAAACAGAGCCGGGGATACCAGATTGGTTTGAGCACCAAAGCATGGGACCCACAATTTCTTTCTGGTTTCGTAAAGAAATCCCTTCTATTACTTTTATTTCTATTCTTCCGAAAGACCATTGGATTAACCCAAACATCATTTTAATTGTGAATGGATATGAAATTGAGCTAGATGACCGCTTTGTGGACTGGAACCATACAACTTTGTTTCATACCCCGAAATTGAATGAAATCTGTAAAACACAATGCGAGTATAATAATATGGAGAAAGGACTTTTGAAAAATGAATGGATCCATGTGGAGTTAAAGTTGGCGAGTTGTGAATGGGGTTTAAAGTTGAAGATATATCCTTGGGAGTTGAGTAGACTTAGTGAGGAAGAGAAGAATAAAATATTAAGTCATGCACAAATGGGAATCCACGTGTGGAAAGAGAAAAGCAACACGAAGGAGGAGAATGTGGTATTCACCGATCCTTATATTAGAAAGAGAAAATTAGATGAATATCTCAACCCTTATAGCAATACTTCATTATCACAATCTGTGCCTCCTCTTAAAAAGCAAAGATTGGTGGAAGTTGGAGTTTCAGAGACAGAGGAGGATGATGATTTTAGTGACACGGAGGGGGATGAGATTGAAATGTTAAACAGTGCACAAGATGAAAGAAAGATGTGGGGTACATTCCTTGGTCTAGGTCCAACATAAAGTTAACAGTCTTGTTGTTATTCTCTCAATCTCAATATTACAGGTTTGTTCTTTGCTGTTTACGTCGTTATCATTATTATAAACCATTGAGACATGATGTAAGGCTTTTGGAATATCTCAATTATTGCAACACTTCATTAATTATCACAATTTCTGAAAACATTTTACACATAAAGCTTACCGTTTTTATTTTTAAATTTTCCTCCCTTTCCTAATGGTTGAAAATGTCGAAATGAAGGTTCTGAAAGAGTATGCAACTTCATAAAGTTCAACAAGTAGACTACCATATTTTAAATTTTAGCCACATTAAGCTTATAAAGTTGACATTTGATATTGAATTCTTCATGAGTTATTGTATCTTAATGTGGGATTTCGAATGGACCTTTTGAGTGAAATAGTTAATAGCCTAAACAAAGTACTTGGATTTTAACATTTTATGAATGAAATTTAACGTTATTCCAATTAAAACATGATACATAATTGATATTCCAGTAACTTATAAGCACGCAAAAGGTTTACAGTGATCTAAATGCTTAGCTTATATATATCGATCGTCTCTGTTGCAGCATAACTGTATATTATGTTACTTATCACATCTACTTGAATGCTTGTGCCCTGCAGAAAGGAGAAGCCATAGCTATCAACTTGAATTTTTGTTTAACTATTACACAAGGGTGCTTCAGAGACATCAGAAGCAATCAGGTCTAATGAAAGGTTGGCCACTTTCACACAACATCTAATAAATTGTTCCAGATCCAAGATGAATGGTGTTACAAGTAAGATCCTTATACTTCAAAGGCATAAATGATTTTCATCACAATCTTTATGAAAGATCATTTAAAAAAGACCGTTAATTTAAATGTGTAGCTCTTGTCCGACACATCAAATTAGATACAAACTTCATCTTATATCGTAAAATGAGGAAGTGATGTTTCTAACATCTACATTCAATCTCCCTATACCGACGATTTTAACCTGTTGACGGTAGTTTACACAACTTTTCTCTAAACAAAACTAAGCATTACTTGTTCTTTGACTGTACATTGTCAGGAATCCATCTGTCGTCATCCGGCTATTTGCATTGTCAGGCAAGATATCTAGAGGTCGCGCACACCACAAAATCCGTTGGCTGTTCGAAAGGGCAGTGAGTAATAATATGCTTTGCAGCTCAGTTGTAGAGTTTTGAGAATTTCAATCTTAGTACAGAAATTGGAATCAATGTGTTCAAGACGAAAGGAAGCACGAAGGAGGATGTGATATTCACCAATCCTTATGGAAAGAGTAAATCAGATGAAAGTCAGAACTTGGAAGTGTCTGAGACAGAACTTGTGTAGTAGCAACAACACTGTAGTAACAACACTTTTACGCCAAATCAGTTTTCTGAGACAGAACTTGTGTAGCAGCAGCAACACATGTATGTATGATTCATTTGCTTTTAAGAGTACAAGAGTTTGTACATATTGTGATACTGACAGATGCTTCATCAGAATCTCTGATCAATGACGTGAGCTTCCATTTCTCAAATTAAGTGTTTGATTATTAATTACAATAGTATTACATTTTTGTATTTCAACGTATATTTCATTTCAATCCAAGTTTAGCGACACTGTAAAGGGCAATTTCCACATGAAACAAAAACAAAATCCAGATGTATGGTTTGTTGCAATGCAACTTCACAGTTTCTTTAAGGAAATTTACTTTTATAATTATGGGTGAAGGGTTTAAGAAGAGTGAGGATAATAAGAGCATGTTAGTCAAAACTCTTGTGTCTTGCAAAAGATATTTCCTTATGGATTGGATTGTTCATCATTGCATTTTAGACTCGTGAAAGTCTTAGTGCTGATCATCCTGTCACATGGATTACTCTACAGATTGCATGTGGTTAAAGGTACCATCTTTACTTAGGAGGCAATATTACGGTAATTATGTGGTTAGAGCATGTAATCAGTCAAGTCAACTATAGTCACTGGCTTACTGTTATTACCATGATATGATTTTATGTGTTAGGCAGTAAATTTGCTTTATTCACAATTTGTTCATGTTATTCACAATTGATTAAGGTCTATATATTATTTCTTCTTAGATATATAGTAAGTAGATGAACTAGAAGGTAATGTTGAACCTGACCTATTTAGGCGCCACCGTCCTCCGACAAATCAAAATATTCACTCTTCCCTACCATGGTAACTCCAGCTTCACTACCGACCTATCCGTCATCAACGACGACTTGCATTGTTACTCAACCGCAAAATCATCCAATCTCCATCACACAACAACAACAGCGAGGGAAATCGACCTCCGGATAAGTCCTTACCTCCTTCCAACGCGATTCTAGATTCTTCCGAATCTGATGGAGACGGAACGGAATATTACTGCATATTTTATGTTCAAATATAATACAAAAACGTTTCTAATACAAGCAGGGGATAATTAGACAGAGGGAGCATGTACTAAGCAGAGTTAGTTAGCAAAACATAAAAAGAGAAAGCAAGCAGCATGGAATATTTAGTTTACTTTTTTTTTTTTTTTCATATTATCATATTTACTTGTATAGAAACTAGTTTACAATGGAATGAAATATCACAACTTTTTTATCCCTTTATTAAGCTATATGATTTTGTGAAGACCTGTGTGAAGGGATCAACAACCGGATGGATGCCATTGAGAAGAAACTTCCTTGGTGAGTCAGTCTCTGTCTTTCAAAGTTACTAGTAGTGACTGTCACAGTTCCAAAATTATTGCCACAATTCTTTGTTGGTTAAACAACTTCAGACCCAAAAAATGTTGAGAATTGCAGCAATAGCACCAAGAACACTATCTGGAACACTAAATCAGACAAAACCATATTCATAATTTACAGTTTTCTCCCCTCTCTATTGCATCATAATTCTTTCCCCTCTTACACAAGTTATCAAAACACTATCTGTTGTTTCTACCAAAACTTTTTTATTGCTCATCAGATTATAAAGTTTTCCATACATAAGTTATTTCTACGTAAAACTAGAGGTCATTCGGTAAAGGCAAAAGATCATTCATTTTATTGATATAGAAACCAGATAAGTTTGCAAATAAAACGAGAGTAACATTCAAAATAAAAATGCAAAAGCAAGATCAAGTAGTTTCTTAGTATACTTGAAAATAATTGTGATATCTCAACAACCACACAGTCATATACTTCTTTGTGAAAAATAAGAAAAAATTTCCGTGCTTCGATATTTGTACCGTAGTTTATTTTATATCTTATCTCAATATTTGCATTTAAGCTGCATTTTTCAATGGCTTTCTTATTTCTGTTATTTACATCATAATGTGGCACGTAAATATTTACTTTGATATGTTAAAAATGGAGCAGCACATTGTTTTTAAACATAAAGCTTTGGTAATATTTGCATATCTACTGCTTGAGTTCTGATGATGCTGTTGGTTGAATAGAAGGCTGCAGCTGGTTGATGAGACTGGGAGCATTGATGCACAGTCATTTGAGGTCACATTTCTTATACCAGACCTTCATTTGACCTGGAATTCCAATGACATATTTGAGGTCACATTTCTCTTTGCATCCACATTACCTTTCCTATTTGAACTTTTAAAATAGTCCCACGTCGACCCAAAAAAAGTAGTAAGACTGTTTATAAACTTTAATGTGCACCATATATGTTATATTATTGAAGAATTGAGAGTAACATATGTTATATGTTATGTTACTCTCCATCCTTCATTTGTTAATTAAATACTATAATATTTGTATATTGTAATCATATAAAATATTCTTCAACTTTTTAAGTTATTGAATAAATTCATTCAAAAAAAAGTTATTGAATAAAACAAAAATCGACAGAAGTTATTGAATAATTTTTTATACTCATGTTTAAAATATTATAATAATATTTTGATAATTGGAATGTCCATTGATTTATAAGATTACTGGATCACTTTGAACTATTAAGTCATTAATTGAACACATGACTCAACCCCATAAAATGGGAAGACTCTATCATATAACTTGGTCTCTTTAAAAAAATAATGAGGATAGACACGGAAAAAGATGTTTAATCTGCGAGTTATGATATTTGTACAATTATTTTGTGACAACCTTATTCTTATCTCTTTATTTTTATAAACAATAGAGAGAGTAAAAACACAGTAAAAGTATGAGAGAGTTGTCTAAAAATTGTTCCAGAATAGTTGTCCGAAAACAATACAAATATCATTTCTCTTAATATACGGTGTTGAGTGATTTAATTAAGTCCCTTTAGATTCAACTTTTTTAGGATTCTATTTTTTAGCTATACTTGTAGTTTTATTTCCTTTGTTGCAACTTCTTTTTTATTTTCCAATATTATTTAATTACGTGAATAGATAGATTGATGTATGCGTTGGATTTTAATCGTTATTCATGGATCAATCATCTTATATATAAATCCTAGGCAGTCTGATAAACACTTTTGCAACCCTAAAATAGTTAATCCTAACCCTAATTTTTGGTTCTGAAAAAAATTTATGAAAAACAATTCCTGCTGAGAGTTGAACCCCAGACCAAGTTCTGGTAGATCACAACCATTACCACTAGATCACTAAAGTTTTTTGTGACTTATAGTTGCTTTCATTTCATTTATCTAGCACAAATGCGAGTTCACTTTAAGTCATTCTCACAACCCTGAATTCCAACATCATTTGAACACGAATTGAACGTCATTCACACACATCATGCGATTCAACTTCATTTTCACCGCCGCCGGTGACCCCAATAACAACATCCCGCCACCGTTGCAACTGCCACTTCAACAACACATGCCGCTGTAACTGCCACCGCCGGAAAATCACTTTCTCTCACTGATCCACACACATCACGCCGCCGCCGCAACTGCCACCTCACCAACAACTGACTGCCGTAAATGTCATTGCCGATAACTCGCTTTCTCTCACCGATTCACACCATCTTTATTTCAATTACCACGTAACGTTCCTTTTTATTTTTTTTCTTTCGGTTACTAAATAACAATTCCTTTTCCTTATTTTTTTCTTTCGATTAACAACTTTTGATGTTAGGATCAATTTCTTGGTGCTAGCTTTTGTATATATTTTTTCTTTTGATTTGTCATTTTTATTGCAGTCCATCTTTTATTTTTGTTACTTTTTGAGATAGTTTGATAACATAATACTGAATATAACTATAAAAGTAATAATATAATCATTTGATAGTTATATATGAAGCTATACAAAACCCGTGCATCGCACGGGTTAGAGTCTAGTAAATATAAAATTAGAACATATTCATAATAGAGATAGTATGAAAAGGATGACTATCCTCGTTGTGGTTTAGGTTTTTACCATTTCTTTAATTAATTAAACGAATGAGGGTAAGGACCTTTCATTAGGCTTTATTATCCTCAAACCGAAAAATGCTTTCCTTGTAATTTATTATCATACCATGAAGTGTCTCTATTTTATAACCAAACTCCTCAATCACATAGGTACTCGAATCAAACCAACTTACTTCTCTATTTTTTTCTTATGAAGAATATTTTCTTCTTGGTCCCCACTCCGATACGACGCGCAACCAATGTTTTTAAAACCGGACCAGAAATCGAACCGTTGTGACCTCCGGTTCTCGATTTAATTGGTTCAATCGGTTAAACCGTTATAGAACCGGTTAAACCAGATATTAAATAAATTAATAAATATTATATAATATTAATATCCTAAATAAACTAAAAAGTAAGTTTACAAAATTATTACAAAAAAAAAAATGTAAGTTCACAAAAGAAAGAAAATTGCTCTTCCTACTAACAAAAATGCCCCCCATTCCCGTAGAAATTGATCAAAATACTCCTGCGTGACTTAAGCCACGCTCGGTATATAGTAACGTGACTTAAGTCACGCACATGAGTTAAGTCACCCTGGAAAGCAACATGAGTTAACTCACGCTGCGTGCATTACTGTTTTGGGACAAAACCCAGCAGTTCCAAGTTCAAAACACAATTTCTTTCCCTCTTCACCTCCAAAAAACCCAAAAGTGCGATTTTTTGGTGAAAAATCTTGAACTGAAAGCATTGCAAATCTTCAGGAAGCAAGTTTCTACGCTCATCAAACGTCAAAGTTCAGGTGATGTATCATCTAACCTTTCTTGATTTTGCTGGTTTTTGATGTAGGTTTAGCAGTCTGGAACACGAACTGGGCGTGGCTTAACTCACGCTGGAGCTCTGCGTGAGTTAACTCACGCAGGTGTTAGCTCAGCGTGACTTAAGTTACGCTGGTGCCTAGTATTTGAAATTTTGCGCCAATTTTATTTTTCTTTCTTAGCTTGTTGCTCAAGTTATTTATATTTTTTTCCTTGTTATTTTTCTATTCAATAGACATAGTGATAGTTGAAAATATGGTGGATGATGGCGTTGAGTTGAAACCGGCCATAAATAAAGCTTCCTGCAAAGCTTCCGTTGATGTCAAACCAACCGTTGATGTGAATGTTAAAGTAAAAATTCCATTTCAAGCTCACATTGAAGAAAAACCTAAACAGGTACCTGTCGGTGTTGCCAAGCCTCACAGTTATGAAGTAAACACCGCCTCATTTTTTTAACAAATGAAAGATGGCGAGAGCGAGATGAGTTGCTTGGTTGGGTTCGTCGACAAGCGACAAGGGCTGGATTTACTATATCTATAGATAAATCTAGTCTAAAGAATCCAATGGCGACGTTGCAATGTGAAAGGAGTGGTGGATACAAACCACCGAAGACAAAGAAGAAATTGAAGCTTGAAGGCACGAGCTCAAGGAAATGTGATTGTACGTTTAGGTTGTGTGGTTACTTTGAGAAGAATACAAGTGATTGGTGGTTGGCCATGCTTTGTGGAATTCACAACCATGAGTTGAAGCCAAAGTTAGGCGGTCACCTTCTTGCGGGAAGGCTAAAAGAGGAGGAGAAGAAGAGAGTTATCGACATGACAAAGAGCTTGGCGTTGCCTAGGAATATTTTAATGGATTTAAAGGCAAAAAACCAAGAAAGTGTGACGGTTATAAAACAAGTGTACAATGCGCGTACTAGATGGCGAAAAGGGATAAGAGGTGACAAGACGGAGATACAATACTTGATTTCCAAGTTGGAGGAGCATAAATACGTCTATTTTACAAGAGCAAATAGTGAGGAAACAACTCTTGAAGACATATTTTTTACTCATCCAGAGTCAATTAATATGCTAACACTTTTTCAACCGTTTTGGTCATGAATTCCACTTGCAAAACCAACTTGTATAGAATGTCATTATTTGAGATTGTTGGTGTCACCTCTACCAACATGACATATTCCGTTGGTTTTGCCTTTCTTGCCTCCGAAAAAGAGGACAACTTTACTTGGACACTTGAGATGTTGGTTAGTCTTTTGTCCTCAAAACTCAACATGCCTAAGGTGGTTGTCACGGACCGGAACAATGCTTTGATGAATGTCGTTGCCAAAGTTCTCCCTGAAACCGCCACTTTACTTTGTTATTTTCATATTGGGAATAATGTAAGGGCTAAATGCATCATGGATTGTAGAGTCAAAGCAAAGTCGAAGGATGTCAAAGTTGATGACAAAGAAGCGAAGGAAGTGAAAGAGGCGAAGACAAGTGAAGTTGTTGACAAAATCATGGATGCTTGGAAAGATTTGGTTTAATCTCCTACGGAGGATGCACATGCAAGTGCAGTAATGCGATTCAAAGATGTATGCAAACCATTTCCAAAGTTCCTTGACTATGTTCAAACCATAATATTGAACACCGTTAAGGAAAAATTTGTGAGGGCATGTACAAATAAAGTCTTGCATCTAGGTTGCAGAACCACCATTATGGAAAATTGAAAAAATAATTGAGGAGTAGTGTGGGAGATTTGGCATCATGTTGGGATGAAATAGACAAGATGTTGGCTATCCAATTGTCTGAGATACAAGCAAGTTTTGGGAGGAGCCGTACCATCTTAGAACATAGATACAAAGGAGACTTTTTGTACTATGAGTTGGAGGGTTATGTATCTAGACCCGCATTTTGTTTTATCTTTGAGGAAGCAAAGCAGTCCAAGACATTCGACTTTACTAAGAAAGATTGAGGTTGTGTTCAAAAGACATCATACAGGTTGCCTTGTGCATGTATTCTTGCCATGAAGAGAAAAGAAAAATTGCCTATTCGATTGGATGAAATAGAGCCTCATTGGAAAATGTTAAGTGTATGCGGAGAAGAGGTTGATGATGTTTTTTCGGTGATGGTGGAGTGGAATGACATTCAAGAACGTCTCAAAAAAAACCCCTTACAATATGAAACTCCACATCAAAGAGGTGATGCGTCAACTTGCATTTTCGAAAGACACAATGTTGTCTCCACCTCCAAGAAAGGTGGTAACCAAGGGAGCAAAAGAGGTATATGTGAGACATATTTCCCAATCCGAGGTGCTCCACCACTTAATCCACATTCCCACATCTTGTGTCTTGGCTTAATTCCCGACCACTTTCTTCATGTTTATTTGAAAGACGGCTGTCCATTACCACCACCTTGTATGGAGTGGAAGATTCACAATATTGGTGTGGAGGAGCAATGTGAGTTTGCATTTATGGATAGACAAGCTTTGTTCAAAGATCTCGTGTCTAAGGAGCCGACACCGCCAAAAAAACCAACACGTCACTTAATCCAATATATTGCGACACTCCCACTCGGGAAAAACCAAAAGGAGAATTTGAAGTAATTGAAGAAGATGAATATTATGCACTATCAAGAGCTAGTTAGATAGGCTACGACACTTTTTAGTCGGTGTTCGTCCTTTTTTTGTCGATATTACACCAACATATTTTTTTTTGTGGTCAATTATGTAACAACAATTTTTGTGGCCAATATGTAACTAAGATTATATAAATATATGACTTTTTTGTGATGGACAAAACATCAACCATTTTATTCATTATTATTATTGCTCGCATTTTATAAAATTACATGTCTCTAATTATTAAACTATTTATTTTATCTTTCATTTGATTTTATTCTTATACTTGTTATTCCATAAAATTTTGTGAAGTGAAAGATGTCTAAAGATGCACAAGTCAAAGTTGAAGCTCATGTCCGATACTCCCACGTGAAAAAGACGGTTAAGGTCTTTTTAACCCCACCGACAAGTTGGATGATTTGAAGGCACAACTTGACACATACTTTGTCTATCTAGGTGAAAATCAAATAACATCAAATGTATTTGTACATGTGCCATGCGTGGACCTGGGGGAGGATAAGGAGGAAGACTTTTGGAAGACGGTTTATTATCCAGATATTATCCGTGATGATTTCGATGTAGATTACATGTTTAGGTTAATGGTTAAAAATAACATTTTACATCTTTGTGTTCTCTCTATTGAAGTGTAATATATATTAACGTGTAATAGTGTAATATGTTCAAATTTGTGTCTCTAATGTTGCATTTTAATGAATTTGTGTCAAACTTGTGGATTGTGTATTTGTGGACAAATTTGTGTAATTTGAATAGTTTATGTGTGATTATGTGATTATGTGAGATTAACAACGAATTTGTGTAATTTGCATCGATTATGTGTGATTAAGTGTGATTAACGACGAAATTGTGTAATTTGGATCAATTATGTGATTTTGTGATTAACGACGAATTTGTGTAATTTGGATCGATAATGTGGTTATGTGTGATTGTGTTGTTGAAATGGTGTAATTTGGACCAATTATGAGTGTGTATTGATTACGGGTCATTAATGGCTTGGTTGACAACATTCAAAGCTGTTCTACTGCTACACCAGAAGCCAGCGTGAGTTAACTTACGCTGACCTGTAATCAGCGTGACTTAAGTCACACTTGGTATGTTGGCCGGTGACCGAGGGTGACTTAAGTCACGTAGTGGTCGGTTTTCAACGTGACTTAACTCACGCAGGTTACTGGCCAGCGTGACTTAACTCACGTAGGTTGGATGGTGGTTAAGACAGTGACCAATCAGCGAGGAGCTGTTACTTTTTTCGACCAATAGAATTCAAGCAAAAAATCTATAAATTAAAACCTTTTCTTTCATTTTTTTCTCATTCTCCCATTCTCCCGTCGATTAATCATAATGATCTTGTGCTGTTTTTTTATGATGGTGATTGAGACCATTATATTAATCGACGAGAGAATTTCTGAGTCCTATTAGGATCTGTGCGCACCTCGTTTTTTTCCTCGGGAAAAAGACGCGCAAATCCTCCGAGGACGTCCTCGAACGCTCGGAGGGCCTTTGTGAAGCCGCCACCAAAGTTTTTGTGTAAAGGGAACGTTGATAAACCCTTAAGTTTTTTTTTGTTGTAAAGGGAAACGATAATAAAACCCTTTGACGATGAGGATAAGGATTAGGTCATCGCAACCATTGTCGGGTTCGGGAGTCGGTTACGCGAGGGGAAGGTATTAGCACCCCTCACGTCCGTTGTACTCAACGGGAACCTTCTATTTGGTTAAAGCTTGAATTGTTTTTTTAATACTTTGCGTGCATGTTCATTTATGTTAAAAATATAATAAAGGGGGGGAAAGAGATAAAAACAAACGAAAAAAAAAAAAAAAAGTTTTTATTATTGTGCTTGACAAGATGTCGATCTTGCTCCTACGTATCTCCCGGTAGTCGGAGAATTCAAAGCATACGTAGTTCTTTGGTAGAAAAACGTATATGTGTTGGTTGATTTTAACTTGGACGATGTTTTAACCGAATTCTTGCGATTAAACGTAGCTTGTATGCTCGCACTTGGAGACTTATTAAGCGTTCGTTCGCGAATCACATTAGAATTGTTAAAAGGTACGTCCGTTAGGGTAGAGGGTTGAATTGGTCGCTATGGGACCAAGGGAGGTGCAATGGACTCAAACGAGTCAAACATTGACCGAGTGGACTCCGAAGAGTCGGGCGATTGTTCGATTGATCCACTGAGATCAAGAACGGGTACAATGGACTCGGACGAGTCGAACATTGACCGAGTGGACTCTAACGAGTCGAGGGGTTGAGTCTAATGGCCAACGGGGGACCAAAAGGCTTGGATTGACCACAAGGGGCCAAGATTTGGTTTGGTTAGGGTTGTACATATTAAAAAAAGGAATGACGATTGTCCGAGCGACGAGACATACGTCACGCATTCGTACAATCGGGGCGATGGAGAGACATACGTCACACCATCCCTTTTTCATTCATGTTTTTGGGTTGAATTCTTTAGAAATCCCAAGGTATGTCAAAACATATGGTTTGAAAACCCAAAAATGGGAAGGTTTAGCAAATTTGCTAGAAAACGCGCAAGTTCGTCTCATTTTGCGAAAATGCGAACGTAAACGGTGTATGTTCATCTTTGAGTTTTGAACATCATGAACAATATTTATTGTTCAAGTTTAGATTGAAATGATGAACATAGCTTGTTTGTTCATGTGGTTTTGAAAGTTTGGGAACATAACTTGCTTTGCAAGTTACCCACAAAATGTTCATACGAACTTGTGATTTTGCCAAAATTATGCAAAAGCCTTGTTATGGTTTGAAGAACATGGGTTTAAAAACTCTTAGGTTCTGAGCTCTGGGGCTAGAACCTCAAAAATTGGTTGTTTTGACACAAAAACTCAGGTTCTGAGTTCTGTCATGGTCGCACTGCGACCATGACTTCGCACTGCGAAGCATGCGAAATTTTGGGTTCAGAAGTTGTTTCTGAACTTTTGTTCAGAAACAACTTCTGAACACACTCAGGACCTTATATATGGGTGAAAAACTTTGAGTTTTTGGGGTGAAAAAGGTTGGACAAACCAGTTTTGATGTTTTGAAAACCTTGGGATTTCTTTGAAATTCAAAAAGGGTTTTTTAGAATCAAAAGGTTTTGAGCCAAAATAGCTATGCAAACACAATTAAAAAAGCAAGATAAAGAGCTTAGTAACTTACAGAACTCCTTAGCAAAGCTCCAGCTGCACTTGATTTTATTTGGTTGAAGGCTTGTGCAAGAGGTTTGAGTATTTGTGATGGTTTTGGAACTTTGTAATGCTTTGTGTGGATTGGTTTTTTCTGGTTGTTTGTGGAGATTTGTAGGTTGAAATGAGTAGAGTTTCTGCTCTTTTAATGTTGTGTTAACTGTGTTTGTTCCCTTGGGCATTGCCTTCTATTTATAGGCCAAAATCAAATCTTTGTCATCATTACACAATCCCAAAATTCAGCTGATTTGTGGCCAAGATCAAGCTGAATCCCTTTGCATTAAATGCTAATGGATAGAGGCAACCCTGCCTTGTACCAAGGGGCAAGATCCAGCTTGATTTCAGCCACAAATTCAACTATTTCTAGAAGGTAATGATGAAGAACAAAGCTGATTTGCAATTGGTTAATGCTTGGGGATCAATCCTTGCAATCTCAATGGTTGGTCAACAAAAACGTGCACTGTAATGTGCAGAGATTGAGGGATGAAAAGGCTAAAATTGGCTGGTGTGAGAGGGTGAAAAGCTGCTGCAAAACAGAGTAGGCACTCATGGCTTTTCAAGTGAGAAATCCAGCTGGTTTGACTGGTTTTTGGGGCAGCAAGCAGGAGGAAAGTCCTCAAGCAGGTGGCTGGCAACCTTGTGGTGGTTAGCAGGTCACCTGGGAGGGACTAGAGCTGCCGAAGGGCAAGCCCACTTGCTTGTCACATGCTAGGTTGGAAGAAAAAGCTTCCAACCTTGGCATTAATGGCAAGTCCTTCAACTCTGGCTTTGCTTGGCCCAATTAGCCATGAATGCTACTTAAAATAAATATGGAAATGACATGCAACAGATTCTGGAATTAAATCCAAGAAACCAAAAATCTGCAGAAAAATCGCAGACTTCGCAGTGCGAAGTGAGCTTCGCATTGCGAAGTCCTCAATTTTGAAAAGTTGACTTTTCTGTTGACTTTTGTTGACTTTTGACTTTTTCCCCCTCTTTTGACTCTTTTTTTGATTTTTGTTTTAAAATGCGTAGGACAAAATTAGGGTACTACAGGATCATTATGATTAATCGATACAAATCCGTCCTAATTGTTCTGGCGGTAAAGGTGGTTATGGTGGGTTTTACGCTGGGAGTATTTTGGTCAGTTTATATGGGAATGAACAATTTTGTATGAGAGAAGATCAATTTTCTAAAAGAAAAAGATAATCTAGGCTCAATTAGCAAAACTAAAAAAAGGGTCCAATAAACTTAACTTACTAGCTCATGTTCCTTCTTCAATTAAGTAGACTTGTTCTGTAGAAACCTAAACCTAATAGATTGTCTCCGGCCGCCTCCCATTCCGTTCTTCAAACTTCAGCCTTCCTAGCTTCTTCTTCTCTTTTCACTCATCCGACCACAACCTTTGTTTCTTCTCTAATCTATTTCATTTTGTTCTCATTCTCGTCTCTTAGATCTGCTTCCACTATCCTCTCTTCCCTTAGTCATAAAGCCTTGAATTGAAACTCTGTTTTTTTTTTTTATAAATTAAAAGGAAACAACTAACAAGCAAAAAACAAACGGGGAAAATACTCTGTTTTCAGGACCGTCCAGTTTATATAAACCGCGTTCGGTTCACTGATTTTTCCGGTTAAGGACGGTTTTATCTGATTTTCACGGTTTTTCCACCGGTTTTCTTGACTTCTGGTTTTCTAAGGGTGTCCGGACCGGAACCAAGTCCGGTTTCCGGTCGAACCGTCCTGTCCGATTTTAAAAAGTAGTATGGTCCACATTTCCTTCATATCGGGTTCACCTAAAATTTATACGTAAAAAGTAGTCATATTTTCATGATATGAGATCAAAGCAATGGACCTCTTTAACACCATCAAATTTATCCACTCAACTTTAACATCAAAACAATCATAGGGTATCGGTGTTAGGAAGAATGCCTCATTGCTCAAGTTAAATGATACCAAACATGGTCCATCAAGGCTATGGTTTTTACACGACCAATGACACGCTCCATCCATGTAGACATGAGTGTTATGAAGAATGCAACATTGAATGTTGAAGATGCAACATGTAACAGCCCGATTTTTAGTATTAGATTTATTTAACATTATTATTTATTATATTTTTTAATTGTTTATGTTATTGGGAATTGTTGAGTTAGTGGATTTTTAGTGATTGAGGGTTTAGACCTAAAAAAGTTAATAAGATTTTCAGTCCCTCGCCAAAAATTCCTCTAAACAAAAGTCCCTTGCCGAAATATTACACATATATTTAGTGATGTGTTGCAACATCAATTGATAAGATATGACAAGTCATATGTTTTTAACTCATTAAATAATGCGGCAACACATTATTGAATGCATGTGTACAACTTTTATATTCTGACAATGTATATAAATTAAACTCTAAGTCATTTTGTCAAAAAAATTACAAACTAAGCTTTTTGTGTATGTTAAACACTTTATACTTACTAGCGTTCAGTACGTGTCAATATGTCTACTCTTTTTTATTGCGCCAATACATATAAATTAAAAACAATATTTTGTATGAAATTAGTTCGATTTTGATTAAAATTATATGTATAGATGTCTCTGATAACAAATTGTAACAACATGCTTATCTTTTTAAATTACACCAACAATATAACAAATATAATAAAAAAATTAATTAATGGATGCTTAACCTTATATTGTAGTGAGGTTGTTCCTATTTTAATGAGGTTTAATTATTTTTTAATTAGTAATTTAAGTAATATTATAAAAGGGATAACATAGCAAATAAAATACTTAATTAGTAATTTAAGTAATATTATAAAAGGGATAACATAGCAAATAAAATACTTTTAATGAGGGGAAAAATTGGAAAGTGAAAAATCAATCCCAAATCCATGTACTTTCTTTACATATAGTATTAGCGTTCAAATTGACAGTCTGTGCCTAAATCCGTGTTCGTCTGTCCCCTCTTTTTATTGGACTAATACATATAAATTACGAACAATGATTAAAATTATATGCATAGATAATAGATATTTTGCACTTTTATATTGTAACAAACTATACTTATATTTTTTTTAATGATAACAACAATATAACAAATACAATATAACTTAAAAAAACAAATATAATATAAATTATCCTTTTGAGTAACACAAACCAAATATCATTTTTTATAGTCAAATTTTTATGGAACATCCTTTCAAAAGGCATGCGAGCCACAAAGTGAAGAGCAAGAGAACTATCATCTTAGTTTAGTGTAAAATTAGAAAACCCATTTTATCCTTAAAAAATAAGAGAAAACAATTTTAGTTCCCCATGACTGAATAAGTTAATAACATCAGATCTTTATCACATTTAAAGTCAAAAGTAGGAACAATTTATGCATTTTTTATCTTTCAATGATAAAGATAGGCTAAAGGAAGAAAAAGGGAGTAGATTAAATTTTATCATCCTTATATCAATTTTAAGAAATAAAATATCGAAGTAATTCTATTTCAACTTAGAATTATAATATAGTAATAATTAAAATAAAAATAAACAATATCAAATGATAAAATTTGGTTCAAAACTTCAAGCTTATCTTTTGTGATGATGAAAGGTAGCTAAAGTTTTAATTCGAAAAAAGCGGACCAACCAAGTTTGCACTCAAGTTTTTCTTAAAGTGAGAACATTGTTATCAAGCCACAAGTGTTTGGGAAAAGCCTGGACTCTACATCAGATTGGTTCTCAGAGGAAGTGATCAAGATCACTGGTAATGGGGTAACACGTCTTTTGGAGTGAACCTTGAGTGAGAAGCTATGAATTACATATACTCTTTGGAATAGACGTATTCTGGTGTCGGAGACGCGGCACGGCACCAACAAATATGATTACACCGAATTATGTAATTTTCCTCTATTGTTAACAATGTCATCATGTCAGTGTCTGTGTGTGTTGTGTAAAGTCTCCATCCCGAGAACATAAAATAAAGATAAACCGCACATTTATCATACATCGGGACCTTACGAACAAACATACAACTCATCATATAACATAATATGAAAATTAACTCCAACATAATCATTGCACAACGGAATAAATCTCATAATCAACATCTCATAAATGTCATGTCTCGGTTCATAACATATAACTCAACATAAATGTCTCAACAATGGTTTAATCATAAGATCACATATCATAGCATCAAATAAAACAAAATCCCAACATCCTAAATCAGAGCTCCTAAGCTAGACTCCTCAAGCAAAGCGGATAAATACGAGTAGGCAAACGCCATCCTCGGCATACTCACAATCAAGCTACTCCTCAACCTGCAAGTCTACATCCACAAGGGTAAAATCCACGGATGAGGCGACAACAAAATCACTAGAGGGTAATATATATGTTCATCATAAAGGAATAATAAACTCATGTATGTCAGGCAAACAACATCATAAACATCATATATACATTGATAAACAAGCCTAGTTACATACCGCAACATGCATATCACATTTACATTCAATTACCATATTAATCGAAATCCTTAAACATATATCAAACACTCAAGAGTTCAATTTCATAATCGTTTACTCAAGTCACAACAATATCATCAAATATCCATTTGTAATTCAATTGCAATCTCAAACAATCGCCAATTAAGCATTTACCACATAAATGCACAAGTTCACACCAAAACATTACCAAACACAACTCATGTGCATGCAATGTGCCTATAGACTCTAAATGCATGTGGTACCGGGTTTTGGATGTTGGAGTTATTTTACCGATTGATCCCATCGCCACTTTCATCGCCACTATCATCGTCACTTAACATCGTCACTAAACTTGACTCATGAATAAATGCATGATCATATTTTCGACTTAACATCAAACACACATAAGACTCGACAACAACATCATCAACAATCATAATATATTCTTTCATATGATCATCATCACTTTATTAAACATCGTCACTTAATCAAACATCGTCACTTAATTCATAACATGTATCATTATCATCCACACAATCACATCATTCATATATTCAAGCAAGGTGACTTTAACTCATCGATCCATCATCATTACTTATCATTCATAACTCATTACATGTAATTACTAAGTCAAAGTTCTCGTCGTAACTCAATTCAAAGACTAATTATAAGTCCGTCTCTAATCAATTAACCCTTAAGTCTTACTATACTTATGTCCAAGTTAATCAATCATAAACATCTTCATCACACACCTACTAATCAAGTTTAAAAGTTTGGGAACCATTTAGGGTCATTGGATACCTCAAAAAGTAATAAAAATAGGGTTTCCCAACTCAAGAAGGATGGCATGGTCGTGCCAAAAAGTGCACGGTCGTGCCCTCCTAGGCAGCAGGATCACGCACGGCCGTGCCAAAGGGGTGCACGGTCGTGCTCCCTATGCAGGTGAGGGGTAGCATATTTTTTGTTCTGTGTTCGCGAAAATACCGTTTTTCAATATCGTTTTCAATCCAAATTGCACCAAATTTGTCCCTACGCCTTAAACTCAACAGACCCAATCATCTACTACTTAACGTAGCTTAAAACAACTTAATCATAAGCATTTAACTTCAACCTAATCCAATTAAATCAATATCGTCTCAAAAATCCATTTTTCTTTCAAAACAACTTAAATTCACAAACAGAACTTTACAACAACAATCCTAACTTGGTCTCAAAAAAAAAAACAACAATCCTAACTTTCTAATCACATCACCATGTTCATAATCACTTAATTAAGCAACATGAATCCACTTAAACTCATTTCATCAACAATTCTATCATTTTCACCAACTTAAGCAAAAATTCACATAAACAACAACAACCACAAATTCAACATAATCCAAACTTCACAACTTCATGAATTCATAACTCAATCACATACCCATGCTTATAATCAACTCAATTAAGCAAATCAACGCCAATCATCATGGTTCTCGTCAAATTCACCAATTTTCACAAAGTTACCAAATAGCATAATCAAACATGAGTTTTGATGAAATAACAACATCAATTCAACAACTTAACACATACTTAATTCAACCATCAACAAAGAGCACGAAATTCAACACACTTAATCATAATTCATCAATTTAAGCAATAAGCTAAAAAGTTCCTAAACACCCAATTGTTTCTTAAACCCATATGTTAAACATAATCTCCCCTCTTACCTTAATTTTTCACTTCTCTTGCTACTTATAGTTGAATCTTCCCCTCTCCTCTTGGTTCTCCTAGCTTTCCTCTTCTCCAAGCCTCTTTCTCTCTATCTCTCTCTCTTGCCTCTCAAAATTTATGACACTAATGAATAACCTAATTCCTCTAACACTACTAACTTTGTTTATATATAAATGGGCTAGGTTAATCTCCTTAATGGACTTAGTTATATTCTAACTCACAATTATTTCACTACTCATTCTCCATCACTTAAACCCCCATTTAATATTTCCCCACAACTCTCTAAATTCAAATTTTAAACTTCTAACATATTACAAAACTGCCACTCACCCCTAAATTACCAAAATACCCTTCATATCCCAAAATCCAATAAATCACCAAAATAAACAATTAAACACATGTAAACAATTCAATAAATCAAATCCTAAAAATCGGGATGTTACATGTTGTGTCCGATATTTGTTGATTTTTGATTTCCAAACTGTTGTATTTGGATTTTCAAATTCGATTTTGAAAGAGAATGTCTACCGAAGTTGTTACTAGGTTGAGTCACAACTAGAACGATCTCTTTAAGACGTTTCGTGGCGCTGCCCAAATTTGTGAAAGGCAGACTATCAACCGCACCGCCTCCAAGATAAAACAAGCATAACTACAACTGTGCGGTTAACTACTGCATTGTAGAAAACCGTTTGAGATTTACACCTAAAATATGGTATTATGACCACTCTTTAATACTGAAACCACTCTAATATGGTACTGTGACCACTCTATTATTGTGCTAGGACCACTCAACTATGGTGTTATCACCATTCTAACCTTTAACTTCTCCAAACTATCAATATGGTACTACGATGATCCAAATATGATGATGCCACCATTCTGACTTTTTAACATCTCCAAAAAGGGACTATGATCTTAAAAGTACTCTTTATTCTGAAGGGACATAAATTATCGAATGGACTATGCTCTTAAGACCATTCTTAATTCCGGAGGGACATTATACCGAATATGGACTAAGATCTTAAGAACACTCTTAATTTCGAAGGGACATAAAAAGAAGATGAGGAGAAGAATAACTCGTTAACACAAGCTGAAGGAAGAAGAGAGAAAGAGTTCTCGACAACTCAACATAACTCTTTGGTGTGATTTTTGAACTGAGTAGAGTCCTCTATTTATATATAGTTTTTGTAACTGGTTTAGCTAAAATTGCGGCAGCAGTTACTCTAGTGGATAAGATCAAAAGAAAACTTAACCACTAATCAGTTCAACAACTTTTGTGGATAAGATAAAAAAGAAACAAATCCACAAAAATGGAGGAAACAAACTCATTGGATATGAATGAAGAAAGATAAGAAACTCAGTTGAATTCTTATTCTGGGAAGTGATATCCATTTTTATCATTATCAAGTATTTAAAATTAAGAGTAAATTACACTCCCCTCCCCTCAAAGATGTTTGAATTACACTCCCCTCCCCTCTTATGTTAAAATATACACTCCCCTCCCCTCTTATACAAAACATATTAGAAATTTTTTCACTTCCCACCCCTGAAAGAAGCTTGAATTACATTCCCCACCCCTCTTATGTTAAAATCTACAATTTCCTCCCTTAATAAGTTTTTTTTTTATTTCTAGTAATTTATTAAAAAAAAAAAATCAAACACGCTCCAAAGAAAAATAGTATTCTGGGTCCACATTAATATAATCAAAATTCAAATTCAAATTTTTCTCTATTTTTTATTCACAATTTCATTAACATCTAGTTTTAAACCCTATTACAAATTATAAATATAAAACAACACAAAATAAAATTAAAATGAGTGAAAATTACTAAAGTCGATAAAATATGATTATTTAAAAATGAATTTGATATTCTAAGTTATAAAATTAATAACAAAATATTTAAATTTAATCAACATTGACATTTAAATTACAAATAAATGATTTTTTTTCTTAATTGGTGTTTTAAAATTAGTAGATATCGTAAAAATATTTATTTATGTTAAATTAGATTAAATTGTAGTGCATAATTAATTATTAAGGGAGGAGGTTGTAATTCAAGCATCTCATGGGGGAGGGGAGTATAAGTTTTATTTTTCAAGGGAGGGGAATGTATATTCTAACTTAAGAGGGGAAGAGAGTGTAATTCAAGCTTCTTTTAGGGGAGGGGAGTGTAATTTACTCTAAAATTAAATATTGCAATTTAAACACTACTATTGTGTGTGTTCTATTTTATGTGGGACCCCCACTCTATTTTTTCAATTCACATCACATTAGTTCAAAGTCTTATTACTTGATGTTTAATTTTCCAATTTCCTTCCAACTTCACACTAATGTTCTAACATTATCCGCGTCCGTATACGTACTTCAGGAAACCCTCGTTGAGGGGTTCGTAGCTCTCCTTTCTAGGTTATCAACTTTCCACTTCACGGAATTATTTGTTAAGAAGGTCAATTATGGGTAACTCTTTCTCAAAATTTGCTTCTTTAATTATCGCTCTTTCCGGTTAACGCCGCTATAAATAGGGAGTGTGAGTTTAGTGTCTCATTGTCCAATTCTACTTGAGCTTTGACTCAGTCTAATGTCTTCGAGACACACATACTAGCTTACATAGCCCTCGCCTAATGATGGACGAAATTGGCAAGTACACCAAATTGTAACAAGTAATAAAGTAGTAAGTTTATCGTTATCCATAGGGATTGTCGTTCAACTTAGCAATTAATAAAACTTATTTCAAAGAGTGAATTTAAAAGAGAATTTAATAGAGTTGCAGGGTTTAATTACCCTGCCCAATGCAAAATTAGGTTTGTGATTCAGATTATTAGCGGCGATGAGGAAATTCTTGAACCCCCCTTCGTCATTGTTGGAATTAACATAGAAAACAATCACTTATGTGGTGTCTAGTCATGATATACTGAAACTAAGAATTAAAACTCCATTAAAAATCTTACGACAACGTATGTCCGAGTTAACCTAGTTATACTACGGTGTTCCCCAAAGAAGAGAGTAGAAAACGTTAGATTTTAAGCTTGAATTTCATTAACAACATTATGAAATAAGTAACAGCCATGAACGGATAAAGAATTTTGGGTTGTCAATCATACTTTTCATCTACGAATCAATTTTCAAGATTATGATACGAAGATCTCTTTTGAAAAAGTATTAAGAACAAGCAAGGACTAATTTAAATCGGACATAAGAAAAACATAACTGAATGAAAACTTTGTTAATTGAATCCACCAAATAAGAAGGGGTTCATCTTAGAACCATAATCAAGAGGTTTAGTTGCTCATGACAACATACATCATAACAAAACAATAGAAAAACATACTTTAGAGAGAACAAGAGGAGGATGGAGATCCTGCCTTGGAACTCTGACGCTTGACCCTTGCCTTAGATAGCTAGATTTATGAATGAATAATAATGTGTGCAATGGTCTCTATTTATAGCAAATGATTACTTATGGTTTAAGAGAAGAAAATTGAGTTTTTTGCATCGATACAACTTGGAAAACAAGTAAACTGCCAATTCTGGCCCCAGCTGGACGCATGGGCGCATAGAACTAGGCGCAGGGATGCCTGAGGCAGTAGCAAATGCTGCTTCAGGCGCATGGGCGCATGTGCCAGGAACAAGGACTCTTGTGGCAGCCTTTCCTTTGCGATTTCTTGCGTTTTTGTCCCGTTTTCGATCGTTCTTCCGTCTGAAAACTCCTAGGAACTTAATATGAATTTTCTTCACTTTATATTGTCTTAAAAAAACCTTTTAGGAACCATTGGTCTTCAATTTCATATCCTTGATCCTTCACGTGATGTCTTGATTTGTCGATTTACAAGATTTCTCACTACAAAACACTCAAAACACCTATGAAGTTGCATGATCTAAGATAAAAATGAATTACAAAGACTCGAGTGAAAATAATACAATATGTTCCTTAAACCATTGACAACTCCTCTAACTCTCGTCTTATCTGTCTTTAAATGCAAAGAAAAGTACTAAAAATATAGCCAAAAATATGCTCCGTCATCACCTAACTTTCCATCGACTGAAAAAACTCGTCTAATCTCTAACTGTCTATCTCCAATTTCAACTAACATAATAATTATTTTTAAGTTTAAACACCGTACCAAAAAAAAAAATCAAATTCTCCTAACAGAATTAATAATTAACAGAATCGAATTATAATTCCTATATGTAACATGATAAAGTTTTGTCTCTCCTTTTTATCATTTATTTCCTTTAAATTGCGAAGAAATTATTTTGATACGAGAAGTGTTAATATAGTTTATTTCATTTCTCTCTTTTACATATTCTCATCTCCAAAAATATAATATTTTATAAACTTATCTCTAAATAAAATTTAAACTTGTCTTTAAATTTGAATTTTTCTTCATCACTCCTTTCCAAAAGTCAATGCTCTATGTTCTTTCCTTGTTACTCAAGAATTTGAATTTTTCTTCATCACTCCTTTCGAAAAGTCAATGCTCTAGGTTCTTTCCTTACTCTGTAGTTATTGCAACGAAATCACCTAGAAAATAAAAAACAACACACCAAACCACAAAATCAATCAATTTCCACCCTTTAAAAACACACACAAACACATATTCATCAACCACCAAAAACCCATCATCATCACAAAAATATTCAAATCTCATCAAAATGTGTTGCAGACCTCGTTGGTTTTGGTGCTTCTATTGCACAATCTATGCCGTTATGTTCTTTTTCATGATTACCGCAGTCATATTCTGGATAGTAATCTCCCCCTCAAGCGTGAAATTCCACATAACAGATGTTACTCTCACCGAGTTCAACATCACAAACAACAACACCTTATACTACAATTTCAAAGTCAATGTCACAGTACGAAACCCTAACAACAACATCATAGTCTATTACCGAAGAATCACCGCGATTGCTTGGTACAAAGACAATGATTTTGGTTATGCGAGTTTGACACCGTTCGATCAAGGACACAAGAATACAACATTTCTTGGACCTATAGAGTTTAAAGGGAATACTAAGATCAACCTAGGACGTCAACAACTTGACGAGTATTTTGAGGAGAGGCGTCTCGGGATTCACAATGATTTGGCTGTTGATTTTGATGTTCGAATTAGAGCTAAGTTTGGAAGCTTTTATAAGAGTGGTCGGTTTAATCCGCCAGTTGTGCAGTGTCGTCGCTTGAGTGTTCCTTTGATTTCATCTTCCAAAGGAAACTCATCATCTTCATCAACATTTTCCTTTAGTGATAGAAGATGTAGCAGTGGTTCTTTCTTTACAGATCGTGATGCTGATGCAGGAGCTTAATATGTATATAACAATGTGAATTTGTATACTTTTTTTTTTCACTCTTATTTCACTGTAAATTTCAGTGTGTTATAGTGTTACTTGAACATAAAAGTACAGATACCCTCATCTCTTATTTACTTTTTATGATCTTGTACAATTTTTGCATCTTTAAAAATATGATTTAATTTGTATTCACCGTCACTATTCAGAGTTATTATATTGTAAATCAAACATAATCGTCATATCATTATAAATTTTGACTTCTATTCCAACCACTTTTTAAAGTCACCCATATAATTGATAATGATGCGCTGATGGAGTAAAAAAAATTACACCGACAATCCATGAAAATTAACTCTAAAAGATACACACCAAAATCAAAGACATTGTATTTGAAATAAAATATTTGATGTCCAAGAATCATTTTCATATATATTACTCACCTCATTTGTCTTACAAAATGTTATTCAGTTATAAGTAGTTAATATATTTTTTTTTTGGGAGAAAGTAGTTAATATATTTAAAAATTGCGTTATATGTCTCTCACTTATAAACATTTTACAATTTATCACATTTTATATAAGACTCTCAAAAAGTGCAAATTATACACCATTATTTTTCGGAGAAACTGAAACAGAGAAGTGTGTCTTACCATAATTGCTTACTTGAAGGCTTTTCTTGTTTGGAAACTAACTTGATGGCTTTATTTGATTTTCATTTTTAAAATTTTCAAAATCAAAAGTACATATAATATGCGGAGGTTTGACATTGTGTGTTGTATTAATTTCAATTTTGGTGACATAATTACGGAGAAAATAAGAATGGTACCATAAGGGTCTGTACTACACCTACCCCAGACTTGAATACAAGAAAGAAAAAAAAGTCAAACAAAGTTGATGTATTCGGTCAAAAGTTTGAACCAAAAACATCTGTTTTATTTGACTTTTTTCACTTATATTTGATATCGGATGAAGTATAAACATACTGAATGACCCTTCCTCTCAAAATGAACAATGTTCATAACAAGAGGAATGCTTGACATTGACATATTGCGTTGGAAAAGTCATAAATAAAAGGGTTAAATATGTTTTAAGTCCCTACAAAATTACAAGCTTTCAAGTTTAGTCCATACAAAAAATTATTCACTTTTAGTCTCTATTTGCATTTTATAGGGACTATTTTGGAGGACTAAAAGTTTCCATATTTTGTAAAAAGTTTTCAAAATAGGGACTATTCTTACAAATTACAATATTATGGAGGACTAAAATTACTATTAAAATTTTATAGAGACTAAACTTGAAAATTTGTGATTATATAGGAACTAAAAACATACTTAACCCTAAATAAAATAATTGGTTAATTTTTGTGCAACTTGAAGTTTAATATTTAGTATCTGGGTTGACGAGGGTGGCACTAATTTATAGCAGCTGGATGGCCGGATTGTTGGCATGAATGGTTAAATATTTGGGTTAACTCTTATTCACAAGAAGAAATTGGATGCATCATATTCACAAGAGAATAAGAGTTAGCATGATCGATTATTGATACTCATGTTAACATTGTCAAAATCAGAGTTTAAACAAATTCGTTTTATATATGTAAAACCAACTCATAAACTCGACTAGTAGATTTGTACACGAGTTTACAAATGTGTGTGTATGTGACATATACATAAATACTTATGTGATACACTAATGTATCGATATATAATTCAAAATTTCAATTCAAATATAAATAAAAAATATGACCACACCGTCCACATGCAAAATCATTTATTGTCTAAGACCACATCGTTTAGAAGTTTGATCTTGCTCAAAGTAGATCAAACAAACGTTTAAAAGAACAATCAAGACTAAAATTGAACAAATTTTTATAAGGACTAAACTTGAAAATTGTGAATTTTGTATGGGATAAAAATGTATTTAACCCTAGACTTATTCATTAAGCGAAAAATATATGTATGTAAAATGTAAATTAAAGAAGCAAAAAAATAAAAACCGACAATATTAGTTAATTATTTTAGAAAAGTTGAGATCAATGACGCTCCAAAGAGTCAAATATGTTCATAATAGACTATGTACTAGATAGACTAGTGATGTATTTTTTTTTTAAATGTAAACATATAAGTTGTTTGCAAGAACTCATCGTCAATTTCGTTTCGGTCTTGTCTTAACAATTTTTTTATTTTTTAAAAATGTTTTTTCTATAGCTGTTGTAGAGACGGAAAGGGTCAAAATAAAATGAATAGATATGTCAATCAAGCGATAATTTTTTGACTTGTCTTTGTTTCTATTAATTTTTTTTTTTACAAATAGACTTAATTATACTGAGGTAGCTAAATATAAAAATATACTAAATCATTCAAATTAAATAAGTTTTGGGGTAGCCAATGCTATCCATTCCTTCAAAAGGTTCCGCCTCTAATACTTGTGATTCGAACACAAGATCTTGATTAAAGGATTCAAATAAGTTTCATTTGGATTAATGTAATGTTGGCATATTTTGTCAACAGAGAGTTGACATTGTGTGTTACATTAATTTCAATTTTGGTGACTTGTGAAATTCACACACGCGGAAATAGTTGAGAAAATAAGAATGCTAAGGTGTTTTTTTTTTGTTACAAGAATGCTAATGTGTTTGCTCAAGAAAAAGAAAAGAATGGTAATTTGTGTGTATTTATAGTTTATTTATAGCTTGACAAAGGGATATATAAACTAACTAATCATTCCTCTCAAAATGAATAGTTTTCAAAGCAAGAGGAATATTTGACATTGGCATATTGCTTTTGAAAAGTCAAAAACGAAATAATTGATTAATTTCTGTTCAACTAGAAGTTTAATACGATATATATCTTATTTTCTTTTCATTTTTTACAATAGTTTAATAGATGAGGGTGGCATTAAATTATAGAGAGATGGCAGTGTGCCCATTGATGGCATGAATGATGGCATAAAGGTTTTTATTACTCAAATACACAAGAAGGAATTGAATGTATCATACTCACAAGAAAAGAAGAGTTAGCAGGATCCATTGATACTCAATGTTAAACTCCACATAATAATATACCTTACAAAAAATGGTAGTCGTTTGTTGATGCATTTGAAAGCAAATTTAAATAGGGGACGAAACTATTTTTTAACTACTATTCCATCAATTTTAAGACGTTTTGTAGCACAGTCTGAAATTGTGCAAGCAGAATATCAATCACGACGTCTCCATGATAAAACAATCAACTACAACTGTATTGGAGTCATATTGTACAGTAGGATCAGTTCTAAAAATACACATTTAATATGATACTTAGACCACTTGATATGGTATTTAAATCACTCAATATGATACAGGACTACTTTAACTTCTTAAGGGACAAATTAGGCAAAGGGACTTTTCTAAAGGGATAAAAAGAAAAGGGGGAAGTTGGCTCGAAAATGCGTCGAGGAGAGAGAGAGAGAGAGAGAGAGAGAGAGAGAGAGAGAGAGAGAGAGAGAGAGAGAGAGAGAGAGAGAGAGAGAGAGAGAGAGAGAGAGAGAGAGAGAGAGAGAGAGAGAGAGAGAGAGCCGGAAGGTTGCGTGGTTCTGGTGTGAGGAGAAGTGAGGGAGAGGCACTCCTTATATAGGCGACGAGCCAAAATCGGTTACAAGACCAACTAGGTTATGAATGGTGCCGTCTCCCCTAATTAAAGGAATGATACTCAATGGAGGATCCATTGATACTCAATGTTAAACATGACATAGTAAATTCATTATATATGACACTTCTGATTACCCTTGGGATGAATAAAACAAGTTGAACTATACATATTCAAGTTCAATTCATTTAATTAACTAGATTGATATTCAACTTAAGTTCGATTCATTTAATTCATGAATCAAAGTTTATCGAATTATTTATCGAATCGAGTCTCAAACTATTTTCGAGTTGGTTTGTTTATTGTCAACCCTAATTCACCAACACTTTGTTTTCCTACAACTAAGCATGTCCATGTGTAAGTTAAATAGTGACAGTTTTACTTTGTTATCATAAGGAACGAAGTTCAAATACACCTGAAAATATTGTATAATAATGACAATTAATATCACTTTGATTAATAATAGTTTTATATTTCCCCATTTTTTAAAAGATTTACAACTAAGCACCAAAAGAATAGTGAAGGTGGGTCACTCGCAGTAACTTCTAACAACAACATCATGAAATTGAACTTTCTCCGGTCACGTAATCAATGACTACGCTGCTGTTAGATCTTGATTGAACGGTTCAAATCTCAAACAATTTTTTTTTTAAAATTTAAAATTACGACGTTTGAGATCAGACGGTCACCGATTACATGCAGACAACGAAAATCGGTTCCAACATCATCCACAATGGCAACTTGACAAATGAAAACAAAACATTTTGACATCAACGTAAAATAGAACATATGAATCCACTTAGTTTGGCAGCAACTTTACGACTACTAAACAACATCACCAAAACACCAGAACTTGAATTCAAGATAAAGTGCACAGCAAACAAAATTAAATGTCATTTTTTGGAACTTGGGACCTGGTTTCACCAAAATTACATGCCATCTATTAGAACAAAATTGATTTTTCATGTTCTTCAAATTTACAAATTTAAGGATTTAATTTGTATACATTGTCAATGCAAAACATTTTTACACACACTTTTAATCATATTTCACCATATAAATATTTGGAAAAATATTTTAGAATCAAATACAGCAAAGTTCTTGATGTTATTCAATTAAGGTACCGTTTGACCCGGCTTTTTTTCTACTTCTCCACAATTTGAAGGAGAAGGTAGACCAAACACAATATCTATTAAGTACTTACTAAAAAAATATTTTAAACATTTTTTCCTTTCAAAAAATATTTTAACAATTTTTTATTTATTATATATTTGTACAATATTTTTTCAAAGAACGTTTAACTTAAAAATAGCTTTAAAACTAACAAAATAATAAAGTAACCAAACAACTTTAACTTCTTTCTTAAAACCCTTAATTTTAACTTTGTTTTAAAGTAGCTTTTGGACTGTAAAAAAGTCAGGTCAAACGATGCCTAAATGTATGCATAAAAATGTTTAGCACTTAAGATCTTCTATTTAGTATATATGAGCATATTAAGCTCGATAGTAGGCATGGCATTTTACAAGAAAAGAACACGAAATCACCTAGGCAAGTTTGATATTTTATATTTCATTACTCTATATTTGTAATATCCTCAAGTATGATATTTTATATTTCATTACTCTATATTAAAGAGTTAGGCTTCAAAAGTCAATGCTACTAGATTCTCTCTTCAGTATTTTGCAACGAAATGACCTAGAAAATCAAAAGAACCACACCATACCCAAAAATCCATCTATTTCCACCCTTTTAAAAACACATAACTTTGTACCATAAAATTCATCAACCACAAAACTTAATCATCACAAGAAAAATTCAAAAACCTCATCACCAACATGTGCTGCCGACCTCATTTGTTCTGGTGCCTCTATTGCACAATCTACGCGGTTATATTCTTCTTCATGTCTTTCTCGATCATCGTCTGGATAGTAATCTCCCCCTCAAGCGTGAAATTCCACATAACAGACGCTACTCTCACCGAGTTCAACCTCACAAACAACAACAACACCTTATACTACAATTTCAAAGTCAATGTCACGGTACGAAACCCTAACAACAACATCATAGTCTATTACCGAAGAATCACCGCGATTGCTTGGTACAAAGACAATGATTTTGGTTATGCGAGTTTGACACCGTTCGATCAAGGACACAAGAATACAACATTTCTTGGACCTATAGAGTTTAAAGGGAATACTAAGATCAATCTTGGACGTCAACAACTTGACGAGTATTTTGAAGAGAGGCGTCTCGGGATTCACAATGATTTGGCTGTTGATTTTGATGTTCGAATTAGAGCTAAGTTTGGAAGCTTTTATAAGAGTGGTCGGTTTAATCCGCCAGTTGTGCAGTGTCGTCGCTTGAGTGTTCCTTTGATTTCATCTTCCAAAGGAAACTCATCATCTTCATCCACATTTTCCTTTAGTGATAGAAGATGTAGCAGTGGTTCTTTCTTTACAGATCGGGATGCAGATTCAGGAGCTTGATATGCATATAACAATGTGAATTTGTATACTATTTTTTAACTTCAATTACATTGAATCTATAGTATTGTACATTTATCGCCATAACATATATCTTGTGGCGCTAATATATATTTACATGAAAGTGTAATGTGTTGCACATATATGCATATAATAAAACTTTTCTGTATATTGCACAGAACAAAATTCCGATGCGTCAAATGTGTTATTTGAATATAAAAATACATATATTATGATTCATGTGTTTAATTCTATCTCTCACTTAGTTTTTTTATCTTTTAATTTATAAGTTATGCGTCTTATTATTATCAATAAAAAAGTGATTCAGATTTTAAAATTACACATAAATAAAAATAGTTTGATATCAAAATTTTGATGGCTTAGAATTAAGTTCCCTATTATTCACTTCATTTGTTTTGTTTAACAAAAGGTTGTTTTGCCTTAGTTACTTTTTTATAAGTAGCTATGCAATAGTTTAGAGTTCGGGATATCTAATTCCATCATATAAAAATGACATATAAGATTGGAGCGCTCTGAAATTCAGATACACAACTGCAAGATGCTGAATTTGAATCCAATTGAAGGAGTTCAACCTACAATATCGACATTGTCAGTTGAACTAGGTCTTACAGATTAACTATATCACATGTAATATAAGATTCTAAACATAATTCAAATTCTATAAACATAATTTAATTGTGACTAATTTTTGCAGAAAACTTGAAGCATTTAAAGTGGCTCTTGCCTTCTTTCTTTTATAAGTCACTTTTTCATAGATAGAGTTATGGTTGAGCCCTAATTCAATAATATAAAACTAGGTCGTAAGTTCGAGATGTCTTTTATTTATGAACATTTTTCAAGTTATATTACATTTAAAACTCTGAATAATAATGATATCCTATACAGTCGTTTAATTGTGACTAATATTTGCGAAGAACCTGAAACATAAAGTGGGTTGTTCTTACTTTAGTTGCTTAATTACTTGATTGTTTTTTTTTTAAGGATTTAAGTGGTGGGGTTTTACGTAACTATGTTGTTGCAGCGAATTAAGAGTATCCACCAAATTTTGTTGATTAATAAATAATCTTTGTTTGAGAGTTTAGTCGACCACCTTTAATGAAGTCTCTCCTTTCAATCACATTTTTTAATTAACAAAGCTCAAATAGGAGAACTAGTTTAAGAGATCAAAATTCAGTTTCATATAAATTAATGTATTGGTGTGTGTGAGAGATAGATTAGGTATGAGAGAGAGATATTGTGTATTTCAATTTTAGTGACTTGTAGAATTCACACACACGCGGAAATGCGGAGAAACGAATATATAAAATAACCAATCATTGCTCTCAAAATGAATAGTTTTCAAAGCAAGAGGGATGTTTGACATCGACATATTGTTTGTTTTTGAAATGTCAAAACCGAAATAATTGATTAATTTCTATGCAACTAGAAGTTTAATACTATAGTTGGCAATATTTAATATTTTTAATATGTTGGTTGGCAATATTTAGGTACTGGGTAATGAGGCTCTGTCTATATTTGGCATGAATGGTGGCAAGTTTTGGTTCTGAAATACATAATGAATTGGATACATCATATTGACAAGATAAGAGGAGTTAGAAGAATCCATGGACACCCAATGTTAAATCAACATGACTACAGCTTCAATAAAAAAAATGTTACATAAATATTTGTAAATAAAATAGAGTAAATATATTTGTTAGCAGATCTAAATGGAGGGGCAATCTTGATTTCTATTAAAAAAAATTAATTCAATAATTTTCTTTTTAGGTTATTTTGGTCTCACAGACTCACTATGATAAGAAGAAAAAAAAACCTAAGATTTAGAGAGAACTTGCATATTAACCGCAAATAAAATATCACATCAACAATATGATTCAAATCTTGCTTCTTGCCGAATTAGTTGAATTTTTACCAATAGAATCAATCTTTTAGATTGAATGTTCACTCATATAAATGTAATTAAAATACCTATCAGGTTTAGTAAACTTTTTTATTGACAAGACAATCAGTAATTTCTTTGAAAGGATAAAAAAATATTTTTTGAAAGCCAAAACCTAGTTATTTTCTTAGAAAAATGTAGGAAAAACACGAAATGATTCCAATAATTTCTAATATCCTCAAGTCTGATACAACCAAATCACAGCCCCATTGAAGAGTTCTACTACATCACTGGGCTTCAAAAGTCAATGCTTCACAACTCAATGAATTCACTACTAGAAAATATACATTTCACAACAGTGTTTTTACATCAGCAGACAACATACCTGATGTGAAAGATAACACGGTGGCAATTTTGTAATTATTAGGTATTTTATAAAGCATTTTCACATCAGTTAAAAAAATAGCTGAGGCGAAAAATAAATGGTAATGGGTTTTCACAACAGTTTGTATAATAGCTGAGAGAAAAAAGCAAGGCGGTGGCAATTCTGTTATTTTGATGAATTACATTCCACATCAGTCACATATTACCTGTGGGAAAAAACCTTTCACTCTAATAATTTTCTTTTCGTGTTTCATTTTCCCTATCACACAAACCCTAACTCATCTTTTCTTTCTCAAACAATCCCCATCTCCACACGAAGCCCTCAGCACCTCGCCGTCAGAACCACCTCATTCAATCGTTCTTTCCTCTTCTCTTCTCCTTCCTCCATCACCAACAACATTTCTTCTTACTCCTCTTTCACTTTCGAGACAATAACCACACTCTCAAAATCTCAATCACACTCTTTTCTTCAACAACAACATGCTTCTTACTTCACCAACAACATCATCTTTTGAGGTTAATATTGATGCTGAGTGTGAAATCTTCACAGTTTATCACCTCAGATTCGGCGATTCAATGGAGATTCCTTCTCAGATCTGGCCACGATAAATTGTTCTCAAACTCAACGAGTCACACTTCTTCTGTTGGGATTCTGAAAATCCAAACCAAAATCGTGTTTGACGAGACGTGTTGTTGCCGTCGACAGAAAATTCAGCGTTCACTATGGTTGAAGTGAAGCTTACGGTGATTGACAAGTTCAATCCATGAGGTTTGTTTTCCGATTTCTTGATTTTATTTTCAATTATTCCTTCTTCTCACCTACAATAATCTTTGATTTTCCCTTCCCCCTCAATTTCTTCGATTTCATCTTTGATTTTCAATATCATTATCCAGTTTGGGATCACAATTTCATGTTCATGCATTCTGTTCGATTTTGTTTTTGATTTGTAGGTTGGTAACACTATTATCCATATGTATGTAAGATGCAGGTTTTTGGACTACGCGTGTAAGGTATTTGACGAAATGCCCAACCAAGATGTGGTTACATATCACCACGCCGAAGAAAGCTTTTGAGTTTTTTCAGCTGCGTGAGGCTGGTGTTGAGAGTGATGAGATAACATTGGTTGGTGTTATTTTTGTTTGTGCTCAATTGGGTGTATCTAGTTATGCTCATTGGATAAGGGAGGTTGCTTAGAGTTCTTGATTTTGAACTATAGAAAAAGGAAACTAGTTAATTGAATTTATCCCTCTTCTTCTTTCTTCTTCCATCTTCTTTTTTTAACATATCAGAGTAATGCCTGGCTTTTAATCCTGTTGTTTCCTTATTTTGCAGCTGCGGTGTTGGTTAAGGTGAGTTTTTTGATTCAATCCATTGTCAAGTTTTCCTTTTTGTGAGCTTTTCATTATTCAAAACCATTTTCAAGTTTTCCTTTTTTTGAGCTTTCCATGATTCAAATCCATTTTCAAGTAGTCATTTTTTTTGAGCTGGTCATGATTCAATACCATTTTCAAGTTTTCCTTTTTTTTAAGCTGTTCATGATTCAAAGCCATTTTGAAAGTTTTCATTTTCTTTAGCTTTTCATTATTAAAAGTCATTTTCAAAGTTTTCATTTTTTTGAGCTTTTCATGATTCAAAGACATTTTTCACAATATCTATTACCTTATCAGTTTTAACTTATTTTCACAATATCTATTAACTTATTTTCATAATATCTATTACCATTTTCAGTTTTAACTTATTTTTTTTAAGGTATTCACAATATCAGTTTTAGCTTATTTTTATTTAAAAGTTTGTTTTATGAAATATACTCCTAACTGTCATCCAATATCTATTACCTTATCTCATGTAAACTTATTTCTTGAAATTACACTACGTATGTTGTATCTATACACAAATTTATTACGCTTTGAATATACACTCACATCGGATTATGAAATTTGATTCATGAAACCCAAATGGCTAGGCCTTTCGAATTCATAGGTGACATTACTGACAAAAAAGATTTTTGGAAATTAGCTATTAAGGTTAAAGATAAGTGGACTGTGGTCAAAGATGGTAAAGAACATATCGAAATGGTCATTGTAGATGCAAAGGTACGTAGTAATACTTTTTGTTTCCACTGATTATAAAGATTATTCTGGTCTGGATTTATATAGAGTTGTCTGAATTTGTTTATTAGGGCGATGATATTCAAGTGATAATACCAACCTCAAACAAAGCTGCTTGTGACAAACTCATTACTGAGAACTCTACACACACATTAAGTAACTTTCAAGTATTAAACAATGACTTAATTTTTAAGGCATCTGATCACAAGTTCAAGTTGAAATGGACTGGTAACTCCTGTTGAAGATCATAACAAACATGAAATTACTGATGCTATCCTAAAGTTTAAACCATTCGCCGATATCATTGCTGGAAAGTGGCGTGCTGATTTGTTAGTAGGTATGAGTTTATATTCACATCTATTTCTGCTTCAGTTGTGTGTATAAAGATATAATGTTTAAAAGTTTACCAACACATGATGTCAGAATATATGTATACCAAATAATTTGTTAAAATTCTATATTTTTAAGATGTCATTGGAGCTGTCAGTGAAATGGGATATGCTTAACTTAATGAAGGATCCAAAAAACTTCAAGTCAATTTCATTCTCAATGAAATAAATTATACTCCAAGTCATATTTGAACATCTAGGAGGTAGCTAGACAAAGTTCTGCAACAATCAGTTATTGTGGTTCTTGCAATTAAGTACTATAAGTTTTGTCGGTCCTGATTTGTGGTTGATGAACATAAAAATGAGTTTCAAAGGGCATTTTAAACTCTTCTGTTTGCAAATTTGGCAGTAAAACACTATTAGTTTTTCATTAGTTTGGACTTTGATGTGCTAATGAAGCTATATTCCGTTGTGAAGGTGCAATTGAACTCTCAATATTAGCAGATTATTATGGACGTGAAATCGCAGCCTATGATATCCAGACAACACGATGTGATTTGTACGGTCAGGTTAGATATTTGATGATGTTCTATATGTTCTCAAGTTTTGTCTATCCCCTGTAACTGAACCTTTCTGTTTTCGTTTTTGCTGATTACTTTTGACAGGAAGGTAATTATTCTGAAAGGGTGATGCTGATTTATGATGGTCTCCAAGGGTCATGATTCTCAGACCAAGGTTTTATTATATTAAATTAAATGTTTATTTCAATCATGAATTCCTCTATCTTTCCCTAAAATACTATTTAACTATGACAAAGGTATTAAAAGCCGGCTATTTGTGGACAAATTTTCTGAAAGTATCCAATATACTTTCCTGGATTACTTGGCTGGGGGATTTGAATTGAACTTCATGGTGGCCATTGATTTTACAGGTACTCCATATATCCTTAAGTTTGTTGTACCTAATTATATTCTGGATTGTAATGCTAATAGATATTTTAATCAATGTTTTCTTTATAATGATCGCAAGTGAAAGGAATGAGATGATTTCTATGATTGTCATATTTGTAATAGGGGAATTCGTTTTTAGTTATTTTGATCTTAGGATCAGTTATTACTAATAAAAATTGTATAATCTGTTCTCATCTTGGATTTGTATTAAATGAGTTTTAAGTTTAGGGTACTTTTTGTAAAATTTAAGTTAATTTAAATCGTCTCTCTCTCTCTCTCTCTCTCCATTTGTAAATATGTATTGTAGGATATTCAATCTTGCGACTAGAATTCATCCATAAGAAGTTCTAGTGTTTCTCAATATTGTTCTTGCTTTTCCTTTTTAGTTTATATCATTATGAATCTCATCATAGCTAATATCTTTGGCTTTGTTATCTCTTGGAAAACTTATATGAGATGAAATCGTTTATTCAATTTTTTGGAAATATGGCAGTGACAGGATTGTTGTTCTTTGACCCTTCATAGTTAATGTAGATATTTGACCTTTTTTTTCTTCAGTTTTTTCATTAACCTTGCATTATAGGATTAGTTTTGCAAAATTAGTCTTTTGATGGTAGGACTATGATGGATCGGTATTTTTTATTTATTAAAGAGGATAACAATTATGTATGGAAATCTTAAGTTCAATATAAACTGTAAGTGAGGAAGAAACATGAGTTATAATGATTGTTTAAAAAAGCAAGTTACATATCTTCTTGTGCATCTCATTACACATCTTGATTTATGCTACAAGGCAGTATGTTGGTAAAAAAAAAAAAAACAGCTACTAATTCCGCTGAGCTGAAGGAGGGGTGTGTTTCTATTTTATTTTTCTAACTAATGTTTGAGAAATTGGAATTGTGGTTAATCTAGAATTTGTGCCTTTTTAAAATGCACTTACAAACCTGAACCTGTCATTGATTCAGTATAAACTTATATCTCCAGGCAAAGAAAAACCTGTTATTTTCTACACCAAAAAATAATGATATTTTAAAATCACTTACTATGCTTTAATTTGCATGCTGCTGAAATTATCAGCTTTCCTGTACCTGATATATTTGTTTAATGACTTTAGCAGTTATGCAGAACAGCTGAAGAACACCCTGAAATTATTTTCCTCAAAGTAAATTTTGATGAGAATAAGCCAATGTGCAAAAGTCTGAATGTTAAAGTACTTCCTTACTTCCACTTCTATAGAGGGGCTGAGGGGCAGCTGGAATCATTTTCATGTTCACTTGCCAAGGTAATTTTTACTATTTAGTTCTGGTCAGCGTTTCTAGCTTCAATTTAAGATAAGGAGTGTCAATTTTTTTTTCTTTTTTCTAAATTTTATGAATGGCAAAATGTTAATATAGTGAGTATTATGTTGGTGTGAAGATCGAACCCTCTCACTCCTTATCACCCCACTCATTAACTCCCCCACTCCAATCATCAAACCAACTGTATATTTCCGGTCAGTCTGAAACCAGGAAGTGTTTATATCGAAACATAGCTTCACTCCTTGCTAAACAGTATTATATATACTCCCACCCTCCCACAATAAACTGTCACATTTCACACAGATTAAGAAAATATGATAAATGAAAGAGCGAGAATGGTGATTTTACTAAATTGTCTTTATTAGCCATTGATGTATTTTTAGTATCATAAATGCAGAGTGAAAAATAGGAGTGATGCTCATAGTACTAATTGGATGGTATAGTTGGAAAAACTCTATTAAAAACTACATTGGAAATTGAAAATGACTTTCTTTTTAGGACAAATCTTTCCCGCAAATGTGCCAGTTATTTTGGGACAAAGGGAGTGTTCTATGTAACAGAATTATAGGGAAAAAACAGAAAAAAATGCATAAAACTGGCGAGTATTTCTTTTTAACATTCCTGATGCTTATGTTTTCAGTATTGGCATCCTGCATAATTCTCTTCGAAATGTAAGGGCTAGAACTAAATTATGCAGAAATAGCTGAATGCAAGAAGATACTGAAAAATAATGCCTATTTGAGTGCTTGGTTGGTTGTATTCAGAAAGTGTATTATCTAAGTGTATGGAAAAATTACATATGCTCACTTACATATTTTCCTTGTTAAGGACTAGAAATGCGTAGCTCAGATGCCTAATAGTGAGACAAATGTATGATGATGGATGTATATGGTTGAGGTAAATACATTAAGAATAATCTAATGCGTACTTTTGAACATTACAGTTTCAAAAAATAAAGGAAGCTATCCAGACGCATAACACAGCTCGATGCAGCATTGGTCCGGCTAAGGGAATTGGTGATTTGGTTCTTGAAACTTCCTCTGCTCCCAAGGATAGACCAGCAGACTCTGTTTGATAATCATAGTACCTCCATCCATGCATCTACAGCTTATAAGTTTATCTCCCAAAGTCTAACCGCATTGGAAGCTATGGTCCAGAAAGACTTATGATGTGAAGGTTATGTGTAATCTGTATATTTACACTTGTATTTTTTTGATCTGTTACTTCATTCTTGATCATTCATTAGCTGATTGTAATCAAGTTGTATTTAATTGAAAAACCTGTGCATCTGTAAGCTGAATACCACTTGTTATGGCTTGATTCTTTTACTAAATCAGTTATGCTACAGAAAAGAAAAGAGCAAGTGAGACCACCCATATTAAGAATCAAATTGTAATCAAGTTGTAATCTGTATATTTACACTTGTTTTTATATTTTTATAAAAGAAAAGAGCAAGTGTTAAGCTTATTTATTAAGCAATTTAAAAAAAATATATAGATTTCGCATCAGTCCTTAACTTATACCTGATGTGAAAAACACATATTTTACATCAGTCCTTAACTTATACCTGATGTGAAAACCCTGTTGTGAAATTTTAAAGTGCATCTATTACAACAGTCGAAAATAGAACTGATGTAGAAAATAGGTTTTTACATCAGTCCGTACCCGATGTAAAAAGTAGTGCACATACTACATCAAGCCACCTTACATCGGTTGGCAACTGATGTAAAAAGTCATTTTCGACTGATGTAAAAAGTCATTTCTGTAGTAGTGATTTCAAAGGAAATTTCCAAGAAAAACTGAAGCAAAATACCATACTCATCAAACTCTCAAACCCATCATAGGTTACCCATTATTTCATTTTAATTAGCATACGGTTAAGAGACAAAGATACCGAATTATGTCATATCATACCTATATTAAAATATACAAACATATTGCACCATGTATCATCAATATTATTAAGAAAGTAAAATGTGAATTCAAAGAGAGAGTATAGAGAGCATAATGAAGGAAAAACTGTAATTATTCAATTGAATTTGTTATAATGATGGTGAACTTTATTTATAAGCTAACACAAGTATAAGTTAGTTATCATTAACTATTGTACTCTATCATAGCTTTTTTAGTTGTACATGCTTATATGGCAAGTTAGTTAGAGCTATGGGAGGTAACTTGTTCCTCAAGCAATCTCTCTTCTTCTTCCATTCTCAACAGTCCCCCACAAGATGGTGCTTGGTATATATCTACCATGCCTAGCTTGGATAGTAAAGCAAGAAATAGGATGTGGTGGCTTGGTAAAGAAGTCAGCTGCCTATTCTGCGCTTGAAATAGGAAGCTTCATTGTTCAATCTTGGACTTGTCCCTTACAAAGTGACAATATATTTCTTGATGCTTGGTTCTCTCGTGAAAAAATGGATTGACTTCAATGTGTAGTGCACTCTGATTATCACAATACAAAACTGGAGCTTTAGTATTCTTCATTTTAAAATCATTCAATAAGTAGATTAGCCATTGCATTTCACAAACTGCAGTTGAGAGGGATCTATCTTCTTGTGTCTACACACCCTGCCCAGTCAGCATTAGTGAGGCCTAAGAGTTGTATATTTGATGATTTAGGAAAGAATAACTCTTTTCTAGGACAACCCTTCAAGTATCTGATAACTCTACATGCAACATTGTAATGAATCTTTGTTGGTGGAGATAAGAACTAACTAAGTTGTTGAACCAGAAAACAAATATTGGCCTTGTATTAGTCAAATACAACAATCTGCCTATAAGCATGCGATAGGTATAGATATCTTCATATTATTATCCCCCATCATGGTGCAGCTTGTTAGAAGGATCCATAGGAGAAGCGGCAGGTTTGGAGCCATGTAAAGCAAAGTCATTAAGTTCAAACTAGGGATGACAATCGGTACCCTGTGGGAAGGGTACTGTAATGCCCATTCCCATACTCGCGTTTGTAAAAAATGCTCGTACCCTCATGGGAAACAACTTTAGTGCCCTTCCCCATACCCTATTAGCACCCAAGTACCCTTACCCGTACTTTAACTATGAAAGGACAAAAAAAAATATCATAATTGAAATAAAACTACGATCTAAAAAATTTCAAATCAACTCATAATATAGTATGAATAATAGTATTTAGCCAAATAAAAAACATTCAAAATGTCCCTAAGAAACTGTACACCAGCAGGAGGGAGCGGTTAATTCATTAAGCAGTTTTTAGGTTTAGGTTTACGCTTAAATAGATAAATTAATTAATTAATTGTACACCAAATATAAATTAATTATTTATCATATCATATAAATATGTATATTGCGGGACTAGGCAGTATATTGCCCTTAACCACGCTCATACCCATTTAAATTTGCGGGTAATTACCCGGACCCAAACCTGGACCCATGAAAGTGGGGTTTTATCCTACCCATTGCGGGTTTTTTTTGCTGGTCCCCCATCGGACCTGGGTCCAATTGTCATCCCTAGTTCAAACAGTATTTCTTTTGACATACATAAATACCAACATTAGAGTAAGCAGCTTCAAGACCAAGGAAATATTTTAATTTGATTAAATCCTTGATTTTGAAAGTTGAATCAAGCATGTGTTTAATTCTTGTAATTCTTGTGATGGAGTTGCCAATCAGTATAATATCATCAACATACACGAGTAGGGCAGTGAATGTGTCAGTTGATGTATGGACAAACAAAGTATGATCAACATATGCCTACATATAACCTTGTTATATGAGAAAAACTCCAAGGATTTTATACCATTTTTTACCAGCCTGCTTCAAACCATACAAGGATTTCTTTCGCTTGCACACTTGATTTTGTTTCTGAGGATTGACACCTTGTGGTATTTCCATATACACATCTTTATGTAAGTCACATGCAAAAATGCATTGTTGACGTCAAAGCAAGTAGCATTCTAATAGTTTTGATTTTGGCCACAAGAGAGAAAGTTTCAAAATAGTCCAATCCTTCATTTTGATTATAACCCTTAGCTACCAGTCTAGCTTTGTATATCTCTATGGGCCATCTGGATGGTATTTGATCTTATAGACCCATTTACTACATATAGGTTTAATCTTAGGAGGGAGATCAACCAGTGTCCATGTACCATTCTTTACCTAAGCCAATAATTCAGTATTAAGTGCTTGAATCCATGTCCAGATCGCATAGCTTCTTCATACGACTTAGGTTCAATGTGTGTGAGAACATATAGTGAAAAGTGTGATTGTGAAGAAGAAAGATTAGCAGAAGAAAGAAAATTTGACAAAGTATATAATGTGCCTGAGGAAGATGATATAGGATGATCTGTGAAGGAATTGCAATCTTAGGCTTGAAGACAAAGTCTCAAAAGTGTTTTTTGTTTACATTTCATATTTTAGTTCTATTCCAACTAGTGCTTTGAGTTATTGGTTCTGATACCATATTAAGAAAGTAAAATGTGAATTCTGAGAGAGTATAGAGAGCATAATGAAGAAAAACCTGTTATTATTCAATTGAATTTGTTACGATGATGGTGAACTTTATTTATAATGCTAACTGTCATGAACTATTGTACTCTATCATAGCTTTTCTAACTGTCATAAGAATTGTACATGCTTATGTGGAAAGATAGTTAGAGTTGTGAGAGGTAACTTCTTCCATTCTCAAGAAATATCTCCTCATATATAACAATTATATATATTATAACTAGGGCAATCTCCTCCTATTCACAGCACTTTCACAAATCAAACCTCACAATGAGTTGTGTACCACGTCGCTGGACAATCACCATCTTTATTGTCTTGTTCATTATTTTGTTCGTCATCCTCGCAATAATCTTCCCTCCCTCTAATGTCAAGTTCCATATAATCGAAGTCTCCCTCGCAGAGTTCAACCTCACAAGCAACAACACCTTATATTTCAAATTCAATGTCAACATCTCATTTAGAAACCCAAACGACAATGTCATAGTGTATTATAAGAGGACCAGTGCAATTGCTTGGTACAAAGATAATGATTTTCGTTATTTGAGTTTGACACCGTTCAACCAAGGTCATGAATACCACTTTTATCGGGCCTGTAGTGTTTTAAAGAGCGTGATCAAGCTCAAACGTGAACGACTTGATGAGTATCACAATGAGACACGCGTAGGGATTTACAACGATTTGGCTGTTGATTTGGATTTTCGAGCTAGGTTTAAGTTTCTTTGGTACAAGAGTAGTCGTTTTAATACTCCTATTGTGCAGTGTTGTTAGTTCGAGAGTTCATTTGATTTCCAATCGTAAAAAACCAGCAGATTTAACATTTTCTTTTAAAGACAGAAAATGTAGCAATTCTTATTTCTTTGTAGATCGTGATCAAGGTGACTGATTTTGATTACATGCAGCCATAATATGATATGTATGTATAATGTATCCCAAAAAAAAAATCATCATCTCATGCATTACTCATTTGCGTTTTTTTTTTCTTTTAATTAATAAAGTTAAGATATGTTATTGTGTATGATCGTTGTATTTTCAGCATTCCATTTTAATTTCCAAAAGGTGAATACATCATATATTGTAATTAATCCCTTAAAAAATCATATATTGTAATTAAGAGAGGTAGGATCCTGAAAATGTTTCTAGATTGACGGTTAATTAAAATATAAATTGTTAGTATGGTTTGACATGATGATAACTCAGGCAAACATTCATATTGACCCATCATTTTTATATGTAATTAGATCTCAATTATGTTGTAGTGTACGACAATCATTGTAGGACAATGAATAAATGAATCATTTTCAAATCATGAGGAATATTTAAAATGTCAAAAATGGATTTGTTTTTTGGAACTACTTCACAACATAATGAACAATATTCGAATTTTGATTGAAAAAGTAGCCTAGAAATAGTGTTTGACATTGCTTCGAACAAAATTATCTCGTGGAAAAAACTTTGGAAAACTAAAAGAAAAAAACTTATTCAAAATGTCTTTTTATTTTGAAAACTAATAAAGGATAAAACACCAATTTTGTATGATGTGTTAAAATCATTTACTTATTATCCTTTTAAAGATTTAAGAACTATTGTCTGCATAAAAATTTGATCGAGCATATAATTTAACCACAAACTTATGGCCCATTTAAACGTCATGATATAAAATAAACTTTAACTTCAAAACTAATTTTACTAATTTTATTTTACATCATATTTTTTTTAACAGTCTATTTCAGCCAAAAATTGAATGATCTCCAAGTCATTAACATTTGTTAAATTTTCATGGGAAAAGGTCAAGCATAAGAATATCCTCCTCGTGTTTATACCACACTATGATTTATAAGAACATAGCAGTTTATGCCATCTTATGTTTGGTCACATTTCATTTGGTCAATCTTTGCTTGCATGTAATATTGTCGATGATAAGAAATCATTCAAGGACAAATAAATCTAAGCACCTTACTTGCATCTTATTGGTGTAATGGTGTTTGTGGATTTGGGAAGATTGCAGTGAGACGTACATAGATTCAACAATGCTTACATATACATCATCATCAATGAAAGTTGTTCCTCAGAAAATAAATGGACTAGACGATTCTAATCTAAAAATAAAGGCAAACCAATGCCACAAGTGCAACTTTGAGTTTCAATATTCATTAGCAAATTCTACCAAGTTAGAAGATAACTACAGATTACAAGCTGAACTTACATGCCAACCTCTTATCTTGTGTGCCTGTTTCCACGTTTAAGTTCTTCCATTAGTTGATGTGCTACTGATTCATATCCCATTTCCCGAGCTTCATTTCAGTCAATCAAAGAAAACAAGTAAGAAAAATGTACAAGACTAAAAAAAAGAGATATTACCAGTGCAATAACAAATACAACTTAAGTGTTTATAGCCATAAGCGTTTATTATATAAATGCTAACTTTCTTAAGTTATCTTGAAGAGTTTATGGAAGTCAATCGAAAACAACTTATGATGTATTATAATAAGTTTTTTTTTTTGCATAAACACTCTCAAACAATTTCACAACAGTTTATGGAGCAGGCTATGGGCCTGTGCAAGCAAACCCACCACACCGGGCCTTGAAATTTTGAGGGCCAAAATCATTGTCTGTGTGACCGCATAAATATTGTTACCGGCTGCATAATTTTATTTTCATAATTTTATTATTTATGGAGCAGGCTATGGGCCTGTGCAAGCAAACCCATCACACCGGGCCTTGAAATTTTGAGGGCCAAAATCATTGTCTGTGTGACCGCATAAATATTGTTACCGGCTGCATAATTTTATTTTCATAATTTTATTATTTATATTCGAGATGAGACTCTAATCCACTTCAAAAACCCAATTTTACTCCTCTCAGTTCGTTAACTCCCGAACCGTTCGGGGCCTAACTCTCAATCGCTCCTGTGATAAGTCTTAATTTAGTGTGTTTTTAGCATTTGAATTCAATAATATTTGTGAAACTTTGGTCTTACTTTAGAGTTATTTTACTACAAAATATTATTTTTCATTTTCAGGACAAATAATGAAGAAAATGAAGAATTTTCAAAACCAGAAAACTGAGCACGACCCTGAGCACGACCCTAAGCACGACTGTGTGCATGTGCAGAGAAAAGAAGGAAGAAAGGGCAAAAAGAGCACGACCGTGCGCATGCCATAATAGGAATCTGAAAACTTGTGAAAGAGCACGACTGTGCGTCCTGTGCAGTTAGAAAATGGTCGCTACAAACTTTTGGAATTCTCTAGTTTAAGGCTTGTAAATTGAATGTAATGTCTTGTCTATGATTTTAGACTATAAATAGATCTCATATCAGACTTGAAAGACATCTTAGAACACTTGTAATCTTACTCTAAAGTTGAAAGGAAAGTTTTGCATTGTTCCAAGTTTTTTGTCATTATTTTTTTGCTTTTACATTTCTGCACTTTATTTTATACGAGATGGTTTTCTAATCTATTATCATCGTCTTTAAATTTGATATCTAATATTTGTCATACCTCAATTTTGTCATAACCAAAACTTTCTTTTCTTTCTTCTTATTTCCTAAAATTTTTGTTTTTTGTTTTTTCAAAAAAGCTCAATGTTGACCAAAGTCAACTGTTGACAAAGTAATTTTTTTTCAAAAATATGTTTTCACACCAAACATTTTAATTTTATTTCCTTTCATTCCTATTACATTTCTAATCACAAAAATCACAATTTCACACCATTTTTGTTTTATTATTTTCAAAATCATCAAGATTCAAAATTAAAAAAAAAAAACACTAACTTTGACAAATTCACCCAAAATGCACATTTCACTCCTATTTCATTTCTTTCCCCGCAATTTGTGCACCTAGAATCATCCTCACACTTAACACCTCATCATTATCCAACACATCATCACTCACCACCAAAAATCATCAAAAAAAGTACCAAAAAACTCATTTTTTTCAAAAATTCCAAACTACCATTTCTTACTCCCCACTTAACCTAATTTTGCACTCTTGCTGACCAAGTCTCTCCCTCTATATGTACCCAACAAAATCAGAGAGGAAGGAGGCCAAAATTTGAGAGAGAAAAATCACAATTTTCATAAAAAATTCCAAAATCTTCATTTCTTCATAAAACTCCACCATTTTTCCATCAAAAGTTCATAAACACTTCCAATAAACCAAAAACACTCAAAACCTCAAGAAAAACCATCCAAAATCGTGAAATTAAAACCACAATTTTTCAAGAAAAAGTGTTAGTGAGTTGGACCATTTTCAAAGCTTAAACAAGGTAGATTCCGGTTGATTTATGTTCCTGGAAGTGTGGTGAAGCTTTTCCAATGTTTAAATTTGATTAGAATTGCTTGATTTGTGTTTTGTATTTTTGAATTTGAAGTTGTTGTTTACGTTTTTTTTACACAAGCCTCTACTGTGAAATCTAAGCATAGATTCATGATCAGTGCGAAAAATCGAGCAAGATGATATATTCATTTGTAATTTTTGAGGTCCATTTGAGTTTTTGAGTTTTTCTCCCATGGTGCTTGCATGGCGTGGCTATTTTCTTGAAGGAGGAAGAAGGAGTTGACTTCTTCCTCCCTTTGACCACGGGCCCCACTGTTTTTGTTTGCTTTAGCTTTTTTTTTGTGGAAGGGAATGTGCCTTGGTACTAGATCTGTTGAGCTATTTGCTCACCCCTTTCAGATCTGAAACCCCCCTGAGATTTTCTTTATTTGCTTTTTAGCTTATTCAAATAAGTGATTATTTGAACAATAGCTTATTTAAGCTTATTGAGTCAAATATTTACCTTGTTCAAGTCTCGGTAATCAACACACATCCTGACCTTACCATCTTTCTTAGGAGCAAACACTATGTTAGCCAACCATTGAGGATATTCAGATGTGACAAGGAAACCCGTATCAATTTGTTTTTCCACTTCCTCTTTGATCTTGAGAGCCATATTAGGGTGAGCTGTTCTCAACTTCTGCTTAACCGGAGGGAATTCGGGCTTCAAAGGCAGTCGGTGCTCAACAATCTCGGGATCTAATCCTGGCATATCTCGATACGACCATGCGAATACATCAACATATTCCTTGAGAAGTTCAATCACTCTTTTCTTGACAGTTGTATTCAGTAGTACTCAAATCCTGACTTCTTTCCTATCTTCCCCGGAACCCAAGTTAATAACTTCTATTGCTTCCTCATGAGGCTGAATGGCTTTCCTTTCTTGCTCTAGCAAGCGCCTGATCTTACCCGGAATCTTTTCGTCCTCCTCTTCTTCAGCTTCGTAGACAGTAAACTCAAAGTTGGGAGGAAGCATAGGGTTACAGTGTTCAACAGGTTTATCGATATCAAGTCTGCATGTGATTCATGGTTGATTTTAGTAAACAACTAAAAATGCAGACCTTTTGAAATTGATTAATGAAAAAAATAAGTTTTTTTTTTTTGGTTTTTTGTGTTACCATCTTTCCAGAAAAAGTAATAAAGTAAAAATAAAGTAAAGATAGTGATAAAATCGACGATTTTCATTGATAGCAATACTTGAAGTTAAAATAAAGCCCTACATGAATTTCTTTTCGCCTCGGGCAAGACGAAAGGATTTTTTGAAAAAGATAAACAAACAAACACATTACTTTGATGAATGAATAACAGAACAGACGTCAACAGCGACCTAATTACAGCAAAATCTTCCTGGTGTCACAAGAACAGGTGCCACCTCTCGAGACTTATCTTCAACAATGGCATTAGCTTCCGCCAGGGAATGAATGAATCCTGCGCTGCGGAAAGTGTCTTCAATTGGTTCAATAATACCACTTGGCGTGGAAAATCCTACCGGTGGAGTAAAGCACAAACCTTCTCTAGACTTGTTTTCCGGCAACTGTACTAACTGCCCCCAGCTCGTAGCTACACCTTCATGCACCACCCTTTGTGCATCCTTCAAAGAAGCCATAGACGTTTCACCTTTATTCATGCCTTCACCCTCTATGGAGAGCCCTTGAAAATACATCTCGTCCATATTATCAGCACTAATGAAAGATAAAGCCGATATGTGGCTTACCAATAATGCTTCCTCTCCGCTTACCGTCACCAACTTTCCATTTTGAACAAACTTGAGCTTCTGGTGGAGTGTGGATGTCACCGCTCCAGCTTCATGAATCCAAGGCCTCCCTAGTAGGCAACTATAGGCAGCCTAGATGTTGACAACTTGAAAAGTAATCTGAAATACCTGGGGCCCGATTGTAATTGGCAGGTCTACTTCGTCGATCACCGATTATCTTGATCCATCAAAAGCCTTTACCACCACTCCACTGTGCCTCAGAGGTGCACCTTGATATGAGAGTCTGTCTAGAGTGGTTTTCACCATTACGTTCAGAGACAACCCGATATCCACTAGCACAATGGACAGAGCGTCAATTTTGCAATTGATTGAGATATGTAGTGCCAAATGGTGGTTTCTTCCTGCCTCCGGGAGTTCTTCGTCACTGAAACCCATATTAGTGCAAGTGGTGATATTCTCAACTACACCCCTGAACTGACCACGGGTCACATCATGATCTACGTAAGCCTGGTCCAGAACTTTCATCAATGCTTCCCTATGAGCATTAGAACTCATTAACAGAGACAACATGGAGATTTTAGAGGGTGTTTGCAACAACTGATCTACTATTTTGTAATCGCTTGTCTTGATCATCTTTAAGACTTCATCGGAATCCGAGTTGCCGTTTCCGCTAGACTGACCCACCTCTTTACTCTTGTCGGGATCTTGCACTTGTACTTGCTCAACAACTGGAGCACTGGTCTTTCCTTGAACTGTCGTTGGGAGAATATGTCCACTTCTTAACACCTTGCTACTGTACGCAATATTAACCACAGAGGCCAAAAGAGGTATGGGTACTTCTTGACAATCATTCAATATGGTGGCATCATACTTGTAAGGAATTGCTTTCTCCGAAGTGTATGGTAGAGGTCCTGGTAAACAGATCACTAGAGGAACGGCAATAGACTTCTGGATACTGAAAGTTAACTCCAAACATTCTGGGATATTGAATTCCGGAAACACAAACACTCTTGTCCTTCCTCATAACAACAAGCTTCTTCCTGTCCATCAATCCTTGTATGTCATTTTGAACTTGCAGACATCCTCTAGGATTTTCAGAACACACTTTCCAGTCAGCATGATCGTGGTTGAATAGAGCTACCTCGCACATCTTGATGTGCATTGGAACCAGAGGTGTCTTGATATCTTGGGCACTGGAAGTGGGACTGGCTTCCCGATGATCTTGAATCATGTTGACGGATGACCCATGGTCTGGTAGAGGGTTAGCTTGGACATTGGGATTGGAGTCTTTGAAGGATAGAAACTTAGCACGGATCAACTTCTGAACCTCGTTCTTGAGAGCATAGCAATGCTCGACATCATGACCTTGTGCTCCTTGATGGAAGGCACAGGTGAGGTCTGGATAATACCACGCAGGCAGTACATCTGGCATGGGAGGCAAATCCGCGTACTTCATTGGTATGGGGTCAAATGTTATTTTCTGGCAATTTTGTTGATTAAAGGGTTGTTGGAAAGCTTGAGGGAGAGGTTGTTGTTGTTGGGGGTAAAATGGTTGTTGGCGAGGTTGTTGTGAATTTTGTGGGTAAGATTGTTGATATGATGGTGGATAGTGGAATGGAGGTCTTTGTGGCACTTGGATTTGATAGCTTGGATTTAGAGGTGTAGGGATGGATGGTGAAATGGCGGCAATATGTGGGTAGGCTGGATATCCCGACCGGGATCCTCCTTGGGCAATCATGCTGACATCTTGTTCCTTCTTCCTTAGGTAATTGCTTCCAAATCTTTTGGTACTGCTGGTCGGGGCACTCTCCTTCACGAAACGCCCTTCCCAGACTCCTTCCTCGGGACGCATTCCCATACCTACCATCTTAGTGAAATCATTTGGCGCACTTGCGACCATCTTCTCGTAATAAAATGGGCTAAGAGTGTTGAGAAACAGCTTAGTCAATTCCTTCTCCTCTAGAGGTGGACGGATTTGTGCAGCCAGCTCTCTCCACCTTTGGGCGTATTCCTTGAAGGATTCCCTATCTTTCTGAGTTAGGGCCCGAAGCTCATCTCTATCTGGGGCTAAGTACGAGTTGTATTTGTACTGCTGGATGAAAGCATTGGCCAGATCGTTGAAGGTGCGGATGTCGACACCATCCAAATCCATGTACCACCTCAGTGCAGCACCAGTCAAGCTATCCTGAAAGTTGTAGATAAGGAGCTTGTCATTATCAGTCTGTGTGGACATTTTTCTTGCATACATCACCAGATGGGCCCTAGGGCAAGTGTTCCCCTTGTATTTCTCAAAATCGGGAACCTTGAACTTATGTGGTATCACCACATTGGGGACCAAACTGAGCTCATGAGCATTTTGACCAAACAACTCTTTCCCACAGAGATCCCTCACTTCTCGCTGCATCTCGTTGTACTTGTCTTGTAAGTCATCCACTCTATCGCATGCTTCAACACTTCCAGCATGGAAGATGGGTCCTTGTTCTTGCTGTACGGTATGGATGAAAGGTGCTGAATAAGTCACAACTGCTTGAGGGATAGGTGGATCGGGCTGAGAAACTGGTATTGACTGCTGAGCAAATGAAGTTGGAATCTCAGAAACAATGGGACAGAAACCTTCATTGGACGAAAGCAGCATGCCCCATGGGTAAGCTCCAGTCATGATGGGCTGCGGAGTATTAGCAAGCACAATTGAAATTGGAATGGCAGTCGTGATCGGCTGCTCTGGAGAAGTGATGGCAGGCTGAGGGACCGGCATCTAAGCTTGAGTTACTAACAAAGTAGTTATCATAGTAGTTAACTTCTCCATTCCTTCATGAAGGGTAGCTATCTCTTCACGGAGATTCTAGTTGTCTTGCTCAATTAATTCCATTCTTCTCTTCTGGTTTGCCCGAGTGTTGTAAGTACAAGTTGGCTTGTGGTGAATGCGTCGGACCACTTTTCCTTGACTGAGGTAGGTTGACCTTTTGTTGAAAGAAACAAAATACGAGACTTGTTTTCTGAAACTATGAATGCAATATGATGCATGATATGTGTATACGAAAATAAGGAACAAAAATTTTATTTTATCGAAGGACTTATCAAAGAAGTTGCAGACATCATAATTGAACATTCATTTAAGCATTAAAATATTACAAAGCGGTTCCCTTTTCGACAAGCTAAAGTTTTTTTTAATTAAAAAAAAGAAGCTAGAATCTAACATAAAAATCCTAAAGACTTCATCTCAAGCTCTTGAAGCAGGTGGATCATCGGAATCTGAATGTGTGTCGGAAAATGAACCCATAAACCTCTTCTTGCTCTTAGGATCTTGAATGATGGTCAAGAAGTACCCATACCTCCTTTGGCCTCTGTGGTTAATATTGCGGACAGTAGCAAGGTGTTAAGAAGTGGACGTATTTTCCCAACGACAGTTCAAGGAAAGACCAGTGCTCCAGTTGTTGAGAAAGTACAAGTGCAAGATCCCGGCAAGAGTAAAGAGGTGGGTCAGTGTAGCGGAAACGGCAACTCGGATTCCGATGAAGTCTTGAAGATGATCAAGAGAAGCGATTACAAAATAGTAGATCAGTTGTTGCAAACACCATCTAAAATTTCCATGTTGTCTCTGTTAATGAGTTATGATGCTCATAGGGAAGCATTGATGAAAGTTCTGGACCAGGCTTACGTAGATCATGATGTGACCCTTGGTCAGTTCAAGGGTATAGTTGGGAATATCACCACTTGCAATAATCTGGGTTTCAGTGACGAAGAACTCCTAGAGGTAGGAAGAAACCATAATTTGGCACTACATATCTCAGTCAATTGCAAAACAGACGCTTTGTCCATTGTGCTAGTGGATACCAGGTCGTCTCTGAACGTAATGGTGAAAACCACTCTAGACAAACTCTCATATCAAGGTGCACCTCTGAGGCACAGTGGAGTGGTGGTAAAGGCTTTTGATGGATCAAGAAAATCGGTGATCGGCGAAGTAGACCTACCCATTACAATCAGGCCCCATGTATTTCAGATTACTTTTCAAGTTATAAACATCCAGGCTGCCTACTAGGGAGGCCTTGGATTCATGAAGTTGGAGCGGTGACATCCACACTCCACCAGAAGCTCAAGTTTGTTCAAAATGGAAAGTTGGTGACGGTAAGTGGAGAGGAAGCATTATTGGTAAGCCACCTGTCGGCTTTCCCTTTCATTAGTGCTAATAATATGGATGAGACGTCTTTTCAAGGGCTCTCCATAGAGGGTGAATGCATGAATAGAGGTGAAACGTCTATGGCTTCTCTAAAGGATGCAAAGAGGGTGGTGCAGGAAGGTGTAGCTATGAGCTGGGGGCAGTTAGTACAATTACCGGAAAACAAGTCTAGAGAAGGTTTGGGCTTTACTCCACCGATAGGATTTGCCAAGCCAAGTGGTATTATTGAACCAATTGAAGACACTTTCTGCAGCGCAGGATTCATTCATTCCCCGGCGGAAGCTAATGCCACTGTTGAAGATAAGTCTGACGAGGTGGCACATGTTCTTGTGACACCAGAAAGATTTTGCTGCAATTGGGTCGCTGTTGACGTCACTTCTATTATTCATTCATCAAAATTAAACATCAATAAACCCATTGAACACTGTCAAATTCACAAGCAAAACTCAAGTGAATTTGCCCTGAAAAATGTCACAATTCAGTTCATAATTGATTCACTGATGGATTCTGATGATTTTTCTTATTTTGAACCCTGAAACTTCCAATTTAATCTTGTCTCTTGCCTTAGGATAGGGGAACATTCAATTAGGGTAATGTTTTGAACAAGTTGGGGAGAAAAGGGAGGTTGCTTAAAGAGTCAAGTAAAGTGGTGAATATTGTAAATTACTATCTTGACAACAATGAATATATGAAAAAGAAAAGAAAAAAAAGAGAGAAAAGAAAAGAAAAAGAAAAAAAATAATATATATATATATATATATATATATATATATATATATATATATATATAAAATGCCGCAAGGGGTAAGTTAATAAGTTCATAGTAGGGGGTAAGACCCTTAGTAGGGGGTAAGTTAATAGTAGGGGGTAAGACACTAGTAGGGGGTAAGTTCATAGTAGGGGGTAAGACACTAGTAGGGGGTAAGTTCATAGTAGGGGGTAAGACACTTAGTAGGGGGTAAGCACTACCCCCTACTATGAACTTACCCCCTACTAAGTTCATATGCTATGTACAAGAAACTCCTTTTCATTGGTGGTGTGAATGTACTATGAAACACGACTGCATCCATAAGCTTGTGTTTCTTTATTTGTTTTTCTGCTTTAAGTATCAAATCATTGATGTAACTTGGAGGATACAAGGTTATCAGTTCAAGAAAATTATTATGACATTTGTTTGGACAGTGAATTGTTGGCTGGTGGTGGATCATATGAAGATCTTCTTTCTTCAGCATTTGCATCTGTAGAAGCTGAAGCTGCTGTTGGAAATGCTGTCTATATACTTCCTTCATTCTATAATCATGATTGTGGTGAGTACAATTTTCTTTTACTTTTCTCTATGTCATCAACATGAGCTTATTTCTTTTTTGCTGTTTCCCCTCTATTTGTTGTTTGATCAAGTTTTTGAACTTGAGCACATCCTTTAGATTATTCATAAAGCACCGATGACTCAAAACTGGAAAAGCTAAATTTCAACAAATATTTGCATTCCATGTCTAGGAGAAGTGGTAACTGAAATGTTACATACACATGAACAACCTCTCTAAACCTTGTCATTTTTAACCTTGAGAAATGAACAATTTCATTTATTGGTATTGCAGATCCTAATGCACACATTATATGGATAGATAATGCAGTGGCAAAATTGAAGACCCTCCGTGACATTGATGAAGTTCGTGTGAGACTAATGCTGAAATTATGCCTTGTTAGGAGCTGATGTTGTATGGTTATCCCGAAGTTTGTCACGGGATAATGCTTGGTACCCCTTCTATGTAGAAGGGGTATCATCTACATAGAAGGGGTACCAAGCATTATCCCGTGACAAACTTCGGGATAACCATACAACATCAGCTCCTAACAAGGCATAATTTCAGCATTAGTCTCACACGAACTTCATCAATGTCACGGAGGGATGTGATGATTTATACACCCGAGCCTATTTTGCTCAGTTTTTCGCGTAGATCTCGATTCCGAGGTTCGTTTGTGGAGCTATTGTATGCTTAATATGATGTATATTCGATGTAATTGATGGATTATCACGAGTTTGGTAATTGTTTGCGGTGTTAATTGTCAGGAGCTGATAATTATTTGTGATAGTCGTTATGGTGATAGTGTACACTAACATTAGAGAATGTATAATTTGTATATAATTTGTGATAGTCGTTATGTTGTATATGACTCGGCATTTGTCTCGGATGTAGACTTTGCCACTTTTGAAACAATGTATAATTTGTATATTAAATGCATGAGATGTATATATGCATGCTTGGTATGAACTGGCTGTCTGTGTTTGTTTTCCGCTGCTGTTTATGAATTAAAATTTATATCGGCCTGTTGAGTTTTTGAAAAATGCGTTTTTCTTATGTGTAATATCCTATGTCCTTTCCATTGTTTTTATTTAAGTTAATAATTGGCGTTAAAGGGTTAGGGTGTTACAGCACCAATTGGATAATCAAAACATATAAATTACGAGGAAAGAAAATCAAAACCCTAAATGCTAGCATTTTTTTTTGTAAAGTAAAAACAATTTAAATCCATTTGGTTGAACCAGTTTAAATCCATTTGGTATAAACCCGAAAACCATTTAAATCCGCCACGTGATTAAAAAAAATCATTTGGTTGAACCAGTTTGGTATGGTTCAGTCTTGCGTGTCCTGTCCACCCTTAATTATTAGCATGACTATTTGCTATTTTTCTTCCATAAAAATGGAACCAGTTTGATATCAGTTAGTTCTAAAAACATTGTTTGGTTTTGCTAACAATCAGAAGCAACAAAAAAAAAAGAGACTATAAATCAAGAAGTACAATATTACACGAAAGGGAAACCGAAAGAGGAACGGGAACCAGCAACCAGCATGAGTCGACTTCTAGAGATACTTAGTAGGTGGTCTCTTGTTTCTTGTCGACTTCCTTTGGGGTGGTGGTATCTTCTGAGGTGGAGGCACAGTAGAAGACTGAGCAGATGCATCAATCACCGGCACAGTAGAAGGTTGAGCAGATGCATCACCAATGGACAGAGAGACTACATCCTCCACCAACCTATCATACCCCTCCGTCACGGAAGCCAAATTGTCCTCCGCCAAACAATCGTCCCCCGCCTTGGAAGCCGAAATGTCATCCGCCACATTAGCATGAGTCGAAAGGCTGGGGCTAGCATCACCCTTTACTCCATCCTCACACCATGGACAAACCGTTATCTAGAAAAATAAAAGAAAAAAAAACTGATTAAATGAATGTACTTAAAATAAATAAATATCGTTAAAATGCATAAGATGCACTAAGGCATCCTCCTTGCTAACCTAAATTATAAAGCTAAACAGACAAACTAACTATATAAATACTATGGTATCAATGGTGCTACAGCTGAATAATGATGACAACAGTATAAAGGAATTCGGCAAAGTAGAATACTGAGGAAATGCAATAATGATTACAATCTAAACAGACAAACTAACTATATAAATATTACGGTATCAATGGTGCTACAGCTGAATAATGATGACAACAGTATAAAGGAATTCGGCAAAGTAGAATACTGAGGAAATGGAATAATGATTACAATAAGAAATAGAAGAAAAATACTAAACATTGGCATGGGCACATGACTTTGTGTCCAAGGCAGCAGCAATAACAACAGCAACATGTTGCTTGTTCGCAAAAAAAAAAAAAAAAAAAACAATAACAACAGCAACATGTTGCTTGTTCGAAAAAAAAAACAGCAATATGATAGACCTAAGAAACTTAAACTGAAACGAGATCGAACAGTTGATACAATGATAACATCTTTTCTTGTCCTTCTATGATAACATAAAAAATAATTTTATAATAGTACCTCTGAGGCTTCGATCGTTTCCAACAGCCTCCAACCCTTCCTTTTACTTTTGTAGCTTTGGATTGGAGGATGGGTAAAAGCAGGGTCTGGCGTTAGCGCTAAAGATTTTATTCTTCTAAATACAATTGCCTAACATTGATGTTAACAAATATCAATAGCAGAAAAAAAATTGATATGAGAAATATCAGATATAAAATTGGACATTGAACTTAAATTGTTACCTCAATAATGGGAGCAAACCCGTTAAAGTAGTGTTGTTCCTTACCCGGTGCATCCTTCATATTCTTAAGTTTAGCGAAAGCGTCATGGAGATTATCAAAAATGATTTTCGGCCAATTAACCTTTCCTAAGGCGTCCAAGTTTTCTACCATTGCCCAAGACGATGAACGCGGCACCTTGGGATCCGGGGAGCATACCAAAATGTGCTCAATCAAAAAAAAAGAAAGAAGTTTTTTGAAATTTGTTTGGCTTTGCTTGTTTGCTATGTCCATTTTTTCTAAAATAATTTTAATATCTGATGTTTTTAATTTTTTTGATTCTGGCAAGTTCAATTCTCTTTTCAAGTCAAAGATAAATTGAGGAAATTTTGCTTCATGAGAGTTTCCTAAACTACTAGTTCCGGTATCTTCAATACCAATAACATGTGCGACTTCTTTAACACAAAAAGAAAAGGAAGCATCGTTGTTGAACACAAAAAATTTTGTTGTTGGTTCATAAATGTCACAGAAACGGGAAATTAATATGGCAGAACTTTCTCTATCATTTCCTATTTCTAAGAAATCTTTGAAAACGGAGTCTCTCATCAGAGCCTTTTTTTCAGAAGTTAAGTTACTGGTCAGACCCACAAGTGTCTGTAAGCTTGCACAGAGCTTAAGAGGCTGACTCTTTTTTGTACCCTAGAAAACAAAATTAACAAAATTAACTGCGGAACTCTCCAATAATCATTTACTAAAACAACAAAATAGAGACAATCTATTTAGGGTTTTTATATATATTGGAATTTATGTTTAATTTGTACATGGCCTCTATAGCGCTACCCGCTATACCGCTATAGCATTTTTGAGAGTCGGCGCTACGCGCCACTATCTGATATTAACAACATAGGTAAAAAGTAAAAACCCTAAATAGATTGTCTCTATTTTGTTGTTTTAGTAAATGATTATTGGAGAGTTCCGCAGTTAATTTTGTTAATTTTGTTTTCTAGGGTACAAAAAAGAGCCAGCCTCTTAAGCTCTGTGCAAGCTTACAGACACTTGTAGGTCTGACCAGTAACTTAACTTCTGAAAAAAAGGCTCTGATGAGAGACTCTGTTTTCAAAGATTTCTTAGAAATAGGAAATGATAGAGAAAGTTCTGCCATATTAATTTCCCGTTTCTGTGACATTTATGAACCAACAACAAAATTTTTTGTGTTCAACAACGATGCTTCCTTTTCTTTTTGTGTTAAAGAAGTCGCACATGTTATTGGTATTGAAGATACCGGAACTAGTAGTTTAGGAAACTCTCATGAAGCAAAATTTCCTCAATTTATCTTTGACTTGAAAAGAGAATTAAACTTGCCAGAATCAAAAAAATTAAAAACATCAGATATTAAAATTATTTTAGAAAAAATGGACATAGCAAACGAGCAAAGCCAAACAAATTTCAAAAAACTTCTTTCTTTTTTTTTTGATTGAGCACATTTTGGTATGCTCCCCGGATCCCAAGGTGCCGCGTTCATCGTCTTGGGCAATGGTAGAAAACTTGGACGCCTTAGGAAAGGTTAATTGGCCGAAAATCATTTTTGATAATCTCCATGACGCTTTCGCTAAACTTAAGAATGTGAAGGATGCACCGGGTAAGGAACAACACTACTTTAACGGGTTTGCTCCCATTATTGAGGTAACAATTTAAGTTCAATGTCCAATTTTATATCTGATATTTCTCATATCAATTTTTTTCTGCTATTGATATTTGTTAACATCAATGTTAGGCAATTGTATTTAGAAGAATAAAATCTTTAGCGCCAACGCCAGACCCTGCTTTTACCCATCCTCCAATCCAAAGCTACAAAAGTAAAAGGAAGGGTTGGAGGCTGTTGGAAACGATCGAAGCCTCAGAGGTACTATTATAAAATTATTTTTTATGTTATCATAGAAGGACAAGAAAAGATGTTATCATTGTATCAACTGTTCGATCTCGTTTCAGTTTAAGTTTCTTAGGTCTATCATATTGCTGTTTTTTTTTTTTCGAACAAGCAACATGTTGCTGTTGTTATTGCTTTTTTTTTTTTTGCGAACAAGCAACATGTTGCTGTTGTTATTGCTGCTGCCTTGGACACAAAGTCATGTGCCCATGCCAATGTTTAGTATTTTTCTTCTATTTCTTATTGTAATCATTATTCCATTTCCTCAGTATTCTATTTTGCCGAATTCCTTTATACTGTTGTCATCATTATTCAGTTGTAGCACCATTGATACCATAGTATTTATATAGTTAGTTTGTCTGTTTAGATTGTAATCATTATTGCATTTCCTCAGTATTCTACTTTGCCGAATTCCTTTATACTGTTGTCATCATTATTCAACTGTAGCACCATTGATACCATAGTATTTATATAGTTAGTTTGTCTGTTTAGCTTTATAATTTAGGTTAGCAAGGAGGATGCCGTAGTGCATCTTATGCATTTTAACGATATTTATTTATTTTAAGTACATTCATTTAATCAATTTTTTTTCTTTTATTTTTCTAGATAACGGTTTGTCCATGGTGTGAGGATGGAGTAAAGGGTGATGCTAGCCCCATCCTTTCGACTCATGCTAATGTGGCGGATGACATTTCGGCTTCCAAGGCGGGGGACGATTGTTTGGCGGAGGACAATTTGGCTTCCGTGACGGAGGGGTATTGAGTATTCATCCTGATGCTACTAAGATGTATCAAGATTTGGGAAGGTCATTTTTGGTGGCAAGGTATGAAGAAGAGTATGAAGGGATTTGTTTATTCGTGTTTGACTTGTCAGAGGTCAAATATTGGACATCAGAAGTCGTCTGGTTTGATGCAACTATTGTCCATTCCTGAGTGGAAGTGGAATAGCATTTCTATGGATTTTGTTTCGAGTTTGATAGGTAAAAAATTGGAAGCTTTTGGTTCAATGAGCCCATAAGTCACATGAAGTAGTCGTAATGACAATGATCCTTGGATCTTGGATCAGAACCACTGAATTTACCCCTAGAGAGGCCATCAGTCGATGTAGTTTTTATAGAATTTCAATTCCGCGTCGTTATGGTGCAAAATTGAATAAGGCATTGGAATATCTGAGATGCCAAAGAGTGCATCTCAGATATTTCAGTTCGAAGTCGAGAAAGATTATATTTATGCTTATTTCAGTTCCAATTCAGATTATATACACGTGTCTTTTATCATAAACTATTTAAACAAAGCTCTTATTTGATGTTTTTTTTATTATTTTTATAATAAAAATATGCAATACTTTAAAAAAAATTATGTAAATATATTATTCATTAAAATATATTATTCTTTATGTAAACCAAACTCTTATTTGATGTTTTTAAATTTATATTTTTCACAAAATTGATTAAAATAATATATAATCATTATCTTCCACTTTTTAGTTATGATTGTTTCACATGCTTAAAGGTAGTAAAACCTATTCTAATATTTTGATAGTTTTTATAAAAAAAATAAAAATGAATATTTGTGAATTTTATAAAAGATGTGTCATTTTTATTGATTATTTGTGAAATAAAAATGAATATTTGTAAAAATAAAAATGAATATCAGTGAAGTAAAAAGGATTCCTTTCTATGCTTGCTTTCTCTCGCTCCCCTCCTTCTCAAAGCAGAGTAGTAGATTCATATAGATTCAGATAGATCGGCGGGAGCAGACTAGCGGTCGGCACTGATTGATTGATTGATTGCCTAGCAGCAACAGGTAGAGAAGCATGGGAAATGACAACAATTTATTATCGCAGGTGGGAAAAGCATTTATGGGCTCTTCTTCTCCACAACCGCATCGCAACTCCACTAGTACAACCACAGCGACCGGAAAAAAAAAGGTGATTGTTCTCTTCGTGCTAGTTTGGTGAAGCGGTGGGTCACCGCCACCTTGCGATAATAAATTGTAGCATCTCAACACCTTATTCTCACATTCATTTGAACTTAAACAAGGGCGTAAAGCAACTCGTCTCTAATAGAGCATGTTGTTCGGAGTCAAGAAGGGCAATGCATATATAAGAAGTTGTCAAGATTAGTGTGTATTAATTGTTTATCACAAAAAAGGGGATTGTACAAAAAGATTGAGAGATGAAATGTAGTTAAATAAATTTTTCTCTGGTATGTAGTAAATATTCGGTTAGTGAGAAGAATGTTCCTCTAAACTTTGGCCACTTTGAATTTAAATTCCTTTACATATGACCATTCTTTTGAAGCCAGGCCAAGTTATAACCCTTGAAAGACCTTAGTGATCTATGCTTTCGTAAAACTTTTTACAGTTTGTTGGATGGACACTTAACCTGATCAGGATGTTAGCAGGATTGAAGGATGAGTGTTCATGTCCCATACTTCATGATGTTGCATTGTTTAGTTCTTTACAAAGAAGTGTGTTAGGTGCGGTCCACTGATAACTGAGTTCATGACTTGAACTGTGTGATATAAATTTTGTGTTTATTTAACATTCATAGTACAATCTTAGATTAATGGGAACATCAGAATTGCCCGTGCAAATCTCAATGGAATCATGCAATCTGAAATTTTGTTTAAATCTTTGCCTTTGCTGTTCTGCGTCGTACTTGTTGTTTAAAGCTTGAATTTTTATTTGTAAAGTCCTTGGTTTGAGGACAAACAAAGATTTAAGTTGGGGAGAGTTTGATAAGTGCCAGAAATTAGTTAAAATGCATATATAATTTAGGCACTTTTGTTACTTGTTTTGCAAGTTATCTAGGTAAAAGCTCAGAAAGAAAGGATAAATATCATTTCATGCTTTTTAGACCTAATCCCAACCATTATTGTAGGTATATGCAATTTCTTTGGACTTAAAGGTCAAAAATGAAAGAAAATGATATCAAAGTCAAGGCAAAGTCCAGGCGAAGTTAGGCAGTAAGTTCTGAAGATCAAGCAAACAGGACTTTGCTCTGCGAAGTCCAAGCGCAAACAGGGGCAAAGTACTTCACAGAGCGAAGTCAAGGCGAAGTCAAGTCAGTAAGTTCCAGACCCAAAAGTTTCAAGACTTTGCTCTGCGAAGTCTGAGCGAACTACTTCGCAGAGCAAAGTATTACTTCGCAGTGCGAAGTAGGGCGGTTTAGGAATGGATGATTGTTGAGGTGGTAGAAACTTAGTGGAAAAGAAAGGACTTCGCAAAGCAAAGTATGACTTTGCATAGCGAAGTCAATAATATCAGTACACCTATAAATAGGTTCAAAAGTTGAAATTTAAAATAATGTTGTATTTTTAGAAAGAGAATGAGGCTAAAAGAGCTGTTCTTCATAGAGCAAAAGTGATTAAGTGTAGATTAACTAAGAATCATTGAGAAATCAAGTCTTAGCAATGGATCTTCATATTTCTTTCCACTTTTGTATTGTTGTCATGACAATGATCAACTAAATCTTTTTTGTTGAGATTAGAGGTACTTAATCAAGCTTAGATGTAATCTTTTGATCTTTCAAATATATGATTCTAGCATTTTATGTAATATTGAGTTTATTCTTGTTATTCATTCTTATGTTTGATTTAAATGTTATTGAAAAATACTTTTGAATCTAAGGTTAGAATAATCTTCTATCAAAATAAGAATTCTAGACATAGGATTGTGTTTTGATAATCATACAAAGTATCGGAACGTAATGATATCGGATCATTTTATAGATTGAGAAATCGTCGATTAAACGATACGATTGATCTCACAACGTCGTTTAGACATGAATGATGTTGTCGAGTGATACGTGATAATATCGTTAAAAAGGAAAAAAGCAAGAATCCATATTTATGATCTCTAGAATATATTCGATACTTGATTGGCGAACTCTGATCCCAACGCTTTTACGCCCTATTACTCTCCGTTTTTATTACCGCTTATTAGTCGAATAGTTTTATAACAAACAATTGATTAAACCCTAACTTAAAATGATAATCGGTGTTGAACGGTTTATGGTATCACACTAGTCCCTGAGGAAACGATATAAAAACATACTTGCTTTTGACTAACATCAGGAAGCTGATTGTTATAAGCATGCCAGGAAATGCCATAAGTGCCAGATTTATGCCGATAGAATTCATGTGCCGCCAACCACTCTCAATGTTCTTTCCTCTCCATGGCCGTTCTCTATGTGGGGCATCGACATGATTGGAAGGATTGAACCAAATGCTTCAAACGGGCATCATTTCATTCTAGTGGCAATTGATTACTTCACCAAATGGGTCGAAGCAGCATCCTATGCAAATGTGACTAAGCAAGTGGTGGTCTGTTTCATCAAATATCATATCATCTGTCGATACGGCATTCCTAACAAGATCATTACGGACAATGGAACAAACTTGAATAACAAGATGATGGAAGAGTTATGCGAAGAGTTCAAGATTGAGCATCATAATTCTTCTCCTTACAGACCTCAGATGAATGGGGCAGTCGAAGCCGCAAACAAGAATATCAAGAAGATTGTTCAAAAGATGGTGGTCACTTATAAAGACTGGCAGGAGATGCTACCATTTGCTTTGCATGGGTATCGTACCTCGGTACGCACTTCAACAAGGGCAACCCATTTTTCTTTGGTATATGGCACGGAAGCAGTACTCCCTGTGGAGGTCGAAATTTCGTCAATGAGAGTTCTAATGGAAGCCAAGTTGTCAGAGGCTGAATGGTGTCAAAACAGATATGATCAGTTGAACTTGATTGAAGAGAAACACATAAATGCCTTATGTCATGGACAACTATACTATATCAGAGGAGAATGAAGCAAGCTTTTGACAAGAAAGTTCGTCCACGTGAATTTCAAGAAGGAGATCTAGTGCTCAAGAAGGTATTATATTTTCAACCCGACTCCAGGGGCAAATGGACGCCTAACTATGAAGGCCCATATATCATCAAGAGAGCTTTTTCCGGTGGCGCAATGACTCTTGCAACTATGGATGGTGATGAGCTTCCCCGTCCTGTGACCGCCGATGCAGTCAAGAAATACTTTGTCTAAAAAAAAATAACAATAAAAGAACAGCTCGGTAGGTCGAAAACCTGAAAGGGCGGCTTAGGCAAAAATGAGCGTCTCGGTGGACTGAAAACCGGAAAGGGCGGTCCAGGCAAAAATTAGACACATAAAACAGAAAAATAATCATTTTGATAGGTCGAAAACCCGAGAGGACGATCTATGCAAAAATTAAGGATTGTGACAAAGTAACCGCATCGGGTCGGTCATGACTCACCTAGGGCACCTTAGCTGTCGAAGGACCCCTGATCTAAAGCATCCAAACAATGGAATTCAAAGTTGTTAGAGAGAATAGCGGTTATTGTGTTCAATGTACCTTTCTCATATACTGACCATTTTTTAAACTTTGTGAGATCCGTGGAGCCACGCCATTGGCAGGCCACCACTCTCATAGTTACTGACTCCCCTCTACCAAACAAAGTACAGGCCATGATCCTATGAATGTACTGGAAGATCGGGTTTTGTATTTGGCTTGCTTTAGCGCTTCTGGCCACAAAGTGAGACTCGCCAGTGATTTGTGACCAGAAAGCATGAGAATCAAATTCCCTTGTCCAAAGCTCCCGTTTCTTAGCATTATGAATCAACCCATCATTTGCAAAACCAAGTTTCATACAAAACTCATCAAAGGTCATCTCGTAGGTTTCATCAAAAAGCCAAAATTTCAAACTAGCAATAACACCATCCTCATCAATAAAGACTAAGGAACTCAAAAATTCGAGGGTAATCCTCTCAAAAGTGACATGCCCTGGGTTCAAAAAATCCATCCAGCCTAGTCTATTTAATAATTCTTTCACATTACCCCTAATCCCTGACTTTTCACATGTATAAAAACAGGGATACCTGGTGGCGGTGATTTTTCGGCTGAGCAGCATCTCATACACCTCCCTTTGTTCACCATTCTCGAACACAAAAATTCGAGGGTAATCCTCTCAAAAGTGACATGCACTGGGTTCAAAAAATCCATCCAGCCTAGTCTATTTAATAATTCTTTCACATTACCCCTAATCCCTGACTTTTCACATGTATAAAAACAGGGATACCTGGTGGCGGTGATTTTTCGGCTGAGCAGCATCTCATACACCTCCCTTTGTTCACCATTCTCGAACACAATGTCATGCATATTTATCACATGTGTCTTCCCTTTCTTCTTTCCCTTTCCACCAGAAGTTCCAGCATCATCATTTTTCCTCTTATTGGGTGCCATTTTTGTATTTGATTAGAGTTGACAAAAATGGGGTTTTTGAAAATTTTTGGGGTTTTTATGAATTGAAGGATGAAAAGGGTGGTTTTGATGATTGGGTTTCTGGTTTAGACAAAGATTTGTTGTTTGGGTGAGTGTTTGGAAAGATTTATGGTGGTTTTGATTGTTGGCTTTTAGGTACACGAAAATTTTGGGGTTTTGTGGATGGTGGATGATTTTTTATTTTGAATGTAGGATTGTGTTTAGGATGTAATGAGTTGTTGATTTGGGTTTGGATTTGTGAAATTTGGTGAAAATTTGAGGTAGTTTGGGTGAGTTATGGAGGTTTTGGGAAGTTTTGCTTTTGAAGAAGATGAAGAGGATGAGGGTGTGTGTGGGTTGAATGAAGGAAGAAGAGGGGAAAAAATGTGTATATGCTGAAGCTGGGAAAACGCACGGTCGTGTTGTATAAACGCACGGACTGTGCATTTGCTACGGTGCTGGGAGTTAAAGAAAACGCACAGTCGTGCGTCCCCTGTGGCCAGACCGTGCGTTTGTGCTGTCAATTTTTTGCTATTACAAGTCCTTAGGCTATAAATAGGTCTTCCATTAGACTTGTAATCATCTTGGATCATTAGAAATTTGCATATTATTGAAATATTAAGTTACTTTTGTTATAAGTTTTATTGTTCTTCTTTTATTTTCTGCACTTTACTTTCTTGCAATTTACTTTCTTGTTCTTTATTTTTATGCACTTTACATTCAGCAATTTCTATTTATGCTTTTATATTTCATGTCATTTATATTATATCAAATGTCTACAAAATGAACATTAGTGAGTAGACTTGTTTAGTCTTGGGATTGTTGGAAAAGTCTAATGACTAAATCCTAATCAAACCAAGTCTAGACTCTATTTTATTATAATTCATTCTTCTTATCTAATCTCATAGCTTTTAAACTCAATAACAAGTGTTGAATGATGGACCGAAAGGTGAAGTTCAATAACTATTATTTCATCATCATAAATATCAAGCGATGGATCGAAAGATGAAGTTTGATATTAGAACAAATGAGATTAGACAAAGCTTAACAAAATTTGATGGAAACACCCCAAATGAATAGTTTTGTGATGTCTTGAGACAATAAGATTCGCACCTAATGGGTCTCATATAATAATCAACCATGAGAATTGGCATTGTTATTATTGAGATACATTCATGTTGTTCAAAAGAAAACATGAATTACCTAAGAGAATCTTGTCTTTAGAAAATGAATTTAACATAAGATAGAGATATAGGCTTGAATTCTTTATGATTTGTTATTAAGATTAACCAATAATCCCTAGACGCCTTTTAATATCTGAATTCTAAAACCAAGAAACTATCCAACTTTTAATCTTGATTTGTTCAGCTAATTATCTCTAAAAACGAAATCGGTAATTACATCAACTCTCTGTGGATCGATATTTTTACTACTCGATAGAACCGTACGTTTGCGGATTCGTATCAACGGGGGCGTGCTTCAATGGAGTGAGGTGTACTAGTGTTGGCGTGTTCCTTTAGGCGATGCGTCTTGGCATGGTGGACGTTTAGTCCACGTGTCCATAACAATTTTAAATCGCAACCCAAACCAATTGCCTCATTACACCCCGCCCATTTAACCACATCCTTAATATTGATGAAATTGCTAAGTAGAAATTAGAATAGTTCCTATAGATAATATTTGGAATTTTTAATTATTAAAATTGCACTTTATTTTTATCGGGGCTCAGTTTTCAAGATTAGAATCGGACCTTCAAAGTGTTGCCCCGTTTATATGCTATGATAAACTCAAACAAAACAAACAAAACAAGCTCATGAGTCATAAGCAGTGATAATAGAAAGACTAACCTGTGTGTATTGCGATCCCAGTTGGCGACATCTTTCGTTTCCTCAGGCATATTGAGCTACATATCAATTAAGGTAATAAAATGGAGTCAGCATCTTGAATAAGATCAAAATAACTTACCTTTAAAACATTCTATACAAATTTATGTCTGCATATTGATGTCGTCTAAATTCAAAAGGCTAAGAAGATGTTGAAATTTAATAGTTCTACCTGTTACATATCCAATAAGGTCTTATTCCTTTCTCTTCTATGCAATGTGGGCACATCCATTCCTTGTTCTCTCTCACCTCCTCCATTTCTACATCAGATACACAAATATAATTTTCTAAATAAATGAACACATTTTTTTGTATACTTCGAAAATAATGAAAAATAACCTTTTTTATGATATTTAACTTCGAATAGAAGTAACCTCAGATAAATGTGACATCTTGGCTATTAATGCAATTTTGATTTGTTTACACTGTTTTGGTGACTTTGGCCTTATAAGTTGTTTTCATATTCTTCTAGCTTATGGAAGTAAGCTTAAAACAGCTTGTGGAAATAAACTTTAGTTTATGGACATGCCATAAGTTGTTTCCATAAGTTCTCCCAAACGGTCTTGCAAGTGTTTATGTTGATAGATAAACTCAAATAAGTCGATCTAATCATGCCCTTATTTATTTGAGCATGACTATTTGTTCTTACCTTCACCATACCGAACCTTGAGACAGGCTCGACAAAAGACTCCATAGCTTGAGTGACACCCTGAACAATCAGTCTTTCCTGTTAGGAATATGCCGTGAATCTGTTAGATGAGATCAGAGAAAAACTGTGCAAAGAATGCAGTATAAGGCATCAATCAAATCTTACCTAGACAAGGTTCATTCACATCACAATTCCCACATCTCTTGCAATCTTCTTCCCCACACAATTTCTTTTGCCTGCATTTATGTTTTTCATTGCAATGTAATCATTACTTATCCACATACATACATACACAAACGACCGTAAAGAATGCTATACTCTTTTAACACATTATTTAGGCCTAGTTTGTTTTTTCAAAAGGTCAATTTAGTTGATTTTTAAATGGATCACTTTGTAAAATGTGTTGACTTCTTCGGAAATGAAACAATCATAAAGAGTCTATTACAAGTATTTGTTATATATATTGATGTTGTCAATGCCGGATTTCAGAAAATAGCAGTTATGTTCAAATTTCGCAACGCAACAGTGCTATAGCCTCAATTTTGTCAATCAACGGAACAGTGTTGTAACCTTGCTATAGCCTCTATTTGACAATTTTTTGTACCAAATAGCCTATCGTGTAACAATAGCTATTTGTTCAAATTACACTACAATAGTGTTACAGTCTCACTATAGTCACTATTTAACAACAGTGATATATATGAGCTTCTATAACTCAAACTGTGTGTGAACCTTCAACCCCCCCCCCCCCCCCCCCAATAACAAACTAAGTATACATTTTGTGATCAAAGAATACTTGGTTATTAAACTAATCTACTTTTGTGAAGAAAAAGGGTAAGAGAGCAAGAGAATATGGACCTGCAAAAGTGGCAGCATATCCCCAAAACTGGATTGTAAATACTGCCTCTGCCCTTGCTGTCACAGCGCCGCGCAGAAGTCTCTGCTGAAAGAAAATGCTCTACATCCTTCGGGTTCAGTTCAATGAGAGGTGCATTAGCAGGCCTTTTCTCATCTTCCCATTTATCTGTACCTACAATGCAGCTCTTCTCCTCTAATTCCCCTTTTTCTGCAGTTACCTTTTCTGTAATATAATTCAGTAAACCATCAGAATTCACAGAAAAACACAATGCTTCCCACGCAACAACAAAAAAGGTTAATAACTAGACATTTTGAACCTCTAATCTATATCTAATCTAATCTAAATATGAACAATTAGCAGCTATATATTCCTTCACTTTCACATATATCTTATTAATCTCTCGAAGACTGAGAATAACATCAAAGCAGTCCTAGAAAACTTGAACCAATGTGGAAAAATAGTGTGGCATACTAAGAAACAGGTTTGGAGGCTTAAAATTAGTTGTTCACTAATATTTGATAGAGACTAAACTGTTAGGGCCTGTTTGGGTGGGGGATTTGGAGGGCTAAGTTTATATTTTAATATTATAAAAAAATTAAAAGAACATCTATGAAGCACGGACACAAATACGGCCACATTGACACCGATAAAATTTTGAGAAAATAACATAATTCAAAGTAATCGCAAGTATCGGTGTCGGACACGCCTTCAATCAGAAGTGTCCTTGCAATAGAGATCATGACTAATGATCTATGAAGCACAAACACTCCTCGGATTAGACGTGTCTCGGTGTCGGACACGCATCGATGTCCAACATCGATATGACACAGACACATATGATTACACTAAATTATGTGATTTTCTCAAATTATTAGTGGTGTAGGCATGTCAGTGTCAGTGTCTGTATTAGTGCTTCATAATCGTTCAATCACACTTAATTGATTTAATCAAACATTTTATAATGTCAGTAATTTAGAAAGAAAAAGAACGTAAGACTTCCTCTCCCTTCCCCTCTTAAACCCTCCATCCAAACATACCCTTAATATGCTAATCCAAAAATAAGACCGAGACAAGAAAAATAAAATAAAATGATTATTTTGCAACATTTTGCACAGTAACAAACCGAGACAAGAAAATTAGGGTTAAATAAAACCTTGTTTTGGCATAACCGCATAACTGAAACTACTTTTCAAACGGTAAGATCGACGTGGCGGAGGGAGTATAATTCAGTAAACCATCAGAATTCACAGAAAAACACAATGCTTCCCATGCAACCACAAAAAAGGTTAATGAACCTCTAATCTATATCTAATCTAAATATGAACAATTAGCAGCTATATATTCCTTCACTTTCACATATATCTTATTAATCTCTCGAAGACTGAGAATAACATCAAAGCAGTCCTAGAAAACTTGAACCAGTGTGGAAAAATAGTGTGGCATACTAAGAAACAGGTTTGGAGGCTTAAAATTAGTTGTTCACTAATATTTGATAGAGACTAAACTGTTAGGGCCTGTTTGGGTGGGGGGTTTGGAGGGCTAAGTTTATATTTTAATATTATAAAAAAAATTAAAAGAACATCTATGAAGCACAGACACAAATACGGCCACATTAACACCGATAAAATTTTGAGAAAATAACATAATTCAATGTAATCGCAAGTATCGGTGTCGGACACGCCTTCAATTAGAAGTGTCCTTGCAATAGAGATCATGACTAATGATCTATGAAGCACGAACACTCCTCGGATTAGGCGTGTCTCGGTGTCGGACACGCATCGATGTCCAACATCGATACGACACCGACACATATGATTACACTAAATTATGTGATTTTCTCAAATTATTAGTGGTGTCGGCATGTCAGTGTCAGTGTCTGTATAGTGCTTCATAGCTAATGATCATATAATCGTTCAATCACACTTAATTGATTTAATCAAACATTAAGAACGTAAGACTTCCTCTCCCTTCCCCTCCTAAACCCTCCATCCAAACATCCAAAAATAAGACCGAGACAAGAAAAATAAAATAAAATGATTATTCTGCTACATTTTGCAGGAGTAATAAACCGAGACAAGAAAATTAGGGTTAAATAAAAACCTTGTTTTGGCATAACCGCATAACTGAAACTACTTTTCAAACGGTAAGATCGACGTGGCGGAAGGTCGTCGAGTGTCACGGCTGCAGTAACGGTACCGGCGGAAACATCCTTGATTCGCTGAGATCGGCGCAATGGAGTAAGACCATAAACCCTTTTAACATTGGTACACTCTTTCTTAGTTGGAGTAGAAGCTTCTCGAAGCTTCGAAACTTTATTCAAAATACCCAAAGATTCTAACCTAGCCTTCAATCATTCATCAACATAATCATAAGTATTATAACATTTATATCATTAATCAATAATTAATCATAATAATACTGAAGAGTTTAGGATTAATTGATTGATTACCTTGTTTTCTGACATGCGAGCGTTTCTGAGAGATTCGTAATCGGATTTTGATGTTTCTTTCATTTTCATTTTCCCCATTTCGATTTTTCTTTTTGTGATGTGTTAGGTTTTCTTCTGAAGAACAAAAGAAAACAACACTCGTGTGTGAAAAAGGAATGAATGAGTGTAACGGCTATATTTTGCTTTTATAGGTTTGAAAAGACCACAATTACGAATTACCCCTTCTACACCATTCAAATTTTATTCCTATTTTTAACTGAGGATTATTTATGATGTTTTTTAATTTATATACACCGTTAATGTAAAAAAAAAATTACACATGCATATAATGATGTGGTCACATTAATTAATGAGAGTTTTTTTTTTGGTACAAAATGAGCGAGTTTAATTAGTATACTATGTTATTTTACATATACATCTAATCTAATCTATCTTACGCTCACTCTAAGTCCAACACAAAACTCTAATTTATCTTACACTCTCGCCTAAGCCAAAGCTAGATGTGGTGGAAGTAGAAGAGATACACTTGTACGATGAACCAAATGTTCAAGGGACTTAGAGCAAGAGGTACACTTTTTAGTCATTTTGAAGTGTTCAAAGGGACTCATAACATTTTGAATTGTCAGACTCATTTTGAATTGTTGTTTTGAACCAAGTTCTCACTTCTCATGTATTATAATTTCTTTTGCTAATCTATTTTGAATTGTTAGACACATGATATTTTATTATTTAAGGTTACACTTTGTAAGGTTTGGTGAATGTTTATGCCCTAACTATTTTGTGTGGATAATATTTGATGATGTAGTAATTATTTTGTGAGTTCTTTGTTTATGTTATTGATCCTTTTGGCGTGTATTTGAAAAAAGAGTAGTTTTTGTTGTACATTTCATCGTTTAAAAAAGTAAAAAAAATGATATACGGGCCGGGCTCAATTTTTATAGCCCATACATCCGACGGGCTGGGCTGGCCCAGCCCAATTATATGCATTGGCCTACCGGGCCGAGCCAGGCTGGGCCGGGCCAGCCCATTTGACACCACTACGAAAATGTAATTATATTAACATCAGAAGTAGAAGCTTCTCTAGCACAAGATGTGTCAAAGAAAACAACTAAAGTTTACAACAAAGTCCTCACACAATAATAACAAAAAAGCAAACTAATTGATGCCCAAACATACAAGCGGGCACGACAACCAACGCTGAACACCTAGCGCAAAGTTAGCATTAGCAACCTTAATTCACCAATAAGAATTGATTTTTACATTATGCAGCAATTGATCAATCGAATTCTCCTTGTGATTGAAAAGACGGTTGTTATGTTCACTCCACAAGACCCAAACACAAGTGAGCCAAATGAACTGCATAAAAGAACACCGCGCTAACAAGCCACATGTCGAATGAGTAAACTGCACAAAGTGATCAGAAATACAAAAAGGTTCAGCCGTGAAAACACCTATCCAATCTCGGACTAAGTACCAAAGGTCCTGAAATCTGTTACAAGAAATAAATAAATGTTGAGCCGTTTCAGCTTCGCCACACCCATTCACACACAACTACGCGTCATGATTAATAATACCGCGTGCCACTAAATTGTCCTTAGTCGGTAACCTATTACGAAGAAGTCTCCAAGCAAGAATAGTCACCTTTGTCGGCACCTGTCTGTGCCAAATTTAATCTGAAGCCGCATCCAAAGTATGATTGTCATTGCTAGTAAGCATCTGATAAACACTACGCACGGAGTAACCGCCAATGGGATCTAACTCCCAATAAGAAGCACACCGCCCCCTTTCTCAAGTGACCACCAGCCTCCCCATAACGAGCTGCCAACACCTTATACCACAAACCTCCTCTATCCACTAACAACCTCCAACACCATTTTCCTAAAAGAGCCAGATTAAATTCCCTCATTTGTCAAACCCCCAGACCTCCTTCCTCTTTTCGTAAACAAATAGTTTTCCAACTAATCCAATATATTTTCCTATGATTCTCACACCCACCCCAAAAAAATATATTCAACGGAGATTCAATAGAAGAGATTATACATGTTGGAGCTTTGAAGAAGGAAAGAGCGTAGATAGACAGAGAAGAAAGGACAAACTTTAGGAGAACCAAACGACCACCAAAAGAAAGAAATCTACTTTTCCAACCCGACAATTTATTCTCAATATGGGACAAAACCAGCTCCCAAAAAGACAACCTCCTGGCATCCCCACTTATGGGAAGACCCAAATACATAAAAGGCACCCTTCCCACTCTACAACTCAAAATTGATGCCGCCTCAGCCAACCAAGAGTCGTTAATATTAATACCAATCCACGTGTTTTTTTTTTAAATTCACCTTCAAACCCAACACATTCTCGAATAATAGCAAAACAGTGTGCAGAGCACGCATATTCACCCAACTCTTTGTCCCCAACAACAATGTGTCATCAGAAAACTGAAGATGAGAAATAGCAAAAAAGTCGGTGGCTCCAATTTTGTACCCCGGGAAGAGATTTGACTCAACAACAGCATTCATCATAACATTCAACCCTTCTGCTGCCAACAAAAAAAGAAATGGAGACAAAGGGTCACCTTGACGCAGTCCCCTATCCATAGGAAGTTCGTCAGTAGGACTTCCGCTCACCCAAATAGAGGTTGTAGCAGTACCCATACATTTCTTTATCCATTTCCTCCAAAGAGTCGGAAAAGACATTCTGCACATTACTGCATCTAGACAACCCCAATCTACAGAATCATAAGCTTTCTCAAAATCCACTTTGAATAACATTAACTAATTCTTAGCTTTACGAGCATCATCTACCACCTCATTGGCGATAAGAATACTATCATGAATTTGCCCATCCTTCACAAAAGCAGATTGTGCCTCAGATACAACACGACCAATAATCAATCTCAAACTATTTGCTAGTAGCTTCGCCAAAGTTTTATACAAGCTTCCCACCAAAGATATTGGTCTAAAATAATTGTGTATTAGCAGCGTATACTAATTAAACTTTATTTTAAATTTAGTCATGTAATTTTTTTGAGTTTAATGAAAGTACATTGACATTGTAAAATAATTTTACGTCGTCCAATAAAAACTTATCATTTTTCCATGTAATCATATATTATAACAGTTTTTAAAAATATATGTCCATATTTTCTTATTGAGTGTCAATGCAAAATTAATTTACACTGAAAGTATGTTCCATTTTCTCTTTTTTTTCCTTCTACAATTGTAAAATTTAATTTGATCTCTCATTCATATATTTCTTATTTAAAAATGCTGATGTGGATAATATTTGCTGATGTGGCGATTAAAAGTGACGGTGGCATTGAAATTAGTGGTATTGGCTCAGTAATTTGTATATTTTTAAAAATGAAAAAATATTTATTTAATTAATCGGAAAATCAATAAAATGAAATAAAATACATATTGGGGATTAAGATTTGTAGAGTTTTGAATGTGAAAGTGAAGTTGACCGATACAGTGAAGAGTTGTAAAAGAATCTCAAATTCAAAAATCCTATTTATTTGATCCCTTATTAAACCTCATATTTTTTTACTCCCACTTGAGTGATTTTATTTTTACCAGCAGCAGCCTATTGTTATTTTAAATTTTTATTATTTAATAAAATAAATTAACCCTGGTCTTTTTATGTTGTTTTATTGTTGGACCTTGCTGAGACCCAATTTCCAACATCGTAAAAAAGATTTTTTTCGTAAATAAAAACCCAAAAAAAGGTGAAATATATAATTAGCAAAAAATAATAATTTTTATAGAAAAACATAGTTTTTCCTAAAGTAGAAAATCTTTTGGAAATTTTAATTTTGAGGAAATTTTTTTAGGGAATTTTTGAGGGAAAATATTTGTTATTTGAAAAAGAGATCGAGAAAATTTGTTTAAAAAAAAAAAAACAAGGTTGGGGCATGGGGCTAAATTTAAATTTGGGAAATATGTAAAAGGATATTTATCCTGTAGATTTTTAGACCCCTTAGTATATGGGTTGTTAGGGTCCAAAAATTTACACCTGCTAAAATTGACAACTATAATAGTGGAATGAGAAGCTTTGGAGGTTGCGATTTCATCTTCCTAACATTTGAAATTTGAAAATGTCAACAAGTAGAGCTTAAATTTTGATTGGGACATCTAAGCATAAAATGCTTCCTTTGTGTGGATGTAATTTATCCATGAGGATGAATATATACTTTAATTACAATCTTTGAAAATTGTGGGTTTGGATTCGTGTGAGTATAATATTTGACCCTTTCCCTTTTAATTTATGTTACCGCAGTATCTTCAAATAATTTTTTTTTAAAGATCCTTAAATAAAATTATGTTTGCGAATTACTAGATATGCTAATTATTTTTATAAAAATAATCCTAATAGTGGACTATATTTTGGTATGATTATTAACTAAAACATCAATTAAAAGGAAAATTTAAAACATCAACACACTTAATGTGACAAGATGCTTATAATAAATGATGGATAAAAAAAATAATGAAATGTTAAAAATCCAAAACTAAAATAGGTAAAGTGTTTTTTTCTTTTGAAAGAAAAATAGGTGAAGTGTTGAATTAGAGATATTGGCTATGTATGATGAAAACTTGTGGTAGCATATGAGCTTATAATAGCTTATAGTGGATTAATTAGTTGATAATAAATAGTTTATAACAGGTAATGTGTGGGTTAGTTGAAGTGTTTCATAAAATTAATAGTTTGCTTAATATATGTAAAATGATGAGCTAGTAATGAAATTTATATCAATTGATTTAAGGTATTAAGATGTTGTTACTTTAAAATTTAAATTGTATAAATCTATTTTTTATTTTTTTTTAAGAAGTTAAAATGGATTAAATAACCAAACACTTAGTCTCTCAAGCACAAGGAGTGTCAGTGGAGAACTAAGAAAACAAAGTATTTGTTACATCAAGTTTACCAAAAAAAAAAAGAAGCGTTATAGCCAAATAGCAGACACACTTAGAAACGCAGAAAAGAGACTTAAACAAATTGAAACTAAATAACAATTCCCAAACATAAAAAGGAAGCAAATGAAATAAATTTCAATTTTAAAATATAAATAAAACAAAATTTCAATATAAAAATAAATAATAGTCTACTCATTTAACAACGTAAGAAGCAAATGATTGTGTTACTTTTCCATCCTCCATTCTCATACACAAATTATACATGTTGGAGACCAGTTGACCATGTCCAAGTATATCTCAAGTCTCCTCACACGTATATGAACCGGCCATTGATCTATTCCAACTCACATATCTCATCTTTATCCGTTGACGGACTCTAACTCGTCGTCTCAAAACAAAACAAAACAAGTATACAAAGTACAAAATGTCTTCTAGATTCTACATTCTTTTCACCTTGGACGGTTCAAAGTGAATACGCGATTCGGATGCAGGTGTGATGCAAAAAGTATATGACAAAACTTATATACATGTAAAATACTTTAAAAAATATATATACATTGATCATTGTTTATTAATATATAATTATAAGGGTTAAATATGTTTTGCGTCCTCATAAAATTAGCAAGTTTTGGTTTTCGTCCCTATAAAAAAAATCTAATGTTTTCGTTCTACTTAATTTCTCTGTTACTGTTTTCACCCCTCGAGTTAAGTCAACTAACTGTTGACTGACAGAGTGTCACCTAAACATGTCACATCAACATTAAATAAAATAAAAAATAAAAAAAATCAGATTTTTTTTTATTTTTTTCGTTTTTAATAAAAGAAACATAAATTGAAAAATTAGATTTTAAAACCCCAAATCAATTTCACAGATATTACCTATGATGTAAATTCTTCAGAAACACATACCATCCAACTTCAAACAACACATACCATCCATATGGGACATCTCCAAAAAAATCTTCCTTTGTTTGGATCCTTGTTACACCGATGCAAAATAGTTCGAGATTCACAATGACATTCCAGAACAAGGCATGACGATGAAGAAGACAAAGCACGTGAACTTGTTCGACGTTGGTGTGCGCTGCGATTTCTGTTCAAAGTGTAGCAGATCGGGATTTTGTTTCGAACAAGGGATTTGCATAATGAAGGTATTAGATTCGAGTTTGAAGGAATTAGACGTGCAGTTGGAAGGAATTAGGTGTGCAGTTGGAATGATGGAGGAATGAAAAAGAGTTTGAAGGAACAATGGAGGAATTAGGGATTCCGATTGGAAAGAAGGAAGAAGATGGAAGGTTGTGAAATTGATTTGGGGTTTTAAAATCCAATTTTACAATTTATATTTCTTTTATTAAAAACAAAAAAAATAAAAAATAAAAACTGATTTTTTTATTTTTTATTTTATTTAATGTTGATGTGACATGCTTAGGTGACATTACGTCAGTCAAGAGTTAGTTGACTTAACTTGAGGGGTGAAAACAGTAACGAAGAAATTAAGTAGGGACGAAAACGTTGGGTTTTTTTTTATAGGGGCGAAAACCAAAACTTGCTAATTTTATGAGGAAGAAAAACTTAATCGAGGCATCATATCAACATAATCATCCATAAATCATCATATCAACATAATCATCCATAAATCATCATCATTTACCATTCACTAACATATCATAATCATCGTAATGGAACATTTCATTTAATCTCATTCACCTAGTTCACAATCCATACTTAATAAATTAAGGTTTCACTAACCAATTACCAATCCACTCATCTCTGCCTCATCACTTACTTATCATGTTACATTATCATTCATACCTCATTAATCAAATAACAAGTTTGCATACGACTCACGATTCAATTAAAGACAATTCACAAGTTCATTTATAACTCTTTCCATTCCTAAGTTGTCTTTAAACATAAACCATGTTAATTAACTAAATACATCTTAATTATACTCTTAATGATCAAGTTTAGGGGTTTGGGACTCAAACACATGCCTTAGAAACCTTTAGAAAGCGAAAAAATGACGTTTTGGGCTACAGTAAAGGGCGCACGGTCGTGCTCTTCATACGCACGGTCGTGCGTTTTCATCACCATAAAGTCGTGAAACACGCACGGTCCGTGCGGTTAGGGCGCACGGTCGTGCGTCATGCACAGACCAGGAAAAGCTGATTTTTCTGCGTTTCGGCGTGGAAAAATCTCATTAGACGACATCCTTCGATCCCAAACACACCAAACTCGATCCAAATTATCAACCTATCATTATCTAATCAATTATCCCTCAATCTTCACCTTAATCAACTTAATCATGCTCACTTCTATCATTAATTATCATAATTCAAAATTAACTCAATTTATCGTCTCAAAAATCATTTTAACACATTAACTCAACTCCCAAACATAGCAACAACAACAACAACTACAATCCTTCTTCAATTTGAACACAATAACACTCACCCATTCCAATTAACATAACCTCAACACAACAATTCAACAACAATCTTCATCATTTTTCACCAACTTATTCATAATTGTCAAGAACACAACAACAACAACTTCAACCATGACAAAATCAACATAATCTCATGAATTCAACATTTATCATGTACTCATAATTAAAATAAACTTATCAAGCTATAATCATCATCAATTATCATGTTTATCACCAATTTAATCAAAATTCACAAAGGTACCAAATCACCATAACCAAACATGAACTTTAACACAAAAACAACATGATTTCATCAATTAACACATTACCTAAAATAACCACAACAATTAGAGCACGAATTTAACACATAATCATCATCAATTCATGAAATTAATAAAATCTAACACACCCATAACTACTCATTTGCTTATGAAACCTAAATGGTGAAAGTAACCTTCCCTCTTACCTCAAATCTCACAAAACTAGCTCTCCAAGGTGAAATCTACCTCTTCTCTCTTGCTCTTGAGCCTCTGATCTTCTTTCTCTCCAAGTCTCTTCTCTATAGCCTCCTCTTGTGTTTATGACAAATGAGCTAGACCTAATTTGTCACAACACACACTATTATATTTATATTATGGGTTTGGGTCACTTATACTAATGACCTTAGTCAATTTCCATTCACCACAATAAACACTACTCTTTTACTACACTTAAACCCTCTAATTACTCACACACCTCTATTCTCTTAATTCTCAAACTCTAGTTTCTAACACTTCACAAAAATACCCTTTACCCGTAAATGACCAAAATACCCTTAATCTCTAAAAATCCACCAACTCACTAATTCTCCCAATAAAATAAAAAATTAGCAATTAAAATAATATTAATAAATCTAATACTAAAAATCGGGGTGTTACACAACCCTCAATTCGCCTTACTCAAACAGATATTTTTCCACTCAATCCATGATGTTTTCATAATATCTTCACTCCCACCCCAACAAAAATTAATCAATAAAGATTCAATAGAAGAAATTATACATGATGGAACTTTGAAGGAGAGAGCATATACAGGCAGAGAAGACAAGACAGACTTTAGGAGAACCAGACGACTGCCAAAAGATTCTCATAGCTTGAAAAAATTCTAATTCCATGCATGCAAAGGTATGCCGTATAATCTCAACCATGCACCCCCTCTGAAAAACCACCACCTCCTTGTCCCAACTCACAAAGCTTGAGATAAAATGATTGAAAAACTCTTTAGCGACTTCAACAATTGTCGTAACATCGGTCTCCGATAAACTTTTGATATTAGAACACTAAATAACCTCCTTCTTGCTTGGACTGGTCGTCCGCGATTGACTTCTGAGTTATCTAATCTCAACCCAACAACTACAAATCTGGTGATTGCGTGAATGAGTGGATTGCTTACAGCAACAAACCCAAATCCCTAAACATTCCTTTTTTTTAAAAAAAAAATATTAATTCATTCAAATTGATAGAGTACATCGATACAATACAAATTCGCTAAAAACAAAAATAATGAATTTGCAAACAAACTCACAACATCCATGTTAAAAACATAAAATAGCAAAGTACAAAATCCTACAAATATGAATCTGCAACATTGACTATGTTAAAGTCATTGATTGGAATTGCACCGAATTGAAACTGATATGACAATCTGAACCAAAAAAACACATGAAACAAGACGAGAAAGACAAACAACACCGCACAAATATGATGAACAAAACAACATCACACTAAAACGATGAAATCAGGAAATAAAAAATTAAATAAATGTGAAAATCGCTTATTTAAATAAAAGGGTAGAGAAAAACGATTTGGATGAATGATTTGGGGTAAAAAATTGACCATAAACCACCTCTCTTTTGTGAAAGAATTGAAGGAGAAGAAACTAAAGTTTTAAGTGACGGCTCACAAGAGAGATAAATAATTTCTTAAAATATACTTGAAGTAAAAAAATAAAAATAAAAACTCTTTTCATAAACATATATACACTTAGTATGCTACCTTGGGATCAATTGAATAAACCTCTTTTCATGTTGTGGCACCACCTTAACCTCTATGATTAGGTAGCATAAGTCGTCATAGGTATAGCTGTTGAAATATTATATTATTTAATTACCTCTCAATATATTCATCATTATATGGACACGGGGAAATACTTACTTGTGCAAATATATTTGGTCACTAAATTTTACTCACACATACATTATTGAAAAAAGATGGAGAGATGACATAATAGAATAATATTTATTTTTTAAATAATTAAATAAAATGTATTTTTGTGTCTGCGTTTAAATAGTGTGTCCAAAAGTTTGGGCTCAAACAAGTCTTTCTCTATGAACATGTATCTTTTGTATTAGTTATATTTATTATTTATCAATTAAGAGTCTTCATTGATCAATGATCAAATTAAGTAAGAATGTTATTTAGATTAAAATTTAGCTCATTAATTGAATAATTGATATAAGATCAAATGTGCGTAATGTTAAATGATCCATTTCGAAATACTAAAAATCGTAGTTGGTCATTACCACCATAGACACACATTATGTTTCTCGTGTACCGTACACAATCCTCTCTTCATCTGAAAAGGATTCAAGGCACTAAGAGTATAGTTGAGCAAGAACTACAAGTCTTGATTGCTCGTTAGCCGTCTTTCTCTTTATCTTTCAAATCACAATCAAGAATGACTATTGACAATGAATCCATGTATTCATAATATTTTTGATGAAAGTCTTGTAGATCTTAAAATAATCAAATTTTTCATGTTTGTTTTCTATACTTATAATGTATTAAAATGACTATTAAGTTCTTTTCGTAGATAGATAAAATAACAAAATCATTATAAACTCACACATATAAATAGATGTGTTGGGGTTCAAACCCCGATCATGACGTCTGACATAATAATTTTAACATTTTACTAGTTGAGCTATGACTTGTGAACAATCAATTAAGTTTCTACGACATACTACATGATATAGCATGTCTTGTATATTAATTCCATATATTCTAGTGTATATTATGTTAATTCAAAAAAAAAAAAAAAGACTAAAGTTAATTCACAAAATTGTAAACTCTCTTGTTCACCACACTTATGACATGATGATTGAGGACCATATATATCATAATTGATGTTTTTCCACATCATTGGATAGGGACGTAGCAAACATGATTGATGATTTAAAAGAAAAAGGTAACACCATTGGCTTGAAACCCCGGGCGATCCACAGAGAGAGCCAGAGAGGGATACATATGAGACATCACCATCAACTTTTTTTGTTGTTCATGAAAGACATCACCATCAACTTTTTGTTTAACCAATAAGAATCATTCAATAATATTACCTTATCATCTTAAGTGGTTGACCCATTCTCTGGCTCTGTTTCTACTTTTATACTACATTTTATTTTAACAACAGTAAATTTAGGTTTTATGATTTTCATCTTATTATATTTAAAAGTTACACATGCTTGAATTAGAAAATAAATATATAACAAATATAAAGGGAATAGATGATGTTTTTTGGGCTGGATTTGTTTGTAATTTTTATGTGTTAGTACAGGAAAAAAGGCGGACAGACGAACATGTTATAAAAAAGTAGTAAATTTTAAAAACAATTAAAAGTATAATAATTCATATAAAGTAATTTTCTAAATTTAAATAATATTTAAACAAACAATAAATTAGAATTATTCATATAGTAGTTATAGGTTGCCTCAAGGGTAAACAATTTAAGCTAAGGCGTTAGGCCTAAAAACAATATAGATGAAAAAAAAAGGATTTCAACTACCCAATGACCTCATTTATTTTTGTGGGGTCAAATATATTTTTTTTTATGTACAGAATTTTCAAATTTTGTTCTCCTTTACTGTAAAAAAAAATTACACTTTTTTGTCCTTACAAGTTTTACTCTCTGTTTTTTTAGGGAAAGTTTTACTCTTTGTTGTTAGGTTACCATATATTTTAAAATATCTTCTTGCTATAATGTTTAGTACATTCTAAAATGTACATCTATAAAATTTGAGTTTAAAATTTGATTTTTAGATTTGAATTCTCGTTATCTTTATTTTGAGTTGTTGATATTTAAAAAATTATATTTAATTCAAGTTAAAAAAATTCTAAATTTTTGTGTGTAAACTTTTTTTTATAATATTCTAAATATGTCTACGAAAAATCATTTAAAAAATTTAAAGAAAAAAGATAATTTAACATATTTGTTTTAGACTAAAATGTGCAACTTTTTTATGGGAGAAAATATAAAGTATTGAAATTTTGTATAGATAAATAATATATTTAACTATTTTTCTTTTGTTATTGGACTCGAGACTGACCTTTTCATTCTTTTTAATACTATTCATTATTTTTTGTTTTGTTTCCGTCGTTGGAAAATCTTGTAAAGAAATTTTTCATACGGACGGAAGCACAGCCACAAAAGATACAAAAAAAAAATTAACATAACTTACAAATCAATTGTGGTTTTAGGCACTTCATACTTACATACACAAGCTCAATAAAATATTTTTATTAATTGACTTGGAATTTTTACAAGGAGAAAATTATTTGGAGGTCCTGGATCTAAACTTGGACGAAAGAGTAAAGATTAGTCTAACTACTAATATTTTTTATTCGAAAAAAAAACAAGGAGAAAATTGCTAACCCTCCTACAGTTTTTCGACGAACAAAATTGCAAACTCTCTCAACTCTCACACAATTGCAATTTTTACAACAACAAATTTATAAACATCTCAGTTATAATTTTTACAAAGAAAAATTGCAAACTCTCTCATGACACACAAAATTCCAAACCCCAAGTAGACCCAAGAGATTAGAGATGTTGTGGTGACGAAAACTCAAACTAACTCTCCACATTTTTACTAAATCTCTACTTCTTTTTTCTTCCCACTACTCGATGTGGGACTTGGTATGAATACCAATTTTACGCAACATATTTTTTGTTCATCTAGAGTCTCACATTTCTCCACTTTGTTGTCAACTTCATCTTAAAAGTACTCTTCAACTTTTCTAACTTCTCTTTTTTGCTTTGCAAATCCACCACAATGTTTGGAATTGTTCATTGCCATAAGAAGAAGTTTAAACTCCCATCAAACAAAGGAACATCCAACTTCAAACTAGACAAAACATCGTCTAAGAGAAAACACAAATAAGATAATAACCAACCTCTTTGGAAGTGAATAACGCGACTGAGCTTCTATTCCTCCCTTGATCGGAACATTTGTTATGATGCCAATTGTTTGAAAATTTTATACTAGTGGAAGCAAAATCTCAAAAGAAACAAAACAAATTGATTGTGGTTCGTCACTTCATACCTACATCCATAATCCCAACAAAATATTTTATTAGTCAATCGGCAATTTTTACAACCACAAAATTGAATATCATCTCATACAATTTTTGTACGGACAAAATTGGAAACCTCTCAATTACAAATTTTACACAAAAAATTGCAAACTCTCTCATGACACACAACTACTCAAGCCCCCATACATCCAAAGATACTAGAAATGTTGTGGTTGCTCTTGGTTCAAAGAGCATAGATATACACATATGAATGGATGGAATGACTAGCACTTGGGGGTGCTTGTTGCAGCAAATGTGGGGTGGTTGGAAGTCTCACATTAGATGAAAAAGTGATAGTGAACAATATATAAGTAATAGATTCCATTCTTTTTAGCAATATGTCTCATAAACCCAATGCATTAAGGTTTCATGTTAAAATGTGAAGTTCAATTCACTTATATATTTATTCTTGAGACAATGTGGATGATCCTGAGACTAGGCTCGTGTTCCAACAATTTCATGGGTTCAAACTACAACATACTCTTGCATAGAATTTGGTTAACTGTTAACTTGAAAATTTCAACGGGATTATTTGAATATAAAAAATACTGCACCGGATTATTTTAACCACGGTAACTCCTTCATAACAAGACACCGTAATTTTTAATCTGTTCGAATATCAGCCACGGTTTTATTATTTTTTATGTTGAACTTTACTCAAAAGGTGGTTTCTATCTATTGCAATCATCTTGTTTAAGTATCCTTCTTTCATTGATTTAAAAGTCTATTGATTGTTGTTCTTTAAAATAGAAATGTCTTTTCTCACCTTGAACCATGAATAAACAAGTAATTATAATTATTTTATAATAGTTAAATTAGTTGATTGAACCATTTTAAAAAATGATTTGAAGGTTTGCGCGCCCCTTGTTTAATTGATTGTAAATTGTAATCATATATTTTAGCTTATAAAGCTTACTAGAGGTTTTGTCGAGAAAAAAAAAAAGCTTACTAGAGGAGATATTTCACTTATTTGATAGTTACATTGTGATATTGTGTTTAAAGATTAGTGGTTATTTCCTCATTTTTTATAGTAGGATTTTATAAAATTTTATACATTCAATACATTGAAAATTTATTGTCAAAAAAATAGGTTGAAAATAGAAATATTTAACTTTTCAATAAATAATTTATTTAAAACTCTTAAATAATATGCTTAAAGCACTTTTTTTAAGGGATATATGCTTAAATATATTTACTCACCTCAATCATTTTTCTTGTGTGAACAGCTGCAACTCACCTAACATGGCCGCATATTTTACGATAAAGACTATTGATAGTTTGATGGCATCAAAATTGTGCACAATAAGCGGCTCATGCTCTATTTCTTTTCCTTTTTTCATGGGCAAATTGGCTTTTGTATTCTTTGTTTTGTTGGAAAACAAAAAGAGATAAGTTCTTAATTGTTAATGCAAGAATTGGTATACAAGATATTTCTTTTAACAACAATCTTTGTCTTTTCTTCACTTTGGAAAAGTGGTGGAACTACTTAAGCTTGTGAAACTTAAAAACATACAAAAATTGAAAAAATCATACTACATTGGATGTTGGTAGACACCACATCTTTCCTCAATCTCTTATTTGATATTTAATTTGCTCATTTGTAGTGACATTGGACTAATAATCACTCATACTTTAATTTAACAATCCCCTTTTTAAATGTGAATTTTCCACATCTTATACTTGATCTAAACGAAGTTTGAAAGAGTACTAAAGGTCCGTTAAGAAGGAGTGTGGTTTAGCTAACCCTCTTTAATCATCTTAGTTAAGAAGAAAATTATAATGACCACTGCATCATTATTACTTGTTTTGGTCCCAATATTATTACATGTTTAAGCATCACTTATAAAATTTGGCTGTTTTTTATAACAAGTATAAAATTTGGTTGTTGATGTTTGACACTATTTGAATTGTTTCAAAAGTTTAATTTGAATACATCGTTAATAATATTCACCGTCAACAAATCACAATAAATCATATTAATGACTTTAGAAATGGTATATTTAAGTTTTATGATTGTTTGACAGTGCATTTAAATTTTAATTTTAAACAAAAGAACACATGTGCCGATCAAAGTGAGATAGCAATAGATAGAAAGTATAATCTTCAGCTACAAACTAGAAGAAGAGTGTATATCACACATAGCTTGTATAGCTTATTAGATACATTACCAAAGAATGATTGAATAAAAGAATGAATTGACTTTGTACATTTACAGTGGATCACTTCTAAGGTTAGACCTCAACTACACTCTAAGAATTTATAATTTGCTGCTGAACCTAACTCAAGCAAATTTGAAGAAATGAAAAAACTCAATTGAGAAATTCATGTGTTGCAGTTTCCAAATTCTTGACTTATGATTTCATTTTCTATCTCCTAATATCTTTTGAGTGCTTCTGTTCTACCACTTTGTAGATTCCAAAAGCAAGGGAGAATGCCTACAATTTACAACCTAAAACTTAGATTGAATTGGTTTGTCTACTAACCAATTCATCTAAAGCTTCCTTCATCCAAGCATATGGGCATATTTCTTTTGCTTCAGCCACAGTCAACTGCATGATTACAAATGAAAGAAATATTAGGACACTAACAAAAAATAATAATAGTAAACAAAGAATGCTACTTAATTAAGATATTGCAATTTGCAAGATGAATTGACATTTGAATAGGACACAAAAATTTATAAATGCCACTTGATTAGGATCAAGGTTTTGAAAATCATGTATGCAACCTCAATCTGTGCTGCGACGTCAAGATATTTTTATGTCTCAGCGGCTTTGATTGAGGTTGCAAAAGTTGTATTTGACTGCAATTCTCCGCAATAGCAAGAATTGTGTCGCAAACATGATTAGAATATTATGAAAGTTGAATAGGTCTCGTATACACTTACCCATTTTCTTTTTCTTATGTTCATTTCTGGCCAATTATCCAACTCCTTGCTAACAAGCAAAGGGAACATGTATCCTTCATGCATAGTGGGTTGGCGTTTGCTCTTATAGTACCATTTACCCAAATTACTCTGCAAGAAACAACCATAATACACAAAGTAAGAATCAAAGCACCAATTATTGTATCATGAAAAACCAAATCTAAAAAAGTGATTGCAATTTGCAAATACTTACTTCAACACTTCCAATAACTCCAGCTTCTTCTATGGTTTCTCTCAAAGCAGCTTGTTCCATGGTTTCATCTTTTTCCCAACCTCCTTTTGGGAACTGCATTCCACTACCCTTTTGAGCACTTATCAAAAGAACCTCTATTTCCTTTTCTTGGGTTCCATTCTTTTTGTATCTATAAGGTATGCATCTGTTCAATTCCAAAAACCACACAAAACAAAGTTAGATTAACAAATCAAATCCACATACATCAAAACAACGAATTCAAACTAAATTCACAAAAAATTTGACTTTTCACTTTTCCTTCCAATGATTCAACAATGAATAAAAGGGTATACTTTAAAATCATTTAGAAAAAACCCATTTGATAAAAACCTTAAAATTTTCAAAAATTGTCCATCATCTTCAATTCCAAACCTTAAAAATCAAAACTTTAAGAAACCCCAATTGAGAAAAAAAAAAACTTAAAATTATCAAAAATTGTCCATCATATTCAATTCCAAATTTTAAGAAACCCCAATTGAGAAAAACCTTAAAAGTTTCAAAAATTGTCCTTTACGTTGAATATCAAACATTAAAAATCCAATTTTTAAGAAACCCCAAAAGAACAACAAATCACAAGATCAAGAGAGAGAAACACACCCCACAACTTGACGACATCCTTGTTCATAACGTTGCAAATGTCTACCAGTTCTAGGAGAAACCAAACACATCATATTTTCCAATTGTTGAGGAAAAAAATCATTATGAACTTTCTTAGAGAAAAGTAAAGGGTAAAAGAATTTACAAGCCAAAGACCTTGAAAGTAAAAGACCCATTACAATTCTTTTGTTGGTTTTGTTTTTGTTTTTGTTGATGAGAAAAAGAAGAGAAAGAATAAGAAGAAAATGATAAGTTTGTTGTGAAGATGAAGAAGTAACAGACATAAACATGAAAGAGGTTGTTATTGTTAATGTGTGTTTTGTGTTGTGTTTGAAACAAAACGAAGAGGTTGGTTTTATATGTATCTATCTGTTCATGAACACGTGTCTGCGCGTGGGACTTGTTTTTTTTCTTTGAGAAGTGCGCGTGGAAGTTACTGTTGCGTTCAAACGAATAAGACTCGCTTGGGACACTGCGTTTAATCACGCGCATTTATCGACATTTTTGTTGTAAAAATGTTAAATCGTGTGCCTAGAAGAAAAATCAAATAATAACAAACAACACTTTCTTTTTAACATTTAATTTATTGTTTACTCTCATTAAATAAAACTCATATGAATTTTTAAAGTATGATATTATCATTGATTTCATTCAATAAAAAATTATTCTTAAAAAAAGTCATATAAATACAGTGTTTTTTAACGAGTAAATAGAGTGTTCTTAATACTCTTCAAGAAAAATGATTGTGAAAAAAATAATTTTAGTATAGAAGACGGTGTATTTATGATTGTGAAAAATACTTAATTTGTATTTTTAAGACAAATTTACATATCTTAAACAATGTATTTAGATCATCTGCTAACATGACCCGATATAAAACTAGAATCTTGAAAAAAATTTAGCATTAAATATCCTGAAAACGTTATAAAAAAATTAGTATAAAATTATGTTTTAATTCTTTAACACCTTAGTATAGGTCATAGATCAACTTGTAAAATGTCAAAATTGTTAGGTCGGACATAGTGATTGGGGCTCGTACCCCCGACTCCTCTATTTGTGTAAGAATTTCAATTGTTATTCGTCATTTCATCTATTTGTCCAAAAAAATAGAGGTATTACATCAACTAAACTCATCTTTTTCTCTCTTTTCTCCTTCTCAAACTCTAGTTGTCACTATTTTCTTCTTGATCTGTCAAAGAGGGGGTGATTTAAGGTCAGTTTTGACTTGAAATCAACCCCCCAAATTGTTTTCTTTTTCTTTTAGTTTAATAAGTGATTTTCACATATTTTTAGTCTTCTTTCATTTGTTTTGTGATTTCGTCGTCTTAACACGATTATGTTTGTTTTAATTTCTCGTTGTGTGCGTGTTTTTTTTTTTATTTCCTATCTATTGTTGTGTTTATTTGATTCAGGTTGAAAGACTAACTTTGATCAAATGCATATGCAATCAATGATTTTTGCGTCGTCAATGTGGCATTTTCAAAGCCATGAATATTTTGGGAATTGGAATATAATCTTATTTGTAGGCATATCTACTCCATTGTTTTATGTTATTAACATGAATGTTGTAAGTTTGATCGCAGATTCATCTTTTCTATTTTTAGCGACTTCAAATTTAGATTGTATCAATGTACTCTATCAATTTGAATAAGTAAATATAGTTTATTTTTGTATAAAAAGTTAATATAAAAAAGTGTTGCAAACCATTCGGCTGAAAAAAAAAGATTGCAAGCCATTTTATTTTCTCATTGCAATAAAATACAGTAGTTATTTTCAGTAAACTCAGAGTTGGTCACAATAATAATTATTTTCAGCCAATAATGACTTGGTTGTTAAAAATATTACAATGAAAAAAGTCGCAAATTGACGGCATTAGTGACAAAATGGAACTTTCTGTTCCAAATAAATAAATTAATATTAAAAAAAGAGCAATCATAATCATAATAGGGTATATATATATATATATATATATATATATATATATATATATATATATATATATATATATATATCGTAATAAAAAGGGAAAAAATAAGTGAATTACTAGATAACTTCCACGTATCAAAGGAGTGTTTAGATAGCAGCCACGTATACAACCTTTGGAACATAAATATGTATGTATTTATATATTAATATTCATATTTATGTATATTAGTATATTACTATACTGCTCTTGATAAAAATATAATATATTATCCTAAAAATGGTGATTTTGTCCAATTACGTGTATTAGTTATCAGAGTATTTCATTTTTTTTTCTAGATTGATGAAATGACAAATCCATTATAGAGGTTATCAGAATATTTCTATTATCATAAAGTGTGAAAACATGCCTATAACATTATTAAAGACTATAATTCAAAAATAAGTAATTGACATTGCATTGAATACTAAAAGTGATAATCTTTTTAGGATAATTTTATTTTACAAATGTAGTAAATATTGTGAGATGGATGGAGTATCATGTTTCACTTCTATCATCTTTTAGTAAATATTTATGATTGCTTATGAAAATAATATTTATTAATAATTTAATAAAAGATTGTGTCCAAATTTTTTATTAAAAATTTATAACCTGGAAATGACGGCGTCGGTTGTTTGCCTGAGAGGAGGAGATGGTAGAAGAGTGTAGGGCTATTTTACTTGGTGTCTCTTTACAAGTTAATAATCTGGATGAATGGAAGTGACTTCCCAATCAAGGAGATGGTTACACCGTTTGTAGTGTCTACCGGTTGCTCACTCATCAAGAAAATCATACCTTGGATGCAATTTTGGAAAGTGCCCGGCACAAACAGGTTCCGTAGAAGGTGTCTATTTGTGTCTGACGCCTTTTGGTCAGATGCGGCATTATTTCTTCAAAACATTTTTGTGTGAGTGGATGCGGTCAAGTTGAATCAGCTCAACAATTGTTCCTTCATTGCGAATTCTTCAGTTTCCTTTGGCTGCAAGTGCAGTCTTGGATTGGTATTTACTCGACAGAACCTCAGCACATTATGGATCATTTTCATCAGTTCTCTCACTCCAAAGGAGGTTCACGTGCCCGACGTAATTTTTTTAGTTACTTCGGTTTGCATCAGTGTGGGTTTTATGGACTGAAACAAATAATAGGCTTTTTAGATTAAAAAAAAAGGTCTATTATGCACTTGTTAGATAAAGTAAAATTGATCTCTTTCTTGTGGCCGAATGCAAAGTATGATATCTTTTCTTTTGGCTATCATATGTGGTGGATAAACCTCTTAGCTTGTTTGAATATTGGTTGACGCCGTACTTGTCTTGCTTGTAATGTTGTAAACTTTTTGTAGTCTCTCTAGTACATATTGTGCCGGAAGGATTATCATTTTATTGTTAATATATATCTCATTTTGGCTTGTTAAAAAAAACATATAAATAATTCAATAGAAATATTTTTTTTTGTCAAATAGTCCAATGACTTATTTCTAATTCATTTAGGGGTATTTTATTTACTGTGTAAATACAAAAACTAGTAACTGTTTGTTGCAGTGTAAAACACTAAAACGGCAGAGAGTGGTACCCAACACGGCATGAGATTGTGTCGTTTTCAAGTACTGCTGGGAAAGGGAGTGGAAAGAAGGTTTTGTAGTTGAAACTTGATAGGACTCCAATATTAAATATCACACACGGTTATAGGTGGAGAATAAAGTTAAAACTTTATAAAAGCTATTTCTTTTGGGGAAAAAAATTTAGATGAGTGGATAAACTTTATAGGTGGAGAATAAAGTTAAAACTTTATAAAAGCTATTTCTTTTGGGGAAAAAAAGCTATTTCTTTTGTATAAAGCTATTTCTGTTCTTACACTCCAACTTGACCCACTGTATTTTGTTTTGTTTTTATTATCCAACTCAACTCTACAATGACGTGAAGGTTTCTAAGAATATCAAATATGCTATTTTTTTTATTTATTTATAAGAAAATGATTTCATGCTTAAACTATGAGTCCATTGATTGCAATTGGGAGGTTTGTGTTTTTCCTGGTAGTTTCTTGAACTAAACAAGTAGCAAAATCCAGCAAAAGTTCTAAATATACGTTGGTTACAAATATGGTAATTTTCTTAATTGAGGGGGTGGGAAGTTACTGAGTTTCTATCCGTGGCCAGAAAATTTGTTTTACTTTTTATTTATTTATTTATTTATTTATGTTTTTAGTCTTATATATAACAATCTAGAAAGGGGATATACTCATTTGAGTTGGATTTTTTTGTTTCATTTTTACCTTTACCTTTAACATTTAATTTATTTTATCCTTTTTATAGTATTATTTAAACTATCAATTAAAAACTTAGTTAAATTTCATTAAAATATGAACAATCCAAAACAATAGAGACGATACTTAATATTATAGAATTTTTTTATTATGACCATAGATCATAAAATAAGCTTAATTGATCAACCAAGTCCCTTAACTTGATTGATTCTTACAAAATGGTCTAATAACTAAAAAACGTCTCAAAGTGGTCCCTTAAGTTTTCTTATGTTACATGTTTCGGTCCCTTGCGTCTGTTTTTGTGAAAGAAAAAAAAAACGTTATGTCCAACTGGAGTTTGACATGGCAAAATCATAGGTAATGTGGAAAGTATGATTCAACACTATAAAAGGAAGGTATGAGTGAAAATTAGGGTTCGTGTATCTTCTTATCCCTTCCTTCACCATTTTCGACCCTTTTTTTTTTCTTCTACTCTTCTCTTCTCGTTCACCATCATAGTACTTCTTCTTCGTTGTTTTTTTTCGAATCATGTCCAATCAGTCATCCAAAAGCCCGTCACCCGTCCCGACACTTGGTACATGTAACACCTAAGGCTGACGAGGGCGGGGAGTGGTCGCCGGTGCACAAGGCATGACAATTAGCGACTCCTGACAGCTTCTAGAGGAACCGAATCACATCGGAATGAGAGGGATCCTGAGGCCATGCAGGTATGAGACTGCATGGTTGAAGGAAGGCTTATAGAATTGTTTGGTACTACCTATATCAACAAGATGCATCTTCTTTTCGGTAGCCCAAACCATAAGAACTTCATAGTTAAGTGTGTTTGACTTAGAGAAATTTTGGGATGAGTGACCTTATGGGAAGTTTCCCATAAAGCGTGCGAGTGAGGACAAAACACGCTGAAAAGACTCGTGTTGGTTTGTGGGGTCAGTCGGCAATCTTGAAAGTCGTCTGGATGTTACAATTTCTCATTCAGAACGAAGCGGTTCAAGAGGAAGACAAGCACTAGGAGCTTGTAGGGAGGAGTTTCTCTCCTCACTTCGAGTTTCTAGGGTATGTTTTATTTCTTTTGTAATTTGTCTTTAGTTACCATAAGTAACTAAATCTTTTTAGGCTAGGGTTCTAAGATGAACCTCTATTTAATTTGTTGGATATTTTATTTAATTTAAAGTCTTTAGTCAGTTATTTTTCAAATCCTATTTAATTTTACTGTCGTTCGTAAGATTTGTATCCTCTGAAGTGAACCACCTTGAGATATAGGTACTTAGGGAGGTGACATACCTAATATTGGTGAATACCTGCCTGAATCAGGAAGTCACTAAGATAATGAATACAGTAATTAGCGAAACACAGTGACTTCATGACTTAAATCAACCCAATAACTTCACTCTTCTTTCATCCTTTGTAAGGTAGACGAGATATGACTTCCTGTTTGTAAAACTATCGAGAGCGAGAGTGTGTTGATGTCCTTCTAAGATTCAATATACGAGGGTGCCTTTAGGACACTGAGAATTTACGAACCCTAATATCCGTTATTGTTTCAAATACCTATGAGAAAGTAAGAACCTACACGTACCTCTACGCGCGTAAGTGTATCTTCCTACAGGACTGACAACCCTAAACACTGAAACCCGTAGAAACACCCGTGGAAGGTTGCAACTGACAGCTCGAGGGCGATGAACCCATACCTCTGAGAGAGTAATACCCCACACGTACGTACCCGTGTGATCAACAGGTGCAACTTGACAACTAGTAGGTAGTAAAACCCCACGAATTCATCACTTAAATAGAAAACGCTAAAAGCTGAATAAGACTTGACTGTTAAGTAAGTCCAACAAATAAATAGAGGGGATACGATACAGTTAAATCTTGCTCTGTTGCAAACATATCAAATTGCAAAACCCCTTTATCCTTTATCTTTTATTGTTTTATTTAATTTAATTGTTCTGAAATAAGTAACTCGAATTGCTTAGTTGGAATGACAATCCCTGTGGATACGATACTCTACTTACACTTTATTAATTGGTAAACAATTTGGTACACTTGCCTAAATCCGACCATCATCCTCCCTAGTTGTGTTTTTATGGAGGTGGTTGGAGATCACAAACTTCTTTCCTGACCTATATGAATTGACCATTAGAAAGATAAATCATGCTACTATAGCATGTTGCATATTGATCTTTCTTATAGTAATTAGGTACAAAGACATTCACATCCATATTTTGGTTTCTCATGCAAGAAATGGCATGACAGCACGGTCGGCCTGTCAATAGTCATTGCCTGCGATCACAAAATATTTTCTCCAGATTCATAAAAAGTGCTATGCAGTTGATGCAATGTGTCTTACCTTAAATTCAAACTCAATACCACGACTAAGATTCATAAATTTACAATATATCATAATCACTCTTCATCAAACCAATAACATGAAAGCATGAATGCGTAAAATCATTAAAACATCAAAATATAAACAAATCTAACTATCTAGTTGTTAGTATATGTTGATTCCATATCATGTCTCTTGATAACACAATTTATTAGTTTAACATAAATTCATAATCCATTTACATTAACTGAATCAATTTCTATGTTGATTTCATAGTTGAAGATGCCATAGTTTAAATTTGATAACAAAATTTATTAGTTCAGCATAAATTCATAATCCATTTACATTAACATCATCATCGAATAAAGGTACACACACATATCAAAGAAATCATGTCATGTCATTACTACGGATAACTACTACAAACATGTTTGGTAACTAAAGTTGAATATGTAGTACAAGAAGATGGGAACCACCCCAGATCCAAACTGATCTAAAATACAAGATGACAACACACCATTTAGCCAATCGTACTATGCCCCTTAAACTACTGATATGAAGGTCCTTGTTGATAATTTCTACTACCTCCACAACTACCACAAAGCAATTTTAGGGGTAGTAGGAATGGTCAACAATGAAACCATAACATCATAAGCGCCCCAAGGAAATCCATGCAGCCCCAAGGAAAGAAGATGAAAATGATATTCATAGAAACTGGCGAACCTCTATGGTAACTACACCCATCAGTCAAACCTATACGATAACGACACCCACGAGGAAAACCTCGATGGTCATGACACCATATGTTGTCTGGTGTTTTCAGATTACATAATTCGAAACAATATTTCATGGTAACAAATTATATAACCTGAAGAAGATTATATAATATGAAACTGAAGGTGAGACAAACACAAGAAGAGGGGTTGAATTGTGTTGGCTTTTTCTGCTTTCCTTTTTCTGAGTGTTAAAAGTTGTTCAAAATCTGAGGTGTACATATTCTGATACAGAGTCAGAGTGCAGCGGATAAAGTACATAAACACAAAGATAAAGATATATATATATATATATATATATATATATATATATAGAGAGAGAGAGAGAGAGAGAGAGAGAGAGAGAGAAAGCAGACACAAAACAATTTCATACTGGTTTCTCCTACAACCTAGGAGTAGTCCAGTCCCCTTACACTTCCAAGGGATTTCACTATAAGCACACATGATTACAAATTTCTCAAGGACACTTCCAAGAGACTTTCCTATGCTCAAGCACACCTGCTTAAGACTTCCTTCTCTAGGACTCTTCTTAAAGACTTCCTTGCTTAAACACACATGCTTAAGACTTCTTGCTCTAGAACTCTCCTAAAGACTTCCTTGCTTAAGGACAACTCCAAGAGACTTCCAAGTGCTCAAGCACGCAGAAAAGAGACTTCCAAATCTCTAAGGACACACCTAAGAGACTTCTAGTTGCTCAAGGTTTGACCAAGAGACTTATACGCTTTAGCTTCACAAGCTAAAGATGTCTAATTTGTTCTATAGTTGATTTAACAATAAATAGTGTATATGAACAAATGAATAGACTCTCTTACAACTCTAGGATTTCTAAGATATGAACTTGAATACAAAAATCCTAAGTGTTTTGCGCTATATGATTTTGATAGAGTAATGTCACAGTTGAATAGTAGAGTCTTATTAATCTTCTTCATGGTTTTTAACTCCTTTTATAGGCAGGGATTTGAGAGACGTTGGAGAAGAGTGTCAGCGCAAATAAAGTCGTTGAGAAGCTTCAATCAAGAACGTTAGCCCTTTGCTTGATATGGATAATCCCGTTGAATGGTCTTTGAATTTTCCTTTGCTGAAAGAAGAATTATCTGTTGCATTCTTTTTGTTCTTGATGTCCTTTGTTTGATTGTGCACGTAGACAGAAGAAGACAAAAATACTTCACATATCAGAATCTTGATGGTGATAGTTTACAGAATAAGACAAAACCTACATGGATTCTGGGTCCCTCATGATTTACTCAAATCTGAGGGTAATCCAAGTCTTTGGTGTCTGCTTCTGAGTTTGATGACCATCATAGAGTCTGTTGAGGTAACTCATCAGAATCTGTGTGGTACCCGTCTTCTTAGGACGTTGACTTTTGGTTGACTTTCCTTTTGGTCTTCTACCAAAGTCTTCTTAGCTTCTCTTGGTCCTTCTGATGCTCTTCATATGTTCATCATTGAATGATAGATTATTCCTTGATTCTGTACACTTGAACATATGTTAGTATTCCAATTGTTCTTCAATACTTTGTTATCATCAAAACCTTAGATGAGTTGTACAAGACTCTTCTTATTCCAACAAAAACTATCAATATTCTGGTGTTCAAACAATTTAAAACAAGGGAGGGGGTGGGGGTGGCATATTTGAGATTATGTAATATGAACTAGTCAAATACATGATTTTTCTGTGATTTAGATTGCACCGTCAATTTTTATGGTCCACAACACACATAAACTTCTATAAATTAGCGTGTTTGGTTCGTTTGCAAAACACACCACAAAACCATAACACTTATTCAATAGATATAAACACTTAGTTAGCTGTAGTGTACTATAAAAGGAATACACTCAACCTGTTTAGGGTCTGTGTTGATGTTACATTGTCTGGATTGAAGGATTAATTGAATAAAATTAATGGTCGTCTCAACCACAACAACATAATAAGGATGGATAATGTTAAGTATCGTCGTATGTCGATCGATTCAGATGGACGCCTACAGTTCAGCTCAATGAAGCTCCAGGGCGATGATGACGTGATAACCATGTTCTTTGCATTTGGTCAGTATAGTTAGAATGGACCGATTAAGTTGGGCGCTTCCTTGACGAGATCTTTTCATGATATTCGAAAAAGTTTGATTCAACCCAAGACATACAAAGAAATTAGAGCTTGCAAGGAGGAACCATATGTGGTTTGTTTTACTTATTCATGATCGTGTTTGAGTCTAATTATATTGTTACAATTATTATTGTATTATGTTGTTGAAATTGTGTTGAATTACGTTGTTGAAGTTGTTGTGGTTAAATTATGATGTTGCTGTTGTTGAGATATAATGTGATTTAGTGACAAATTTTTCTCTTTTCATTGTTTTGAACACTTTAAGATTAGATAAATAGCCAAAAATCTTAATAGGTTATATAATCTTATTGGGGGCAAAATATGGATTTTGGAGGGTGCAGAAGAGAAGAGGTAGGGAGGGTGGAAAAAGAATTTGTAAACTTCTTTTTATGTCATGATTTTCACAAATCTCTGCCGTTTGAATTTACCCACCATGACAGGAAAGACATTGTTCTATTTAATTTATCAATCTAGACGTTAAAAAAACATTGTGGTTTTTCCATGTGGATATGTAAATTTGAAGGGGTGTGATTTTTTTAAAATATTACTTTGAAGGGTAAAAATAGCTCGCATAATTGAGAAGTTAAACCCAACTTTAACTACTGTATCAACAGACTAAATCAAATGTGACAGCTCTGTCTTGCATTAATATGACATTCTATTTTATAGACAAATATTAATTATTAGTACGAATATTATTTAGTAACCTAAGTTTGAATCACAAACCTCCTTTTAAAACCATTTTAATTAAGAGTCTATTTAGTTTGAGAGTTTTGAAGTGAAGGGGAGGGAATATTTTAAATTTGACGTGTTTGGTTCAATATTTAGAAGGGAGGGGAGAGATGGGGAGCAAAATCCCTTCTAAGACCCACTTTTTGTTTCCCACAAATCGGAGATTTTCGGATGGGAGGGGAGGGGATCTCTTTAAAATTTGATTGTATTGCCAAAATTATCCTTAGATTAATTTAAAATCTCAATATTATCCTTGTAACAACATCTATTATTATTATTATTAGGTGGTATTATCCTTGTAACAACTTTATTAAAAAAAATTATTCTTGTAACAACTTTTATTATTATTAGGTTATATTATCCTGGTAACAACTTTTATTATTATGTTATCTATCACTCTTATTTGTGACATGTAAAAACCATTCTTCCAACCCTACTATTACTTGTTGCCGTCAACCGCTGCTTCAGACCTCCTCCAACGTGAACTGTGAGTAATCTATTATCCCATCATATACATCGTGTTGTTATCGATTACATTGTTATTCATTCGTCGGTCTATGATATTAAAAACAAGCATTTTCGAATATTTAATTAAGTTTAAGGGTAAAACAGTAAATTAATTTTAAAATCTCTCTCTTCCCTTTGTGAACCAAACACATTTTTAATTAAAATCCCTCCCCTCCCCTTTTCTCTTTTGAACCAAAAATATATTTAATTAAAATATCTCCCCTCCCCTCTCCTCCATTAAAATCCCTCCCCTCTCCCCTCCGTTGAACCAAACGGACCCTAAGTGTCGACCTTGCTCAACCACTTGAGTTAGAAATGTTTTATGATTAACTCCTTCTAAGAAAAGGACAATTCTTTTGTACAAAGAATGAGACAGAGAAATAATTACCCTCACTCATGTATGTACTTGAAACCATTTTATTTAGACAATTAAATACACCACTTTATTTGTTAGTTAGAAGATAAATAATTGAAGGCCATATATGTAGAAGACATAATGGTATTTTTATAGTATATAAAGAATGAGTGAACTAGGGGCGTTCACGGGTCGGGTGACCCAATGAACCCGCACTAGTGGAAAATATACATTTTACAACATGGTCAAAAATGTTTTCACAACAGTTGAAATAATACCTGATGTAATAGTTAACACGGTGGCATTTTTGAAATTACTAACAAAGTTTTCACATCAGTTGAAAGGAATAACTGATGGGAAAAGTAAATGATAAAAAGTTTTCACAACAGTTGATATAATACCTGTAGGGAAAGATACACGCGGTGGCAGTTTTGTAATACTGAGCAACTACATTTTACATCAGGTGCATATGACCTGTAGGGAAAAACCTTTCAATATTTCATTTTCCCTTTTCCCTCTTCTCTGAAAACGTGACTTTTCCCTTTTCCTTCTCAGATTCGTTTTCTCTCTCACAGAACCCTAGCCTCTCATCTCTCACAACACAAATCGGTGGAAGAAGAAAAAAATCATCATAGCAACCTTCTTCTTTGATTCGTTTCTCAGATCCGTTTTCCCCCTCTGGGCAAAATCGTTTTCGCCTATCACCTCTCACACTCGATTTCCCTCTCACTGGCCCTCTTTTCACAGATCGGTTAGTATTTTTCGTTTTCGTTTTTAGTATTTCCATTCAAACACGATTACGAACTTCAAATAGTTTAAATAGTTTTGGTTTCAGTTGCTCAAATCGTTTTCGTTTTTAGTATTTCATAGATCTCGTTTTCGTTTTTAGTATGTGGTTTCATCTAGCATCGAGCATCAATCAGCGAGCTTCTCAGATTCGAGTATCAATCAGCGAAGAAACTCCTCAGATTCGAGCTTCTGAGATTCAATTCACTTATCAGATTCGAGGTAAACTGCCTTCTCATATTCGGTTTTTGCTTGAACATTAGATGCTGAGGTAAACTGTCTTCTCATATTCGATTTTTGCATCAATCAATGTGCTTGTTAGATTTATTTGGTGATGAAATTGGATAAATTTTGAATTAAGCTAATAAGCTAGTTAATTATTGTTAGATTTATTTGGTAATGAAATTGGAGAAATTTTGAATTAAGTTAATAAGCTATAAATATAAGCTTTTAATAAGATACTTACTAATTGTTAGATTGGAGAAATTTTGAATTAAGCTAATAAGCTATTCGTTGGGCTACTGATTATCTACTAAAAGCCACTGCACATCTAAACACCATATATGTTCAGGTCAATTTTTTTTTTTCCATCTTCTCTTGTTCATGGTTTTTAGTTTTTGTGAAGGAGAAAACATGGGAAATGAGGTTGATTTTTGAATTTTTTGTTTGTAGGTTGGAGATGCTAAAAAGAACCATGCTTGTTTGGAAAGACCAGAAGAATTGGACACACCGAGAAGTGTTTTTAAGATTGATGCAAACGCACTTGGCTCTAAAGTTGTTGCAGAAATTTTAGTGAGAAGGGCTATTAGGGTAAACTTGATTCATGATAAAAAATAAAAATAAAAAAAATGGTTTTTTGTTTTGTGCTTAAATATGAGATTGTGTTTGTTTTTGGGTTTAGGTTTTTCAGTTTTCTGATCAACAGAGAGGACCTTACAACAATGTCTTGAAACCCTTTGTGTGTCCCTTTTATTGTGATTACTCTGGTTGTCACTTGTCAGGTAAAATTTTGATTTTTCCATTGTGCCAATTTTTATTTTGAGTCGTACTCAAAATTATAGTACTTTTGATTGATGGGTTTATAATGACTTGTTAGGATGAGTTGTTGTGGGGGTGCTGCTTGGTTACACAAAGCTACAAAGAATCCAATGTACCTAAATTACATTCAATATGCCCCAGGTAAGGTCCCTCTTTCTTGTCTCTCAGTTTTAACTCTATTGGTTTCATGTGTTCCAAGTTGTAACTGTTTTTGAGCTTGTGAAACTTTACATGTGGGATTTTGTTCAAGATGAGTGATAGTAACATGCAATATGTCACATCCACTAGCTTCTTACTGGTAGCTTATGTCAAGTACTTGACCAAATCACATATTGTTGTGCATTGTGGTGGTACCATAGTAACACCAAAGAGTCTCCGAACCTTATTGAGTGATAGTGCAATGTGCTTGTTAGATTTATTTGGTGATGAAATTGGAGAAATTTTAAATTAAGCTAATAAGCTATTTAATAATTGTTAGATTTATTTGGTAATGAAATTGGAGAAATTTTGAATCAAGTTAATAAGCTATTTTAAGCTTTTAATAAGATACTTACTAATTGTTATATTTATTTGGTGATGAAATTGGAGAAATTTTGAATTAAGCTAATAAGCTTTTAATAAGCTAGATAGTAATTGTTTTATTTTTGCTGCATGTTGTTGCTATATTAAGGTAATTAGTATTTTTTTTTTCATTTTGATATAATAAGCTACTTAGTGATTGTGTTTTCATTTTTATAGTGTTCTCGTAACTGGATATGGTCAAATCTCCACCAAAACGCCATGAGAAGTGGATAAGGCCGACACGACAAAAGTCGTCAGGAGAGTACATGTCAGAAGAAACACATATTGCCGATAAAATTGTAAGTATTCAATCGACTTAAATTGTCTATGTGAAAGGGTAAAATTTTAATAGAGCTATGAGATTCTGGTATGTACAGTTATGCAAAGACTGCAATATGTGAAAGTGGCTCTATTATGCAAATGATAAATCTGTGGCAGATCTTATTTTGACAATTAATTCTCTGATAAGGCACAATCTATTATAGCTATGTCAATCTTGTAACCTTAGTATATGTATTGTTCTTCTAATATCCTCTTCAATGGTGTGGGAAGTTACTGAAGCCTTAGGCTGAAGAAGCATTTGTTACTTGTATGCTTGTATGCTTGTTTTGTTACCCGCGGTGCCTAAATGTTTTATTAATAAGTTAGTGTAGCTGGCAATGATATTTGGCTAAACAACATTTGAAGTCTGATTTTGCTGATTTGAACCTTGCAGTAGTTTGATTTGGCTGGTTTATTGATATCTTGAAGTCCAATTTAGTTTAAACCGCCAATCTAGATGTCTGGTTACCGCAGTAGTTTGATTTGACATTTGTAGAGAGATTAAAATTTTGAACGGACTTGTAGTTTTCTTAATGCGTGGTGATTTAGGTGTGTGAAGTGCGTTTCTTAAAGCTTAGGATTTATATGTAGTTTGTTAATCTTCTTTTTTTGTAAAAAACTAGAGTACTTTTTAAAGATAATCTGAGATATTTTGTTTAGTTAAGAACGAACTCACTTATTATTGAAATTTCTGGTGATTATGTTTGATTTAGTTTCTAAACCGAATTCTGCAGTTGAGATAACTTTACAGTTTGTTATCCAGTTTGATTCTGCAGTTGAGATACTTTTTTTGTAAAACGAACTCACTTTACAGTTGAAATCTATTATCCAGTTTGATTCAGAGGAGAATGCAAATGATGCTATCCAGAAAATGAATGGCTCTACTGTGAGAGATAAGCAGATGTATGTGAAATTATTTTACAGTTTGTTAAAATTTGCCATCATTCATATCTATATATGTTGTGATTTGAAGTCTATGTTTTTTGTGCCTTCAATTAACTGCTGTTTTCGTTGGGGTGCAGATTTCATACTTAAAGCTCACACTTCCCCAACCACGCTCTTTACACAGGTTTGATTCCATATATCATATGATAACTAAGTACTTAATTATTACTTATTAGTGCATGTCACATTTAGATATATAATACATATATGTGTTCATTGTGTTGCATGCTGATTAGTTTTATAATCAAATATTGGTGTGATTGCTAGGTGGGAGATGGAAACACAGATCATAATTGTTGGGAGCGTCCAGAAGACATGGATACACCAAGAACAACTTACAAGATTGATTCAAATTCCCCTGGAACTGAGGCTGCAGCTGAGGCTGCTGCCGCTCTTTCTGCTGCTTCAATTGTCTTTAAGAAAACAGATATCAATTATTCATCCAAGCTATTAAGCCAGGCAAAATCTGTAAGCAATTCAACTAACATGTTTTATTCTCATTAATGAATCACGATGATCAATTGGCTCTATAATCCATTGATCAAGAGTTGATATTTCCATTTCGATTTTGTATAATTAAACAGCCTTAAGAAACATGTGAGATTTGCATTGAAGAGTTTTTATGTATTAAATTGAACAAAATTTACTAATAATTAAATATGTTTTGCAGTTGTTTGATTTTGCTGACAAATATAGAGGCTCTTACTCAGGTTCTTGCCCATTTTACTGCTCGTACTCTGGTTATCAGGTAAGAAATTACCACTTGTAAAAATGAAAACATTTAAAGACTAATATAAGTCTGTGAACAGTTTTAATGGTGAGTTAAGTTGCTTTGAATCTGTAAGCCACCAAGGTGATAGATTAGAATGTTTTGGTCTTGTATCATTTTTTGCCTAGATATGTATTAGTAGTACTATGAAATTTGAGAAAAATGCACACTATGTTGTTCGAATAACACTGCATGTTATGTATATTTATTGGATTATAATTTGAGAGATTGGATATATGTTAAATGTTATTTTTTGTGTACTGAATTTTGATTGAAGTTCTGATCTAGAAAATTTACATCCCTGTTCCTTACTTCCTTTTAAGAAACTTTTTAATGATATTAAAATATTTTTATCCAAGTAACAAGTCCATTTAGGTCCATGTTCTTTACACTACTTTGGTTAAGTTTCATTATTATTTTTTTGGATAGAAAAATGTTACCAAGTTAGAAGTTATATTAGTGCTTATGCATCAATTAAGTTGATGTTATATGCTACAGGGTGCATGTTCCATGGCAAACCACTGTATGTTGATTTTGCTCAGAAGAAAGAGGATAGAAAAAGACTATTGCAGCACAAGCATGTTCAGAAACTAGAAGAATTAACAAAACATTTTGTAATTAAGTTGATATGTATTTTCTTTAATATATTGTATTGATATGTATTTTTTTTAATATATTTTGGAATATTGATGTGAAATGTTGCGGATTGATTATGTAATATCAAATTAGATAATATAACTTCCTTTTTGGCATTAAAATTATCCATATTTGTTTTTATATTTTTAATATAAAAGAAAAGAGCAAGTGTTAAGCTTATTTATTAAGCAATTTAAAAAAAAATATATAGATTTCGCATCAGTCCTTAACTTATACCTGATGTGAAAAACACATATTTTACATCAGTCCTTAACTTATACCTGATGTGAAAACCCCGTTGTCAAATTTTAAAGTGCATCTATTACAACAGTGGAAAATAGAACTGATGTAGAAAATAGGTTTTCACATCAGTTTGTACCCGATGTAAAAAGTAGTGCACATACTACATCAAGCCACCTTACATCGGTTGGCAACTGATGTAAAAAGTCATTTTCGACTGATGTAAAAAGTCATTTCTGTAGTAGTGCCGGTCACCCAACCCAAACTAACTCATGAGTCAAATCCGAATCAACCCATTCAAACACAAAATAGTTTGGTTTGAGTAATAAGTTTATGATTTTGATTAGTTTTGATCGGATTGGTAACATGTTTGATCAAAACTGGTCCAACCCAATCTTAAAACACTCTTAGAATGAACAATCATTTTAATTTTAAATGTGTGTGATTATTATTTTAGTCGCAGGATATATCAAAGTTACAAAAACATGAGTGTGCCTTATGTTAGTAATTTCAATTTCAATAACTAAACTAGTTGGCAAAAAACACATTCAAGAACAAATTTAACAAATAAAAACATTTGATGAACAAATTGACAATCAAATATTTATTTAAAGATGTTTTTTTAGGGGATTTAAAGATGTTTTTATAATTTCGATGAATTAAAAAGTCATAATGACATGTCACATATTCAAATATCAAAATAACTATTTACTGCATAAAGAATATATCAAGGGCATAACAAAGGAAAAGTACTATAAGGTTATTCCGGTTGTAAGAAAAGCTTTATTTTCTAAATAATTTAATCAACTCAAAAAATTAGTTTTGTAGTTGCTCACAAAATACTCGATTCATAAAAAAAGTGTTATGCATGGAAGGCAAATTTTAATGCAATGAAGTACACAATGGTTTTGTCGCCATGAACATAATTTAGTTGGTAGGAACAATGCACTATTATATACAGAAGTTGAGTTTTGAACCCTAAACATCTCATTTATTCATCTTAATTTACTTTTTACCACCAAACTATTTGGAAAAAAAAGTACACGATGGTTTGTCCTCCTTATATTTTTGTGGCATGCCTTTGTTTTCTTTCCATGCTTTGGATGTTGATTGATGATAAAGGGTTTCGTACGTGGATCCTACCCACTCCTCTTTTGTTTTATTTCTATCCAAAACACACAACCTTAGCCACACTTACTACACTGCTTTTAAGTCACATACCTTCCTTTCCATATTCCTCAACACACAAACGTCCATATATGTGATGCTCATTTAGTTAAAGGCCCCACAATTTTTAAGGCTTTGAAGAGCTCTACTATATAATATCTCAATCTCTAGTATCTGATTTTGTGCCATAACTTTATATTATGTCCATTTAAGCTTTGCATGTGATGGGGATCAAGTAAGATAAGGGCAACTTTGTCCAAGTGAGAAGGAACCAAGCACTACATGGCAAAGCGATACACTCAAAATTGAATAAATAATGTTAGCTTGTTTTGACTATTATAGTATTATCTTGATTATTAATAATATGTTGTTAAATTGATGACATATTTGAGACTTTAACAGATAATTAATATATAACTTCTTGGCAAATGGATTGAATTAACTGGCTAAGCTCCAAGCCTTGTTATATCAATACAAATCTTATTTATTTGCAATAGTGTAAGGATGACATGATTAAACTTTTAAAAATATATATGATTTTTTTAGCCATAAAACTATATTTGATGACAAGAAGAAAACTGTAGGAACTCATATTAATATTGTCTAATTAAAGAATAATGATTTCATCATCTAAATGGTGAGATTTGAAATTGACATATATATAACTAAGACCTATAACAAATTATCTACTTCATCCGTTCTTAATTATAAGACCCTTTGACATTCTTTTACACATATTAAGAAAATATGGTATTGTAATTAGCGAGTATAATCTGTATATAACTATTATTAAATTAACTACCATTTATTTATAAATGAATTTAACGTTGATTTGCATATTTTAAGACAAAACTATTGTATTAATAAATGTTATAATTAAAAAAAGAATAATATACAAATATATTTAAAAATTTGCAAAAAAAATCGTATATTTAAGGGTAAACAAATATTCCAAATTGTTGAGTTCAAACACATTTTTTTGGAAGATGTCTTTTTCTCATACACTATGCGAAGGCAGCTATAGTGCAAACTGGTTAGCCAAATTGAATGCATCTATGGATGTCGGTTTTACCATTATTCAAGATTGTCCTGCACTTCTTTCTACTACAGTCCTTGCTGATGTTATGAGGAGGGTGTCTTTGAGAATGTAGGTTTTCCTTTGTTTTTTTTGTCTTTGTTTTTTTGAGGAGGGTGTCTTTGAGAATGTAGGTTTTCCTTTGTTTTTTTTTTGTCTTTGTTTTTTGAGGAGGGTGTCTTTGAGAATGTAGGTTTTCCTTTGTTTGTTTTGTCTTTGTTTTTCCTTTGATAAAAAAACAAATATTCCAAATAAATTTTATAATTATGGAGTGATATGGGTCATGGGCTAGTGGCAATAATTGAACTTTGGGAGCAAAAATATTATTAAAAGTATAAGGGTATTCTTTATCAAGCCAAACACTTTCTAGTACCTAGTGTGTCCGTATGCTGCCTTGCATATGTTCCCCATGCATGTGTGTGGTTTAGCTGGGAGATACCATGGATCTAATTCTGCCACTTTCACTTGGGACATCAAAATGATTCTATGTTTTTATGGGATTGGATTCTTGTGAAAGGAATAGTAGGAATATCCAATAATTATACCCTCCTACAAGTCCACATAGACAATATGCGACTTTTAATATGTATTAGTATGTTCATGATCGACTAATCTTTTTTTTAGTCATGACCAGTTGCATTATTTTGCACTTTCTCCCCAAAAGAATCAAATATTCTAAATGATGTCACTCAAAAATATCTATATATATTTTTAACAAATAATCCCTACCAACCATATATATGCTTTCAACAAAAATGGTCCCTTCTCTTTTTTTTTGTCATCGGAGGCTATGTCATGACAGTGATACGATCTAATTCGAGTAGGGATCACACTCCAAACTTTAGCTGAGAAAATTGGTTATTTTTCATTGATTCTAATCATGTAGATATACAATGCTTATATAAATTGATGCACGCACATAATAAGATAACTAAAACAACTATAAAATAGCAATGCGGGTCTAATATGTCTTAGTTATACTAGAATTCCTAACTAGCTTGCTATTAAAAGATAAAGTCGATTTAATATATGGATCTTCAATAAAACGTTATCGTTCATACCAAGTCATTTCTTTCTTTGTCAATGGATCTTCAATAAACAACCATGATTCTTGCAGATTATAAATGTTAAAACGAATAGAATCAGAAGGAGGTGGATGTTTTGAGGCATTCCCCACCACATGGGTTTTCAGTGTAGACTTCAAAAACTTGGATCTAGAGGTTGCTTATGCAGTGGCGGTGAGATCGAGATAGAGATCACACTCCATATGGCTTCAACGAATTTGATAGACTCTAGCGTTATTTTATATGCATGCATGTGATAGTATGTGTAGTTCTTACAAATTTGTAAATAACTAATTTGTTAATAAGAAATATGTTAATATTATCAACGAATTATAGTTTTAATTTTATCGGTAGAAAAATCCTTATTCATGGATTATTGGGGAACTATGAAAAAAAACTAATTTGAATTAATGTCAACAACTCATAAGATGGACTAATATATTATCTATCGAAAGGAATTAATAGATTTGTTACTTTCTTCATGCTATAGGTTGCTTTAGAGTCCAGAAGATGTCATAAAACATTTAGAGAGAGTTGATTTTATGGAGAAGTATTGGTTGTGGAGAAGTCATGGTGAACGACTACAGCGTATTAATATTGAGTTTGATGTTAATATGCACGCGTTGATACAACAAATGACACAACATGCAGTTGCATACTCAAAGTAAACAATTGCAGACTCAAAGTCAATAGTTGCAAACTCGAAGCAAGCCAAGCAAGAGTTGAGAGATCAGTTACAACAAGAACATGAGCGTAGAAGTGTTTGGACAAATGGTTGAAGAAATGTTTGCTTCACAAAACCACACACACATACCATCGTCTGTAGAATATCCTCCATATGGTTTTGAGGAGGACTAAGAATCTGATGAGGATGCTAGTGATTGAAGTGATATATATATATATATATATATATATATATATATATATATATATATATATATATATATTCATGCATTTTAATTAATTGTCTATATGTAATAAAATTTGAATATGGATAATTATTTTTATCATGATGATTTGAATATTTTAACTTTAGTTTTATTATGGCTTTGGATAAATTTGTTTGTATGTTCATTTTAAAGTCCTTTTCATAATTATTATGGTATAATTTATCTAAATTATTTTTATTTATTTGGTTTTATTATTATGTTTATTTTCCTTTTTATTTTTATTAAAAATTTATATAGTTCTATTATTTTTTTCAAAATGATTAAATATTATATTTTTAATAATATTTTAAACAATTTTCTAAAACAAATATTTTCAGATGTTTTAGATTATTTTTTTTCCAGATAAGAGGAATATTAAAGTGTTACTGCGTCAAAATGTATTCAATTGAAAATCAGAGAAAACAAAGAAAGGAGGGGGACTAGTCCAAAACCTACTTAAAAGTTACAAAACTTTTAACCATTCATTCCTATTATATTCTTAACAAAGGATTCTCTGATGACAGAAGACAATTCTAGTCAAATTGTAAAAGCATTCATAGATAAACCTATATTAGCCATTTTATCAGCACAATGGCTTCCTTCCTTAAAGATATGGGAGACCATTACATTCATATGTCTGAGAAGAATATTACAATTAGACAATCTATTCCTTAAGGACCAACGAATTAGGGAAGAATTCTCGAAAGCCATCACAACCAAAGATGAATCATTCTCCAACCAAAGGTTTTGCCAATTATTTTGATGATCCATCTCAATTGCTCTCATCACACCACATAGATAGCTCTACCACGTAAGCTAATCCCCGAGCAAGATTATTATCAAAAGCACATAGAAAATAAGCATTGCTATCAGTAAAGATGCCTCCACATGATAATGATACATTGGTGGCTGCACCATCAGTGTTGCACTTGATCCAACGAACTATAGGTGGATGCTAGAGAACCTCTTTAATGAGAGGGGCCTTAGGAAGATGTACGTTGATGTTGAACTTTTTGATGATGATAAAGTCCCTGATGGAAGAAGTTGTAGTATGCTTTGTATTGTTTCCAATGAGAATGTTACAATAGATAAATATATGGTTAATTGTTAGTTATTATATGCAGTTTGTGTTAGGAAGTTACATGTTCAGTTTATGTTAGGAAGTTACAAAAGGTGGTTACATTATGATGCAAATATAAGGGGATTATTGTATGATTCATGTAAGAAATTCAGAACAATTAATAACAATGTATTTATTCAACTAACATGGTATCAGAAGATATCATTCCATAATCAATCGTATATTCATCTTCATCTTGCAATTTATTGTTTTTCTTGCAATCTCTTGTTTTTATGTTCGTTAAATCACCATGGCAAACCAAAATAACCTTCCAGATTTAATTACAAATCCCTAAATCCATATTTTGTTCATGCCAATGAGAGTCCTTCACAACCATTGGTTTCTCCACTAATTTCTGGACCAAACTCTCATACATGGTCTAGGGCTATGAAAGTTGCTCTCATGGAAAAGAATAAGATAAGTTTCGTTGATGGTTCGATCTTACCACCTCTGCCTTCAGATCCTCTCTATGGAGCATGGCAGCGATGTAATACCATGGTTCTTGCTTGGATACATCGATCAGTTTTAGAATCAATCTTACAATCGGTTTTGTGGATAGACAAAGCATTTGAAGTTTGGAAGAATCTCAAGGATCAAATCTGTCAGGCTGATGTTTTTCGAATTTTTGATCTTCAAGAAGAAATATTCAAACTACATCAAGGTGCCTTGTCAGTAACTGATTATTTCACACAATTAAAGATCCTTTGGGATGAGTTTGAAAATTTCAGACCCAGTCCAATTTGCAAATGTTTGATTCCATGTTCTTGTGGTGCACTAAAACTCGCACATGACTATCGAGAGAAAGATTTGGTGATTAGATTTTTGAAGGGCCTTAACGAGCAATTTACCAATGTCAGATCTCAGATTATATGTTGATTGATCCATTACCCCATATCACCATGGCTTTTTCCATGGTTATACAACAAGAGCGGCAATTTAATTCTGGTATCCACATGGATGCAAACCCCCAACCCACAACCTTTGCTGTCAATAATGGTCATGATCAAAAAGTTGCTGCTCAAGAACCAAAGAATAACAATAACTTTGGTTATCGAAGGGGATCATCTAATAGAGGAGGCAGAATACACAATTTTGGTGGTAGAGGAAATTCTTTTGGTGGCAGAAATCAAACTAGTTCTAACAAAATTTGCACTCATTGTGGTCGCAATAATCACACCATTGATACTTGTTATTTTCTCCATGGATTTCCTCCTGGTTACAAGCCAAAGAACCAAGGGAGTGCTAATTCAGCCTACATTGAAAACAATCCATCATCTGAAGCAAAGCCATGGATAGGTTCTTCTCAAAATTCAAGTGTGACTTTGAGTCAAGAGGAGTATTAAGGCATCATGAACCTTCTTCAACAGTCTAACATATACACCAAACCTCAAGCCGCTGCAAATTCCACTCAACACACAATTATTTCTCCAGAAACTGATTCTTTAACTTCAGGTAATTTCAATGATCAATGGCTTCTAGATATAGGAGCCACCCATCACATTAGTTTTATTAAAACCCACTTTCTGTCTCTTAATAGAATTCATCCTATATATATATCTTTGCCTGATGGTACTCAAGTTGTCACTGCGTATTCTGGCACTGTTAATCTTAATAATTTCATAACCTTATTTGTGTCCTATATGCTCCTGAATTTAAAGTTAACCTAATTTCTGTTACCAAACTTACAACCAATCTTAATTGTTTTCTTGAGATTCACCCTCACTTATGTTTTATTAAGCAGATGCCTGATTTCAAAATGATTGGTTTAGCTAAACCAATTGGAGGATTTTTAGTGGTAATCAAACATTCCAACCAACAAAATCAAAAATCAACATGACAAAGTTGGTTGCAATGTCTTGACTGCAAATAAAGAGGATGCCACATTGTGGCACTGTAGATTAGGTCACATATCCAAGAATCAACTTCAAATAATTTCCTCACAATTTCCTTACATTCCACAACATTTTATTTCCCCTTGTGACACTTGTCAAATGTCAAAACATAAAAGATTACCATATTGTAATAGTTCTTCTCATTCTATTCAAATATTTGAATTAGTACATGTTGATATATGGGGTCCCTATTCAATTCCTTCTATTCATGGCCATAGGTATTTTTTAACTACATTAGATGATTTTTCTAGATTAACTTGGACAGTTTTAATGCAAAACAAATCAGAAACTATAAAGCATCTTCAAAATTTTGTTGCATATGCTGAAAATAAGTTTCAAACAAAGATTAAAATCATGAGAAGTGACAATGGCCAAGAATTCATGATGCATGATTTCTATATCAACAAAGGCATTTTGCATCAAACTTCGTGTGTCGAATCTCCTCAACAAAATGGCATTGTTGAAAGGAAACATCAACGCATCTTAAATGTAGCAAGATCGTTATTTTTCCAAGCACAATTACCACACCAACTTTGGTCCTATGCAATCACACACTCCATACATATCATTAATCACATTCCCACTCCTTTATTACATAATAAATCACCATATGAAATTTTGCATAAACAACCACATACTCTTATGCATCTTAAAGTGTTTGGTTCCTTGGCTTATGCTAGCACTCTTTCAAATAATAGAACAAAATTTTCACCAAGAGCTACAAAAATCGTTTTCATTGGTTATAAGGAAGGAACAAAGGGATACCTTTTATATAACCTACTCACTAATCAAATTTTTGTTTCCAGAAATGTAATATTTGAAACACAATTTCCATTCCACTCATATAATTCTTCTCAACCTACTAATACACAGACACCCCTTCCATGTTTTCAACATCTTAACTTAACCATTGAGCCTCCACATGATCCCACATTAGATGTTTCTCCACTGCCTAGTAATATCTCGGGATTTGATTCACAACCACATATATCTACTACCGATCAGCCTTCACAACAACCCATAACTCATCCTACAACCCCCTCACAACAACGCTCCTTGATTCCATAGACAAGACATTCAACAAGGACTAGACAGAGTCCTCAATATCTTCAAGATGACCACTGCAATCTTGCAATTGCTAATACTTCCAATCAATCTTGTAATTCAGGTAACCAGTCTCAATCTCTATATCCCATATCTTCTGTTTTATCTTATGATAAATGTTCACCCACATATAGATCTTTTTGCCTAAATGCTTCCGCTATCCTTGAACCCACTACCTATACTCAGGCCTCTAAACTAGACTGTTGGAGAAAGGCCATGCATGCTGAGATCACTGCTCTCGAACAAAATCATACTTGGACTTTAGTTGACTTACCTCCTGGAAAACATCCTATTGGTTGCAAATGGGTATATAAGGTAAAATATAATGCAGATGGCACAATCGAAAGGTATAAAGCCCGATTATTAGCCAAGGATATACACAAATGGAAGGAGTTGATTACTGAAATTTCTGGCTTAGCAACTGGTAAGGAGGTTAAACTGGATCTGATTACTGCTGGTTCTGAACCTAACAGGTTCTGAACTTGAAACTTAGCACAATTTAAAAACAGTTATGCAGTAGAATTAAAAACTGCAGGAAAGTAAACGACACACAAGGTTTGTTAACCCAGTTCGGAGTAAACACCTCCTACTCTGGGGGATACCAATCCAGGAAGGAAATCCACTATTGGAATTAATCCTTAAGACTCAGATACTGACTCCCCAGTTCCTATCCTAAGCAATTAATCTCCACCTAGCTTGATTTCTACCCACGCATGAGTATTAGAATCCACTAACTTCCTATTCAAGCAACTGCAACCCAGCCACTTGAACTACCCTTGAACTAAACCCAGTTCTGAAACAAAACAACCCAGTTTTATGAAGAACACACTTCAAAACAAAAACTTCATTCTTGCTTAAAAGCTTTGAATGAATTACAACTCAAAATACCTAAACCAACTCAAAACATATGAGTGGTGCACAAAACAAAGCTTAAAAAGCTTACACACACTAAGACTCTGATTCTGAATTTTCTCTCTTAATCGTTCTCTTGAATAGCAGCAAAGCACTCCTTATATAGCCTTCAGTCCATAAAATAGATTCCAATCTTCTGCACATGATTTGTTTCTGAATTATGAATAATCCAATAAGCAAGCAAATAAACCAGAAATGTATCTTTAAAAAGATTCTGCAGAAAAATACGTGCTTCATAAAACTGAACCAAATCTTCAATAAATCTTCTTCAAATCAACCAGCAATCTAGAAGCAATATGCGAGGATATTTCCTTGATAAATCTTGCAAAGATTCGCGCAGAAATAACTTGAAAAAGTTCAGCTTCTGATGAAGTCAACAAAAGTCAACGCGTGCATCAGACTCTGAATTCAGCTTCTGAAGTGCTACAGTGCTTCTGAAGCAACTTTCAGCTTCTGATGGTGATTTCAGCTTCTGAACAGCTTCAAATGAAATATCTTGTAACTGAAGACTTGTACTAAACATGGAGATGCTTCTATTCAACACATTGGATTTGCCAAAATATGCAGCCAACACCAAAATACTCAACAATCTCCCCCTTTGGCAAATTTTTGGCTAAAACCAATGTTCACACACTCAAGTTGTTCAATCCCCCATCAAATTAACTCAGCAATGAAGAACTCCACAAACATATAACATAGCATAGAGCTAAGCAGCGGACAAACATAATCTGTTTGCTATGATAAACTATCAGCTTCAGCTTCTGAACAACTGAAGCACACAATGCACAGTTACTGATCAACTCCTGATCATCATAAACACTCCTGAAGCTTCACAATACTCCCCCTGCAACTCAGCATTCAACATTACTCCATAAAAAAAACTCCCCCTTAATTCTGAACTGCAGTAACTTGTGAGACACGTAACATACTTCAGGAATACACCAACACTCACGAATATAATAACCTTGTACTCCCCCTGAGACACACATGCTCCTTCAATATCACCATCACATCTCATGTTGCATTGGTTATGAATTCTAAGTAAAACATGCAACTTCTGAACCACACTACAATCTGACAGCACATACTCTAAACAGCTCATGTCTAATCTTAAACATATGTTTTTCTCCCCCTTTTTAGCCACAAAATTATGACAAACTACAGGTTTAACATAGGGTTTAAAAACTGCACATACATCATCTAAATCAGTCCCAGCATCAACTTCAGATCCAGGATCAGACACACATTCAGCATTAGCAAAACTGGCAGGTACTCTATCTTCCTCACATCCAGTTTGCAATAATTGCTATAAAGCCTTATGCTGACAAACATTTGAAGAACCACAACCAAAAACATTCCTCCCAGCAACTCTTTTCTGAACATAAGTCCTAGCCTCTTCAAATTCACAAGAAAATAGTACCTTCTGATCAGGAACAGGAACTTTGCTCTAGATTTTGGATGGTCCAGCACCAGAATTCTTCTGTGCTACAAGAATTGGCTTGCTGTCATCAGCAACAGCCTTTCCTTTTCCTTTGTTCAGATTCTGAGCAACACCTTTATTCTTAGGTCTCCAAACTTTCTTGATTTTGCTCTTGTTCACAGCTGGTTCAACTTTTCTGTGTTGCAAATGTTTGGGATAACCATGCAATTTGTAACAAAAAGGTTTAATGTGACCCTTTTTACCACAATGATGACAGACCCAAGGTTGATTCCTTCTTTTGTTTCTATTAAACTTCTGGGAATGCATCTGAGCATGCTTCTGAGGCAGCATCTGAACTTGCTCATGAGGTATCATCTGAGGTTGCTTCTGAGCTTTCTTCTGAGATTGCATCTGAGGTCTCATCTTTGATGTCCCAATCATAGAATCATAAGATTCAGAAGCAGGTACAAATTGCTTAACAGGATTCTTCTTCTTGAGGTTCAGATTCTGATCATCAAAACCTAACCCAGTTTTTCCTTGCTTCTGGACATCTAGAATCTCCTCCAACTTATCAGTAGCAGAGTTCATTATCCTAACTTGCTTTTTCATCTGATCAAGTTGGGAATTCAAAAGTGTTACTTCTTCATTAAGATCAGCAATCTGTCCTATATGAGCACATCTTTCAGACTGCAGCTGGCACACAGTTTCCTTCTCAGTCTCTAATAACTTGATCAAACCTTGATTTCTGAGATACAATTCTTCATAAGAAATAGCTGGTTCCTCAAAAATCAATTCTTCATCACAGGATTCAGATTCTGATGAAGTTTCAATTTCTGATGAAGTTTCAAACTCTGAATAGACCACAGATTTTGAACAAGCTTCTGAAACTGTAAGAGCAGCAACATGTTTAGCTGACTTACTTTCAATCTCTCCTTCTGAGCTATCCTCATTAGACCAAGATACAGCAAGGCTTTTCTTCTGCTTCTTGAGAAAATTAGGACATTCAGCCTTGATATGTCCAAAGCCTTCACACTCAAGGCACTGCACAGCCTTTGATTGTTTGCTATTTTCTTCAGATTGTTGCTTGTTATTGTTGAGTCTGAGATTCTGACCTTTGGTTCTGGACTTTCTGTCAATATTCTTCAGAATCTTATTGAACTGTTTTCCCATTAACACTACAGCTTCTGATAACTCATCTTCATCTTCATCAAGCTTTTGTTGATCATCAACTTCAGAATTAACAGCAAAAGCTATTCCTTTCCCTTTCTTATCAGGCTGTTTGCAGAAAGCAGTCTCAAAATTGAGCAAGGACCCAATCAGCTCCTCAACCTTCATGGTGGTGATGTCATGAGCTTCTTCTATGGCTGTAACCTTCATATCAAATCTTCTGGGCAGGGACCTGAGGATTTTTCTCACTAACTTCTCATCTGACATCTTTTCCCCAATAGTATCAAAGGAATTGGCCATATCCAGCACATTCATGTAAAAATCCTGAACAGATTCATCTTCCATCATCTTCAGGTTCTCAAACTTTGTTGTGAGTAATTGAAGTCTGGATAGCTTAACCTTAGAGGTTCCTTCATGAGTGGTTTTCAGAATTTCCCAAGCATCCTTTGCCACAGTACATTGTTTGATGAGTCTGAACATGTTCATGTCAACACCATTGAAAATTGCATTCAAGGCTTTTGAATTCCCATGAGACAAGTCATCTTCAGCTTTGGTCCACTCCTCTTCAGGCTTCAAAACTTCGGTTTTATTACCATCTTTGTCTATAATCACAGGATGATCCCAGCCTTTAAGCACAGCCTTCCAAGTTCTGCTGTCAATGGACTTCAGGAATGCACACATCCTTGATTTCCAATACTCATAATTGGTGCCATCAAGTAGGGGTGGTCTGTTGACAGGGCCTCCTTCTCTCTCCATAAAGCCAGACATTAATAACTCTGGATCTCACCCAAAACACAGGCAGGGTGCCTGCTCTGATGCCAATTGAAATTTCTGGCTTAGCAACTGGTAAGGAGGTTAAACTGGATCTGATTACTGCTGGTTCTGAACCTAACAGGTTCTGAACTTGAAACTTAGCACAATTTAAAAACAGTTATGCAGTAGAATTAAAAAGTGCAGGAAAGTAAACGGCACACAAGGTTTGTTAACCCAGTTCGGAGTAAACACCTCCTACTCTGGGGGATACCAATCCAGGAAGGAAATCCACTATTGGAATTAATCCTTAAGACTCAGACACTGACTCCCCAGTTCCTATCCTAAGCAATTAATCTCCACCTAGCTTGATTTCTACCCACGCATGAGTATTAGAATCCACTAACTTCCTATTCAAGCAACTGCAACCCAGCCACTTGAACTACCCTTGAACTAAACCCAGTTCTGAAACAAAACAACCCAGTTTTATGAAGAACACACTTCAAAACAAAAACTTCATTCTTTCTTAAAAGCTTTGAATGAATTACAACTCAAAATACCTAAACCAACTCAAAACATATGAGTGGTGCACAAAACAAAGCTTAAAAGCTTACACACACTAAGACTCTGATTCTGAATTTTCTCTCTTAATCGTTCTCTTGAATAGCAGCAAAGCACTCCTTATATAGCCTTCAGTCCATAAAATAGATTCCAATCTTCTGCACATGATTTGTTTCTGAATTATGAATAATCCAATAAGCAAGCAAATAAACCAGAAATGTATCTTTAAAAAGATTCTGCAGAAAAATACGTGCTTCATAAAACTGAACCAAATCTTCAATAAATCTTCTTCAAATCAACCAGCAATCTAGAAGCAATATGCGAGGATATTTCCTTGATAAATCTTGCAAAGATTCGCGCAGAAATAACTTGAAAAAGTTCAGCTTCTGATGAAGTCAACAAAAGTCAACGCGTGCATCAGACTCTGAATTCAGCTTCTGAAGTGCTACAGTGCTTCTGAAGCAACTTTCAGCTTCTGATGGTGATTTCAGCTTCTGAACAGCTTCAAATGAAATATCTTGTAACTGAAGACTTGTACTAAACATGGAGATGCTTCTATTCAACACATTGGATTTGCCAAAATATGCAGCCAACACCAAAATACTCAACAATTACTTTGATACTTTTTCACCTGTTGCAAAACTAACCACTGTGAAAATTTTATTAGCTATTGCTTCAGCCAAATGTTGGTTTTTAGAACAACTTGATGTCAACAATGCTTTTTTGCATGGTGACTTGCATGAAGAAGTCTACATGAAGCTACCTCCAGGAATGTCCTCTTCTACACCTAATCAAGTATGCAAGTTGGAAAAAATCCTTTTACGACTTAAAACAAGCCAGTCGTCAATGGTATTCTAAGTTGTCTAAAGCTCTCATTTCTCTCAATTATATACAATCTACAACTGACTATTCTCTTTTCACAAAGGCAGAAGGCTCTTCATTTACTGCAATTTTAGTGTATGTAGATGACCTTGTTTTGACAGGAAATAATCAGGAAGAAATTCAACATGTGAAACAGTTTTTGGATCGTCAATTCAAAATTAAAGACTTGGGACAACATAGATTCTTCCTTGGATTTGAGGTATCAAGATTCCAATCTGGAATTTTCATCAACCAAAGGAAGTACACATTGGAATTGCTATCTGATGTTGGTTTCTTAGCTTCTAAACCTGTATCTACTCCCATGAATCCATCTAATAAACATTCACATGATGAAGGCACCACATATTCGGATCCATCTTCCTACAGACAACTCATTGGTCGGCTGCTCTACCTCACTAACACTATACCAGACATTTAATTTGCAGTTCAACAACTTAGTGAACTTGTCTCTAATCTAATGGAGCATCACTATCATGCAACAACTCACATACTCAAACATTTGAAGTCATCCCCTATAAAAGGAGTCTTTTATCCAACCACTTCTGATCTTAAGTTGAGTGCATTTGCAGATTATGATTGGGCATCATGTGCAATAACTAGAAAATCCATAACAAGATTTTGTGTCTTTCTTGGTCCCTCATTGGTGTCTTGGAAATCAAAGAAACAAACTAAGGTATCTAAATCTTCATCTGAGGCTGAATATAGAGCTCTTACTTCCCTTACTTGTGAGATTCAATGGTTGGCTTATTTGCTTAAAGAGCTACATGTTCCTCTCATTTCTCCTACTTCTGTGTATTGTGACAATCAATCAGCCATCTACCTTGCCCACAATCCTACCTTCCACAAATGCACGAAACACATAGAGATCGATTGCCATGTCATTCGTGAAAATATCACCAACGGCTTAATTCGTTTGCTGCCTGTCTCCTCTACCAACCAGTTTGCAGATGTCTTCACAAAGCCCTTATATCCTTCTCCGTTTCATAAATGTATTTCCAAGTTAGGACTCATGGACATCCATAGTCCACCTTGAGGAGGGATGTTATAGTAGATAAATATATGGTTAATTGTTAGTTATTATATGCAGTTTGTGTTAGGAAGTTACAAAAGGTGGTTACATTGTGATGTAGATATAAGGGGATTAATGTATGATTCATGTAAGAAATTCTGAACAATTAATAACAATGTATTTATTCAACTAACAGAGAAGGACACTTGAAGAGATCATAGATATTGCAAACTTCAAGGATGTGTTCTTATTGTTAAATCTTAGAGGATTTCTAGAGTACTGGACCGTAGATCTCACCATCTAGGATTCGAGATCCTAAAGACGAGGGTGTGAGCCCTTGGAATAGGGCTGGACGTCCTCCAGGAGGGCACATGGCCCACTTTACAATCACAAATAACCCTAGGTGACTTTCCTAAAAGGCACCCTTTGGGGGCGCCCTCAGCAGCTTACGAGGGCGCCCTAGTCATGGTTTTGGCCCTTTTATGATTTGGGCCCAAAACCCCTGACCGGGTAGGCCCAAAAGAGGCTACAAATAGTAACCTTGGGATCATTCCCAAGGCATGACCAAAACACAGCACAGAAACCCTAGTTTCTAGAGAGTTTGTACTCACTGCCAGTACAGTTGGCGCCCACCGTGGGGCTACGGTAAAACTAACCTAGCCGCCATCTCTGAAGCGAGAGGCAGCCGATCCGCGGCCTCAAAGCACCGCTCAAACGCCGTGAATTCGCCGCACCTTTCAGAGCAACCCTAGATACTCCAAATCCGCCGTGATTCCAAACCCTCCCAAGCAAACGATTAACCTACATCTGTTCAGAAAACCCTGATCTGAAGCCTGGGATTCGAGGTTTAGGGTGCGAATCTCTGACCACCAGTCACAAACTTAACATACAAACTCAAACTACCGTCGCCGCCAGCGCGATGGCAGATCCAGCGGCCTTAGAGGCTTTACAACAACAGATCCAACAGCTTCGTGACCACAACGAAGCCTTGCAAGCAACCATGGAAACCATCCAACAGCAGCAGCACGCCGAAGGAAATGGATCTCAACAAGATGAATCGGTCGACCCCGATCCTCAACCACTTTCCGCCGAAGTTTGGAACGCGCCAGTGCCAGAAAATTTCAAGCCACCATCTCTTTCCTCCTTCGATGGAAAAAGCGACCCAGTGGAGCATGTGACCGCCTTCAACACTCAAATGGCCATCATCGGCGCTGCCGATTCTCTCAAGTGCAAGTTGTTAGCAGGGACCCTTAAAGACGCCGCCCTGAGGTGGTATATGAACCTGCCTCGATTTTCCGTCGTCAGTTACCAGGATATGACACGCAAGTTGACGCACCAGTTCTCAGCAAGCCGCCACCGCAAAGTCTCGTCCACCAGCCTTTTCAACGTCTGTCAAGGACCCAACGAGTCTCTCCGCGAGTATCTTGCGCGCTATAATGACGCCACCATCAAGGTCATTAACCCAAACCAGGAATTGTTCGTGGGAGCCTTCCAGAACGGCCTCCGCGCTGGCCAGTTCAACGAGTCATTGGCACAGAAACCAGCCGACTCCATGGAAGAAATCATGTCTAGAGCAGAGTGTTATATAAAGGGGGAAGAAAGCAATGCCGAGAAGAAGGCAAGAGATTCCAGAGAGCGTGCTCCCTACGGATATGAGCATCACCGCAATTATTACCCACCCAGTAGCAGAGACCGAGCGCCGTACAAGCGCCAGGTTCAGGATAGGCGTGCACCCCCCCAGAATCCTTCACGGCCCTCAACACCCGCCGTGAACAAATCTTGAGGGATGTTTACCATTCCAGAATCATCCCTGAACCTCAACCGCCGAGAGGAACCATCATGGGGAACGATAAGGATGCCTGGTGCAAATATCACCGCATCAAAGGACACACCACAGACGATTGTATACATCTAAAAAGAGAAATAGAGAAGTTGATTCAGAACGGCAGATTACAGGGATATGTGAAGGAAGGTAGAGAGGGAGACAGGCGTCCCCTCGGAGACCCCCAAAGGGAGAAAGATGTGGCAAAAGAAGGGGAGCGCCACACATTGAACACCATATCTGGTGGCTTCGCAGGAGGAGGGGAATCCAGCACCTCCCGGAAGAAATATGTACGACAAGTAATGTTGCTTGATGACCACGCCAAGAAGGAACCAGAACGCCAAGTGGATGTCACTTTCTCGAGCGAAGACCGCAGAGGGGTAGTTCCCCACGATGACGATCCCATGGTCATCACTGTGCAAATCTTCAACTGGGACGTCAAGAGGGTGTTAATTGATCCCGGAAGCTCTGCAGACATCCTCTACTATTCTGCTTTTGAAAAAATGGGACTAGACGAGGAGCAGTTGCAGCCTTTTAAAGGGATACTGGCCGGCTTCACAGGGGAGCAGGTTCACGTCCGGGGGTACATCACATTGAAAACAACATTCGATACGGGTAGTAACGCTAAAACCATCAGGATCAGGTACTTGGTAGTCAACTCGCCCTGTTCCTACAATGTCATCATAGGCCGCCCGACCTTTAACGCCCTCGACGCCTACCTTTCAACCAAATTCCTCGTTATGAAATATACGTTAGATGATGGGCGGGTTGGTACCATCAGAGCAGACCAGAAAGTGGCCCGAGAATGTTACCACAACAGTTTGAAGCTACAAAAGGAGAAGAAGAGAAACAACAATATAAAAGCACACCGAGTGAACGTCATTGTTGCAAACCTAGAAGGAGAGATTCATGTCCAGGAGGTCGAGAAGGTTGAGGAAGAAAGTACTCCTTTCTTGATGCTCCATTCGAAGTCAGCCAATTCAAGTATCAATGTTGAGGAAAAAGATGTGGAACCCAAAGAGATCAAGAAGGTTGAGGAAGAAAGTACTCCTTTCTTGATGCTCCATTCGAAGCCAGTCAATTCAAGAGTCAATGCCGAGGAAGAAGATGCAGAATACGGTAAGATCAAGAAAGTTGAGGAAATAAGTACTCCTTTCCTGACACTCCGTTCAAAGCCAGCCAATCCAATTGTCAAGACCAGGAAAGAAGAAGCGGAGTCCGATGAAATCAAGAGGGGGTTGATACTACAGGCAGAACTAGCCAACCACAGTACGATGAAAAAGTTGAGCACAGTGCAGGAAGGAACTCGCCATGACAACTCAAAGGCGAGCTAGAGGGAAGACAAAGCCATTTTAGTTCCTACCGTTTTTATCTTATAAACTTCGACGTCTTTGTACAGTTACGTAGTAAAAGAGTAAGGGGCACTCTTTTCCCCCCGCAGTAATGGGGGTTTTTAACGAGGCCCCGGTTTATTATTGATTTTATATATATATTGCTTATCTTACTTTCATTGCATTATAGCAGATCGCCATTGCCGAATCTTAAATGAGCTCGCCGTATGATACGTTAACCCCAAAGGGGTTGCCACCTAATTCCTTAACCCTAAAAGACAGGGCTCTAAGACGTCGTGAGCTTAAAAAGATATCGCCGCCTAATTCCTTAACTCCAAAGAGGGCTCTAAGACGTCGCGAGACGAAAATAAGATCGCCGCCTAATTCCTTAACCCCAAAGAGGGCTCTAAGACGTCGCGAGACGAAAATAAGATCGCCGCCTAATTCCTTTACCCCAAAGAGGGCTCTAAGACGTCGCGAGACAAAAATAAGATCGCCGCCTAATTCCTTAACCCCAAAGAGGGCTCTAAGACGTCGCGACACGAAAATAAGATCGCCGCCTAATTCCTTAACCCCTAAGAGGGCTCTAAGACGTCGCGAGCAGAAAACAAGATCGTCGGGAACCCTTATAAAGGAACCCTATAGCATCAAGCGCTAAAAGAAACATACCTACAACTGTCGACGTTATGATGGAACGAATGTAATCACCGCCCAGGAGAGGCCTTCCGAAATACATAAATTTGAAGAGAAATGAAGAGCTTAAAGAGAAAATGATACATCACGAACACAAATTCAAGCAGAGTACTGAGTTTAAAAATAGTTAAGGAAGTTAAAATTACAACAAACGAAATTAGGGTTCGTCCACTAGGACACCATCTACAATAATTTTAAAAGGATCAAGAGCAGAAACATCGACGCCAGGATGGAGGAGGGCGAATTGTGCCTTGGCTCTTTCAAAGCCAGCATCAAAGTTCAGAGCCAGCTCGCCCTTCGCTTCAGAAACCTCAGCCATAAGCTGACCCTCCCTTTCTGCTCCAGCCGCGACATCGTTTTGTAGCTTGGCGATGACCCCGTCCTTTCCAGCAAGATCTGCTGCGTAACCAATCTTCAGATCAGAGATGCGTTTATCAAATTCAATCGTCACCGCCTCCCTGGCCTCCCGCACCTCTTTCTCCCTAGCATTCCTGGCCTCCTCCAACTCTTTCTCCAACGCCCTCACTGTAGCTTGGAGAGCCTCCTCATTCTGCACCACTTCCTCATGCTTACGATCCGCCAAGTCTAGAAGCATCATAGTCCGCAAACAATGAACTCCTATATCCTTCATCATGAAAGGCACAGCGCCCTGGCTTCCCGACTCCGCGTCTTCAGGATTAAATACCAACCTCTTCTTCACGTAGGCACCGTAGTCAAAACCTTTATCCCAAAAAGACGGCACTGAGCTGCTGGTTTTGATGGCGCCAATCAGGGAAGGAGAGGGCGTCTTCTTCCCTTTTTTCTCCGCTACCGTCTTCCCTTTATTATCTTTCCCGGGCGACCTCCTATCGTGCGGAGCCGCCGGAAGGCTCTCAACTGGAACTTCAAGCGGATGATCAGCTTTCCTCTTTGGCTTACGAGTAATTAGTCCCGCGGGATCAGTGGTCGCCGTTCCCTCCGCAGCCTTTTTTGCCTTCATCTCTTCGAGATATCTTTTCCTCTCCGCCGCAGTCATGGGCGCCATATCCTCTACAGAAAATAAAGCGAGAAGTTAAGGGACAGGAAAATATAAATGCAAAACATAGGTTTGAGTAAATGAATTTGACTCACGTAGATACTCGTCTAAGCTATCTACATCCCCCTCCCTGTTCAATAACTCCCGGATGTTCATAGGCAACATTTTATCCAAAAAACAGACGACGCCCTGGTCGTACGTGTCCAGCTTCTCATATTCAAAACCCATGATGGACGCCGGAGCACTCGTCCAACATGTGGGAAACCTCAGCTTACCATCCACCCATACAGTGGCTGCCTCACAACCCTTTCGCCCCCGAACCCGAAGGAATGTTTGTCTCCAATTCTTGTAATGAGAGGCGTAGGGCGGGAACAACCTTTTACCAGGATGCGCGCTGACAGACACCCAAGACTGCTTATCTACCCCCTTCGTGCCATAGAAAGTGAAGAAAGATCCAACCGAGGGCTGGAAGCCCAATCCCTCACATAGAATCTCAAAAACGCGGATAAAAGCCCAGCTATTCGGCTGCACCTGAGAAGGCGCGACATTGAGACAGTTGAGTATGTCAACTTCAAAGGGCGTGAAGGGATACTTCACACCCAGATCTTCAAAAATGGCGGTGTACATATGGAACATCTCACTCTTCAAACTCTTCGGCCTCTGTGCGCACACTTTCTCGCCCGGGCGACAAGGTTCCAAAACCACGTCCTCCTCAAATCCTGTAGAGGACACGTGTAGCTTACTCCGAAAAAACGCCACCCGTTGGGAATCCAGGTACACAGACTCAGAACGAAGCACCTCGTCGGCGAAACTCTCCTGTTCTGAATCACTAGAAGACGCCATGTAACAAATTCCTTTCTTACAGAACGGACCTGGGCGAACAGAACGAATAATAGAGTCAGATGAATCCCCACTAATACTCCCCCCTTCACCCCCGTCCAAATCACTCGGAGACTCCGTCACAAGGGAGTGGCCATAGTAGGCCTTATCAAACACCACCCAATCCATGGTTCCATCTGAGCGTTTCGCATGCCTTACACTCTCCCCCCACAACCTACACCTCTCCTCCGAATTAGCTGGGGATAACTCCCTACCCGCCTCATCGCACTCCCTAATTATCACCATACTACCGATTTAAAAAGTAAAAAGAACGAGATCAAGTAATGATACCTGGATCTAGACAAATGGAGGGCTTGAGAAGCGAACGAGAACTCCGGACGATCCGTAAAACAGTAAGCACAGAGCTCCACGAACACCGCAATCGCTTGAACGAGAAAAAGAAAACGAGTCGGAAGAAAAAGACGGAGATAAAGGAGGGGGAAAAGAGAAGAGAAATCTGGAAGTACATGGAAAAAGTAGATCCATTTCAGTTTAAAGTAAAAAAGCCTGGGAAAACGCGCAGATGACGTCACTTAAGTTGGTACGATTTCCGAGAACCACTACGATTCAAACACGTCAGCGAGAGCGAACGGTCGCCTCACGTCAGCCGTCGGATCCCATTAAGAGGCGTCCTCAACACGTAGTCCAACGGGCGCGGCTAGCTACACTCAGATTAATCACTTCGCCTTGTACCAAGACTTGTGCTTGTTGGGCTAATATAAATATTCCTGTTGGGCTAGCGCCCATACTCTCGAAGGGCTAGTGCCGCCCATTAAGGTACTCAAAACAGAAACATGGAGGTAGTACCCATGTTGGGCTAGTATCCATGTTGGGCTAGTACCCGTACAGGTCTAAACGTCCATGTTGGGCTGACACCCTTCGTGGGCGAGCACCCCTGATCGGGGTATGCACCCATGTTGGGCTAGTACTCATAAAATTTTTTCACTAAAGCTTCGTGATCAGTAAGTCCCACTTGCTGGGCAAAAGGTCATAGGCAAATCCTCCCGTTAACAGTTTAACCACTTCGCCTTGTCCCAAGACTCGTGCTTGTTGGGCTGTGGACCGTAGATCTCACCATCTAGGATTCGAGATCCTAAAGACGAGGGTGTGAGCCCTTGGAATAGGGCTGGACGTCCTCCAGGAGGGCACAGGGCCCACTTTACAATCACAAATAACCCTAGGTGACTTTCCTAAAAGGCACCCTTTGGGGGCGCCCTCAGCAGCTTACGAGGGCGCCCTAGTCATGGTTTTGGCCCTTTTATGATTTGGGCCCAAAACCCCTGACCGGGTAGGCCCAAAAGAGGCTACAAATAGTAACCTTGGGATCATTCCCAAGGCATGACCAAAACACAGCACAGAAACCCTAGTTTCTAGAGAGTTTGTACTCACTGCCAGTACAAGTACCAAATAGCAGAGATGATATTATCGATTGCGGCTTTGATAACTATTTTGCACAGAGGGGTCCACTGTCTCTCACAAAGATTTCAGATATCCTCCATAGATTGGAAGTGGAGAGTAAGGTCAAGGATTGAAGCTAGCCAACACCAAAGTTTAAAAGCAAAAGGACATTCAAAGAAGGCAAAGGCTACGTTGGGAGACCTCATTAGGTCTCCTACCGTAGGAGACTTGATTTTTTTTTGTGTAAAATGAATCTCAACCATTGGATGTACTTGGAAGTATTTTAATGGCTGAGATTTGCATGTTTGTCACCTCCTAGGATTCAAATTTTTAAACCAATATATATTGATTTAAAAAATACAATTGATTTTTAAATCACAATTAACAAAGGGTCTTTTAGGCATTGTTGGAAAAAATTGTAAATCCCAGAACCGATCTTAAAAAATATGTTGGAAAACTTTTTTGGCATTGCTGAGATTTGCAAGTTTTGTCTATGTTTTTTCATATGTTATAGGTGATGGATGAAGCAAGCATACATACGTGCCATCAGCATTCATACAGTCGCCGGTAAAAGGCGGAATACGTTGGTGTCGGCGGCTACGACGGTTCCGACGAGTACCTTAAAAAAATAATTGCGATTGGCTTGTGGATTTGCAAAATAAATATGTGCTTTCTCCTTGCCTTTCAAATCCGATCAAAACTACATAAAAATCGTTGAATTTCATTGTGTATCTTGCGTGATCCGATCGGATCACGGGTCGAAACAACCCGTTTTGAACACGACGGGCGAAGAAGAAGACTACTAAAAAAAAACTTGCGAAAAAAAATAATATAAATTTTGGTGAACCAAGACTCAAACCAACGACCTATAACACAACAAACAACATATATTACCAACTGCACCACAAATACAAATATGATTTTTTTGGATTTTGATTTTATTTAATTGTTGTTACCAGTTTTGTATAGTGATCAAATAATCAACAATTTAATTCATTTTATTATGGGTTTCTATATATAACAAATCTTACAGTCTCACGCAAGCCTATATAAAATTTATATTGACACACATACATGAATGATAAAATTTTAAAGAATAACGATATTAAGTGATGTGACTATATTATTTTCTCTTTTAAATTTTATCATTTTTGTGTGTGTCCGATTTTTTTTTATTTGGAGTTGTTTTCAGAATTGTTGTTAACTTTAATTAACAAGTTGACTTCAGGATGAGGTTTGCAAGCTCCCCCTAAGTCTGATAATCCACAAGGTGAGGTTTGCAAGCTCCCCTTGATTCTTATCCATGTTAATTAAATTCAACTTAAAACAATAAGGTGAAATTATCACTCAGAATTATAAATAACTAGTTGACTTCAGGGTGTGAGGTTTGTAAGCTCCCCCTAAGTCTGATAAACCACAGGATGAGGTTAGTAAGCTGCCTGAGTCTTATCCAAGTTATTTAAATTCATTTCAACTCAATAAAGAGTAATGTATCTCACAGAAATTAAATCAGAGGCTAAGAGATAAAAGATGTTCTCTTAAGTTAATTAATCAACAAAAATTAACTTAAATCTGACTGGCTCATCGCCTGAAATACTTGTAAACTTTCTCCTCCTTTTGTCATCAACAAAAAAAAATTCAAGAGTTTAAAAACAGAGAGAGAATTCAAATGTGAGATAATCATGCAATCATATAGGCAATCAAGCAGCAAAGATAAACATCAGAGCAAACTTGATCATACATGAAGTATATGACATTGCATTGAAAAACAGAGCATGATGTTCAGTACCATTTGTTCAGTACCACTGAACTCTTACAGACAGAATTGTCCAGAGCATATGGTTCAGTACTACTGAACTCTTTCAGACAGCAAATGGTTCAGTACTACTGAACTTTTTCAGAGAACTGAAAAACAGAGCATTTGTTCAGTAATTTTAAAAGGTCTGAAAGCTGAACATGTATGATGAAAGTGAAAGTGTTTTTGTTAAAACGTTTCAGAAACTGAAAACAGAAAAACATTAAACACAACTGCACATTAATGACTTTAGGAGGGACAAAGTACAGTTTTTCAAAGCTTATTCATCACTGCCCAGAATTATAACTTATCAAATTCTGACCAAAAGTTAGATAACTATGCAGATTCAGAAGTCACAAAAACTCAGATTCTGAAACTCAGACTCTGATGTTTTCAGAAGCTAAATTATCTTCAGACTCTCAAAGTGAGTGTCTGTTAAGTCTTAGCTTCTGATGAACTTCAGGTTGTCAGTTTCTATTCAGAGTCAAGCAATTTTTCAAGAGATGAAATGCAAGTTCAGATTCTTTTTATAAAATAAAATCTGTCTAAAATGAGGGGTTTTGTAAATATATCAGCCCATTGATGATTGATAATCAGAATCAATGAATTGAAAATCCAAAACACCCTTCTGAACATAATCTCTAATAAAATGAAGTTTAAGTTCAAAAATGCTTGGCTCTTGAATGTAGAATTGGAATTTTTAGACAAACAAATTACAGCAGTATTATCACAAAGAAGGTTATGATGTTTTCATGAATCTGATAGTTTTCCAACTGATGTAGAATCTATTAAGTATAACCGAAAACAATCATACCTCTGTGGAACTTTTGATCTACCTCTCCTTGTTCAATCAGGTTGTTTCTGAACACCTATTTTTGTTCCAACAATGTTCTTGGTTGGCTTCAGGAGAAGTGTCAGATTCTAAGAGGCTTTTCAGCTTTGGACTTTCTTCAGACTCAGGTTCTGGTTCAGGTTCTGAAGTGTCCTCTGAGAGCTGAATCTCAGTATCAGTGATCTAGTCTTTGTGGTTTCCTCCAGATCCCACAGTTCCTCCCTCTTTCATGATCAGGGTTTGTAACATAGACTTGTCTCCTGTCATGTGTTGCCAGCAGCCACTGTCCAGGCTTCATGATTTCCCCTTTTGTTTGGCTCTTAATCATATCTACAACATAAATAATTTCTGACTTGGGTACCCATATCTTTATGGGTCCTCTTTGGTTAGTCTTGAAAGGTTTAGTCTTTTGTTGCACCTTAGGTCTGGAGTTGTAACACTCAGACTTGTTCAGATACCTTGGATATGAATCCTTTAATGTTGAATAAGTCGTAGTTTTAGAAACTGAGTTCTTCAGAACCTGAGTTATCAATGGTCTTGACTCAGATTTCTTCAGAACCTGAGACTTGAAGGTCTTTGGTTCTGAGTTGTTTAGAGTCTGAACCATTGAACTCGTTGGTTCTAATTTCTTCAGAACTTTGGACTTAAGAGTCTTTGATTCTGATTTGTTCAGAATCTTGGACTCAGAAATCATAGGTTCTGTTATGTTAAGAACTTCAGTTTTGCCAGATCCTGACACAAGGCAAACTTCAGTTTGACCTTTCTTAATACAATCAGAATCAGATGACAGATTGGCTTTCTTTTGGATTCAGTGTCTGACATTCTGAGATTTATAAGGTTTTGTATAAACTGGTTTAGTATTCCTTGAAGGATTTACAAACACAGTCTTTTGAAAAATTGAGTCTGAATTTTTTAGATTCTGAGACTTGCTTGCCTTAGGTTCTGAACTCTTTAGACTTTGAACCTTTTTAGATTGAAAGTCTGTTTTCCTCCAAGTCTTAGACTTAGAACCTTTTGTTTTAGACTTTGGCAGAGTTTTAGATTCTGCCTTCATCTTTCCCTTAGGTTTATAAGTTTTAGATTCTGAGCAGTTCAGAACTTCAGACTTAGCAGTCTCAGTTTCTGGTAAACTCTGTTTCTCAGACATCTCAGAAGCAGGTACAAAACACACTTTAGAGCCTTTCATAATATCTTCAGAACAAGAGGTTAGGTTTGTTTCTTTTGAAAAATTAAATGGATCATTTTTGAAACCAATACCTTCACCTCTGTTTCTGCTGATATTATAAATCATAGAAGCAACTTTGCTTCTGTTGATTCCAGCCAAAATAAAATCTTGAAGAGCAATTTCTTCTTCACTTAAAAGCTTGTCAACTTTCTTATCAGTCAGTTTTACAAGAAGAGCATTGTTCTTATCTTTTAAGTCATAGATGTGACTTTGAGCTTCTTCTTGTTTTCTTTCAAGCAGTTCAAAATCATTTTTCAAAGTTTTAAATTGCTTTGACTTGTTAAGATAATGACTGATAAGATCTTTGAAGTGTTAATAAGTTCAGATCTAGTGAGTTTAGAATATACCTCATTATCATCATCTGAGTCTGAACCTGACTCTGTATCAGAAGATATAGTTACAACCAAATCCAAATTGGCTTCATCTTCATCTTCCTTGTCATATTCTGATTCAGCCTCTGTATCTGAAGATACTGTTGCAACTAAAGCCAAGTTGCCTTCTTCTTCATCTTCCTTGTTTCCCTCATAGGTAGAACATAGAGAATTGAAGATGGCCTTTGCAGTTGACTTATCATTCAGCTTTAGATACTCATTGTAAGGTAGAGAGTTCACAATGATATCTCTTACTCTTCTATTCTTTGTATAAATCATTCTTTCAGCATCTGAGAGTGTCTTTCTGTCAGTTGCTACACCTTCTTCATCAACAGGAATAGTGATACCATCTTCAATGATATCCCATAGAGTGTCATCAACACCAATAATGTGACTGTACATCCTGCTTTTCCACCAAGAAAGCTCTTCAGGTTTACCAGTAAACACAGGAGGTTTATGGTGTGAATAAAATTGCCTGTTTTCTGTATCATAATCATATGATACAGAAGCACCACCACTTCTTTGAGAGGATTCTTTAGAATCACCAGAATACATGTTTTTCTCAGGATCCATACTGACTCACTGTTAAGTGATTGAATATCAGAACCAGGGGCTCTGATACCAACTGAAGGTGAGAAAAACACACAAGAAGGGGGGGTTGAATTGTGTGGGCCTTTTCTACTTTCTCAAAAACTTATGTTAAGTTCAGATTCTGATACAGATCAGTTCTGAACCTTTTTTCAGAGTTTGTTTTGCAGCGGGTAAGAGTAGAGAGAGAGAGAGAGAGAGAGAGACAATGGTTTATCCTGGTTCCTTCCACAACCCGGAAGTAGTCCAGTCCCCTTGTTACTAACAAGAGTTTTTCCACTATAATCAAACGATTACAATTGCTCAAAGCACACAACTAAGAGACTTCCAGTTGCTCAAACACTTAGTAAGAGACTTCTAATTGCTAAAACACCTAGTAAGAGACTTCCAATGCTCAAGCCCTCAAGCAAGAGACTTCTAGTTGCTCAAACACTCAGGCTAGAGACTTTGATTCAAACAGATTTACAACAGAAAATAGTTTGAGTTGAACACTTGATATACTATCAGTGGTGTTCACAAAATACAACTCAGGTTGAGACTCTACACTTAAGGAATTCTAAGATAAAAAGGTTTGTAAGAATTCCTAAGTTATTTGATGACTGTTAGTGTAAAACAGAGTATGATAGTTTCTGGTTTTTTAGTCTTGTGAGCCTTTGTCTTCTTCTTCTTCAAATCTTCAATCCTTTATAGAGAATTAAAGAGCTGTTGTAGAAGATGCCATGTCATCAAAAGAGCCGTTAGTATTGAAGCTACAACCAGCAATAAATTTTTCCAGAACTGGTGCGCAAAACAGAGCAACACAATTTGAATTGTTTCCTTAAAATAGGGATCATGTTTTGCCCATGGAGACAACCATTGCAAAGAGCTGTTCTAACACAACAATACTTCACTGTTGACAGTTGCAAATGTTGACTGCTGCATTTCTTCAGACTTCAGAAGCTTCTCAACAGAAGCTGTTATTCAGAAGCTGGCATAAGACATTGTTCATCAGAAGCACTGTTCTGATGCACTGTTCAGACGCTGACTTTTGTTGACCTTCAGACGCACTGTTCAGACGCTGACTTTTGTTGACCTTCAGACGCACTGTTCAGACGCTGACTTTCGTTGACCTTCAGATGCACTGTTCAGACGCTGACTTTCGTTGACCTTCAGATGCACTGTTCAGAAGCTGGTCTTCAGACGCACATCAGAAACTGGTCTTCGTACGGATCAGAAGCTGGTCTTCGAAACTGTCTTCAGAAGTTGATCAGAAGCAGCACTTGAGAAGCTGTTTGCAACATAAGCTTCAATAAATTCCTTTGCTCTTAACTTGATCTTTGAACCATTGTTAGATATCAATCTTTAAGCATATGGTTCTGCACACTAGAATCAAGCATTAGCATATCCAATTTTCTTCTTAACACTTTGTTATCATCAAAACTCAAAGAGAGATTTGTTTATACATTTTGTTCCAACATTTTGTGCCTATGGTTTGTAACCTAATACTCTGCATGCTCTGTGTCGCGTCGAATTTTGGATATCAAGCTATTGACAAGCGTTGAATCACTAATTTTAAATCACGACTGAACTTTTAATTTTTCGGGGAAAAGGGGAAAAAGTTCGAAATTACCACAATGTTAGAGATTTTGGGTTCGGTAGTCGATTATGCGAGGGGAAGGTATTAGCACCCCTTACATCCGTTGTACCCAACGGGAACCTCCTAGTTAGTTAAGGCTAAAATGTTTTTAAAGTTTTGCTTGCTATGCTTAAATATATATATGTGAGAGGGGAAAAAAGAAAAAGGGGAAAAATGATATTTTTAATTAATGTGCTTGACAAGATGTGAATCTTGCTCCTACGTATCTCCCGGTGCGATGGAGAAATCAAAGCTACGTAGTTCTTTGTAGCAAAAGTTTGTGTGTTGGTTGATTTTAATTATGAAAAATGATTTGGTCGCGCTCGGGCGAAAAGGTTTGCTTTTAAAGGAAACGTGGTCTACTATCGTTGTATGGATAGCTTAATGAAGACCGATAAAAAGTTTTTACCTACTACCGTTATGAGGGTAGCTTAAAAAAGGTAAAAGGGACGGATTCGCACTCGGGCGATGGTATCCGTTTGAAAACGCGCACGGGCGTAAAAAGTTTGAATTGACCACGGGGGCCAAAAAAGTTTGAATTGGTCACGGAGGACCAAGAAAAGGTTTGATGTATTTGATTTGTTTTATGTTTTGAAAATAGAATGACGATTGTCCGAACGACGAGACATACGTCAAGCATTCGTGCAACCGGGGAATGGAGAGACATACGTCAAACCACTCCTTTTTCATTCAAGTTTGAAACTCAAGAAATCTCAAAGAGAGCAAAACACTTGGTTAAAAAACCTAAGAAAATTTTGTTGTTCAAATTAGTTGTTGCAACCTATGAACAAATGTTGTTCAAGTTTTCGAAAAAAAAGGAACAAGTTTGCCTCGATTTTATGATGCAAAAATGAACAAGCATTGTTCACGTGTGTTGGAACTCAAAAACAAGTTTGTTGAAAATCATGAACAAATTTGTTGTTCAAGTTTGTTGAAAATAGTGAACATAGCTTGTTGCTTAAGTTATTGGATTTCAAGAACAAGTGTTATTCAAGTTTGCAAAATGAACAAGTTCATGAAAAGATGCACAAGTTTGGAAAATGCACAAGTTCGGCTCAAATTTAAGCTTGACTTTGAAAAATGACCAAGTTCGGCTCAAGTTCACGTTTGATTGAAATTCATGAACAAGGTTGTTGTTCAAGTTTAGTTTTGAAATTTATTGAACCTAGCTTATTGCTCAAGTTTGATTTTGGGAAATTAACAAGTTTGTTTCAATTCCAAGCTTGTTTTTTTTTTTTTTTTAAATTTGATGAACGTAACTTGTTGCTCAAGTTACTCAAAATTATTGCTCAAACTTGTGAAATTTCCAATAACATGCAAAACTCGTGTTATGTTTCTGGACAAAAATGAGTTTTAATCCTCTTAGGTTCTGAATTTTTAGGTTAGAACCTCAAAAATTAGCTTTTAGGAACTTTGAACTCAGAATATGAGTTCTGCCATTTTCGCAGAGCGATCTGAACTTGGCTCTGCGAACCTAAGTTCTGTCATGGTCGCAGAGCGACCATGACTTCGCTCTGTGAAATCTGCGAAAAATTGAAACTCAGAAGCTGCTTCTGAACTTCTGTTCAGAAGCTGCTTCTGAACAAGCTTGAGAACCTTAGGGGGATTGAAAACCTTGGGAAATTAGCAAGAAAAGGAGTAAAACAACTTAGCTTAGTGTTTTGCAAATTTGGAATTTCTTTGGAGTTTCAAAAATGGTTTTTTGAACAAAATGAGTTTAAACAAATGTTAATGATGCAAGCAGCAATTCAAAATGAAAAGTAAAGAATTCAAAATGCTTACAGAACTCCTGGCCAATGCTTGTGTTGCAAGAAAAATGGAGGAGGCTTGGATGATGATGGTTTTGCAAAGTTGGAAGTGTTGATGAAATAGAACAAAGATAATAACACTAGTGTTTTATTCTGAATTTCTGCCTAAGAACTGGTTTTCTGCTGTGTATGAACTCTGTTTCTGCTCTAGAAATTCTGTTCTCTTGAATTGTTTAAAAATCTGTTTATAATCCTTATGCATTGTATTCCTTTTATAGGCAAAAATGAAATCAAATGCAATGATGGAAAATCCCTAGAGCAGGCTGTTTTGTGGGCTAAAAATCAGGCTATTTGCTTTGCATTTAATGCAAAAGAGAAGAGGTGATATTGCCTTGTAATATTGGTCAAGACTTTGGCCAAATCCAGCCATCAAAGCAGCTGATCTTGATAGAAAAATGATGAAAAAGTGTGAAAAACAGGGTTGTTTGCAACTTGAGCTGTCTTTTGGGTTTGCTCCTTGCAATTTTGAGAAGACAAGCAAGGAAAACGTGCACTGCAATGTGCAGAGTTTGGGAGAAGCAAATGGAACAGGTGGGCTGCTCTGAGAAAGAAGGAAGGCTGCTGAAACAGGGCAGCACTTTGTTCTTTGGGCAAGCAAAAAATGCAGCTATGTTTGACTGATTTTGGTGGTGAAGGAAGGAAGAAAATGAGCAAGCTGCTTGCTGGAAAGCTCAGGGTCAGATTGCAGGCAATTGGGAGGGATGAGAGCTGTCCAAGGGCAGCCAACTTGCTTAGCACATGCTTGGTTGGCACAAAAACCTTCCTACATTGATCTTTAATGGCACATGCTTATTTTCTTTCTTTGTTGAATTCAAAAGCCCAAATTGATAATAACAGTAATAATAATAACAATAGATGATAATAACAATAACTATAATGAAAACAAAAGAAAGATAAATCAAAGAAATCAAAACTTGCAAACAAATCGCAGAGTTCGCAAAGCGATTGGAACATCGCTCTGCGAAATCCTTAATTTTCCTTTTTTTATTTTCTTTTAAAATAAAACAATAAAACAAATATTAATAAAAATAAATAATGAAAATAATAATAAAGATGATAATAATAATAATAATGATGAAAGAGATGATAATAGTAGTAATGGTAATAATAATAATAATAATAATAATAATGATAATAATAATAATAGAAGACATTGATAAAAGGATAATAATAATATTATTAATGAAAAAAGATAACAATAATAGTATTAATAATAATAGTAGTGATAATAGTAATGATGATATAACTAATAATAATAGTAATGATAATGATAATAAATATTAATAAATAAAAATCTTAAAATAAAGATAAAATAATAAAAGGTAAAAGTAAGAAATTAAAAATTATAATGAAATAATAAAGATTAAAAAGATAATAAACAAATAAAAATATGAGTCAAAAAATGGGGTATGACACTCTGCTACTGTTGTTCTTGTTCTTTCTACTCCTGGTGAATGCATGGTTGTTTTTGTCAAAATTATGGCTAAAAAGGGGGAGTAGTTTTGGTAGTTTTATGCTTTATTTGCCTATTAAGGGGGAGTACTACCTGAGGGAGAGTAATATTGTGCTGTGTGGTATGCATATATTCAGGGGGAGTGATACTGTGCTGCGTGTTATACATATGCGTTTGTATGAGATATGTAGTATGACATGATGTGTTACAAAATGTTGAAACATCCGGTGCCAGTTGCTTGTATGTGTGGGGATTTATTTTTCTCACTTTGGTAATATGTGTGTTCTATTCCACTGTTGCATGCTTCTGATACTCTTTAGTGATACTCCACGATATTCTTATCTGCTACGTTGCATTTGAGGAATTATTTTGAAGTAGTTTTTGAAGATGTGCTACCTTTCTTCATGGTTGAATGCTAATGATGATTGAAATGTTTGTGCGGTATCCCTCTAGGTTGTCTGTATGATCTCAGATTGTTTTAGCCAAAAATTTGCCAAAGGGGGAGATTGTTGGATATTTGTATGTTGACTTCATTTTTGCTAAATCAAATATATAAGCAAGATGTTGGACCCAATGTTCCAACATGTGGGTACGACTTCAGATTGCCCTGATTTCGCGCCTTGGAGCTGTTTATTATCACACCTGATCTTCTGAAGATTTGATTGAAGAATTCATTCATGTTACTTGTTCTCCAAGTTGCGTGTGTTTCCAGAAGGAAGATATTTTCGAGAGTTATATTTTTCAGATTGGAGATTTTTATTTGTGTAAATATATTTCTGAAAAGAATATTTGATACAAATATATGTTTAGCATGAAGGAAGATTTAATTGTGCAAATATATTTCTAGAAGGAATCTTGGAAATATATTTCTGAAGAATTATTTGATTCAACATATTTCTGAGAAGAATATTTGATTCAAATATATGTTGCTGCTGAAGGCTATATAAAGAAGACACCACTCTTGAAGAAACAATCGAAGCCGTCATTGAAAGAATATTTTAGGGTTTTGACTTTAGGTTGTCTTTGTTGAGCCGTGTGCTCTATTTTGTATACCACTCTATTGCTGCTACTTAATATCAAAAGCTTAGAGTTGGTTTGTTTTAGTTGAGTTGTAATATTGTATACTACACCTAAGCTTTGAAGTACAATGTTAGTTTGTGTCTGAAGGTGTCTTCATCATACTGTTTGTATTTGTCTAAGATCACTGGGGCAGTGATTGTTTGAGTGGATGTGAGATGGGATCTCAGGTCTAGGAGTTCCTAGGCTGAAGTCAGTACGGGTAGTTGTAACACCCCGATTTTTAAATATTAATTTATTGATACTATTGTCATATAATATTAATAATATTAATATTATTAGGAATTAAGTAGTGTTTTAATTAAATATGATAGAAGAAGGTGTAAATAGTGGAGAGTAAACATGTTAGAAAGTGATTTCTTATTCCCCAAGTTTTGCTAAAATATTTTTGGAATGCAATCTAAAATATTTTTATGCACAATCTAATATATTTTGGTTTGTGATCTGAAATATATTTTGATACTCAATAATATATTTTTATACTCAATATGATATATTTTGGTACTCAATTTGAGATATTTTTGTACTAAACCTAATATATTATTTTTATACTGAATATGATATATTTTGGTACTCAATTTGAGATATTTTTGTACTAAATCTAATATTTTTTTTACTCAATAATATATTTTAATAATGAAGAGTAAACCCGTTAAATAGTTATGAGAGAAATCTAGCCCAGCTAAAAGGTTATAAATAGAGGAGGGCATTAGAGAATTAGGGTTACAACAAACGGAGAAAAGATTGGAGATCAAAGGAAAACTAAGGTGGTGGAGAGAAGAGGCAAGGAGGCATAGCGAGAAGAATCTAGAGAGAGATTTCACCGTAGGAATTCATTCAAATTCTGCAAACCAGAGGTAAGGGGGAGTCTCTATTCACCATAAGGGTTTATGAACATATGGGTAGTGAAGGGTTTGTGTTCTTTCCTTTGCTTTCATGATCTTTTAATTAAATCCGTGCTTTAATCTGCTGTTGTGATTTTGGGTATTTTATAGTCTCAAATTCATTACTTTCATGTTCTAAATTCATAATTAATTCATGGTTATGTTCTGTTTTGATTCTTGAGTGTCATAGTGATTCCCAAGATTTTTTTTTTAATTCATAAATGGAAAATTTGAGCTAGTTTTAATACTGCAGTTATCTTCTTAATTTTGTTCATGTCAGTTAAATGATGTGTTATGTTTGTTAAGATGGTCTAGCTTATTTGTCATGCTGGTTATATTAGTGGATGCCAATTACTCTTCGTTTTATTACCAACAGGTTGTTGAATTTTATCGATGGACATTAAATTGTGTATAGCATTCCTAAGCCATGTTATCTTGAAATCCCTCATTGTAGCTATGCCGAATTACTACTGTATTTGTCAAAATAATAAATTCTATTTTTTTTAAAGTTATTTTATGGAGATAATTGTTATAACGAAAATTATTACTACTATTTGTAAATGTGTTTGAAATAATAAGTTTTAGACGACGAATTGAATTGATTAGATATTAATTGATAAGAAAAGATGATTTATTTATTGATGTGTTATTTGACGATGTGTAATTGATGTGTGATAATAAAGATGTGTTATACAAAGATGTGTCATATAAAGATGTGTAAATGTTGAGTTATATAAAGATGTGCTATTTTAAGATGTGTGATTTAAAGATGTGCTATATAAAGATGTGATATTTGAAGATGTGATATTTGACGATGGTGCTATTTAAATATGTGTAATTGTTGAGTCATACAAAAATTTGCATTGTTGAGTCATTATGATGTTCATGCATTCATGGTCGAGTCTATTTAACGATGTTGTATTTGACGATGGTGTGGACAAAATCAGTAACATACCTCTGATGTCCAAAATATTTGATGATGGTGTGGACAAAATCAGTAACATACCTCTGATGTCCAAAATATTTGACGATGGTGATAGGTTTGGTACCACATGCATATAGAGTCGAGTTAGGAACATTGCATACATAGTTGCAAGTTTATCTGAAGATGTGTAATTTGAAGATGTGCTATTTATAGATGTGATATTTGATGATGTGTTTCTTTATGATTATGTGTGAATAGTTGATGTTTATATTAATGTTCACTTAATGTTATTACTTGTTTTTTGAAGCTTCCTTGTTATTATAAGATGTTGAGTTGATGTCTATTGATTGTATTTTAATGAATGTATATGTTATAAATGTGAATATTACATGATTGTAATGTATAAATGCTTAACTGTAATTAATGATTATTTTATCCGAATCTATACATGTGTTTGTACCTCCCTTGTGTTGGATATATTCTCACCCTCTTAAATTTGGATTGTACTCTCGCCGAATACAGATTCGCAGGAAGAAGATAATTAATAGCAGTGAGTCTTAGAGGACGGCGTTGGAGCCTTCCTATTTACTTTTACCAGTTTTTGGAGTTTTATCGAGTCGTCGCTCTGATTAGTAACACTAGGGATTGTGGATTTATTTTATTTCAGATTTTGTTTGAGAATTCTTTCGAATTCAGTTTTGTTGTGGATTTTAAAGATGCGAAAAAATACTTTGAATGCTTTGAAATTTATTCCACTGCGACGTTTTTATTTTAATTGAAGTATTATTATTTGATGAAGTCGTGTGACACCCTTGCGTATTTAATTATTTATTGAATTTTATTAGAAATTAAAATGTGGGGTTTAGGGTGTTACAATAATAGCTTGGAGATAAGTTGTAAATTTGGAGTTTGCTGAGAACTTAGAACTAGGACTACATTAGTGGACTTCCTCCTGGCTTGGTAGCCCCCAGAGTAGGTGTGTTTGTCACCGAACTGGGTTAACAAATAACTTGTGCCATTTACGTTTCTGTCTTTTATATTTTCCTTGTTCTGTTTGTTTATCGTTAGCCTAATGTTGAAACATTAAACTCAACACTCCACCTGAGTCCCAGTGTTGGAACATTACATACAACATCAGGAAACTACCGTGCCAGAATTTCAAGATTTTATAAACTCTTTTTATTATGAAAAAGTTTTGTGGTATTCAATCAAGACTTTTTGCAACTTAAAAAAAGACTTGTGGTATTCAATCAAGACTATTTGTCATTTTAAAAAAAATTGATATTCAATCAAGATTTTTCATCACTTAAAAAAAGTCTTGTGGTATCAAAATCAATCAAATTTCAAAGGATTGTTTAAAAAATTGGATTTTGATGGATTATGTGGGATTTTGATGGATTTCTTAAGATTGTGTGTTTCTTTTAAGATTTTACTATCTCTCTCCCTATCTCCCCCTCTCTATCTCTTCTCCCTTCTCTCTGCTCTCTCTCCCTCCCTCTCTCCCCTTCTTCCTTCCTCTCTCTCCTTTCTCTATCTCTCTCATAAGAAAAATTAATAAATAAAAGAGTCTGTATTGAGAATATTATGAAAGAAAGTATGTTATAATTTTTTAATTCAATGAGTCTTTAAAATTCATAAAATCTTTTGAAATCTTATAAGTCCATAAATCATTTCAAATCCTTTAAAATTTTATAAATTGTAAATCTCGATAGTTTTCAAAGGCTCACTAGAGTTAAGATAGTCCTCAATACACAGCCGATATTAACAGAAGTACTTACATATTATTCATTAAAGAGTATGTTGAACATACAATCTTACATGTGAGTCAATTCTTTATCAATTGAGCAAACCTTCATTGATGCATATCACTCCTTTTTATCTCAATATATATGTCCCTTTTGAAATATTCATCTGTCTCAAATCATTTGCCCATTTATAATACTATGCACAAATAATTATGAATAAATTAAATGGCAAAGATTAGTATCCTATATATATATATATATATATATATATATATATATATATATATATATATATATATATAAAAGAATAATTTACAATTTTTGTCTCTTAAATTATTTTCAAAAAATTCACAATAGTCTCTTAAGAATTTTGTTTTCATTTTTTTCTCTTGATTTAGAAATGTTAAACACTTTTTAGCCTTAACCTTTTAACAGGTACTATAATCGATCTCGTGTAACCCACTTGGTTTGGTTGGATGGTGTTGACTTGAGACTTTGGAGTGCGTTTCCTTAAAAATCTCGTTTGTTTCTGTCATGTGCCAATTTCGATGAGTTTATCAAAAATAAATAATTATCAAAAATATATAATAGTAATAATAATAATTATATATTATTATTTAAGCTTTTCAAAACAAATATATATATATATATATATATATATATATATATATATATATATATATATATATATATATAATCAAACCTGTATAATGTACTGTCTTTCCACATAATATTCTACTTAATTTGAACTACCTAAATTGACCTTAGCATTAAATATGTGAATAGATGATTTATATAATTATTATAATACTTATTACCTATTACTATATGTAAAGCATAGTACATAAATCGGCAATTACAGGTAACATCAATTTTTTTTTAAAAAAAAGAAGGTAAAATCACGTCTTGCACCGTGCATGACCCATTAACCATGCGCACGCTAAACGACACCTTCAAAGAAAAGGTGAAACACATTGATGGAATATTGTAACATCTCCGAATAACCTTATCATCAATTGACATTTTGTCTTGCATTAGTCTCGAAGCTATCAAAGATTTTGAGGGGGGAATACTTATAGATTCTTCTCAAGGTATCCTTCAAATATCACGAAAGAGTATATCAATAAAGTTGAAAATAAATTGACATAAACGATAATAAATTATGGGTGATATCAATCACCAAGAGAGACTATTTAGTCTCAAATATTGCCCATAGAAAATTTATGAATTTAGAAAATTAAGTATTTTCCTACGCTTTGGCGATATGAATTTTTTATGTATGATCTTATTTATATGCATTTGAAAATATCATATATAATCAGATTGTTTGGCAGATACTCGAGCAATTCAAAACTTGAATTGTTGAAAAGGCAACCATAAGTTTTAAAGAGAACAAGAGAGCTTATGCTCACATCAGAGATCTGACAATTTGAAGATCATTAGTGTGTCAAACTTTGGCTTTTGGATGTCTGTATATAATACGCACCCTAACTCAGGAAATGACTGTAAGTATTTATGTCACTCGGTTGCATATTGTTAAAGGTATTGAAAGACCACTCAAGCTATATAGTGACATAATTCAGTCGTATAGTTATTCAACACCAAATTTTATAAAGGGAAGTGTTAACTAGTGCCCCCATGACACTCTTTAAGGGTCTTAAATGGTAACTTTTTTTTTATAAAAACACGGGTATTCAAGAAATTGAACTATTTGACTTTTTTAAAAAATAATTTCCTAATTTAGAATGCTTAAAGAGTGCCTCGGGGGCACTGATCGTTAACAAGACCCTTTTATAAAGTTCATTGCCTTATAGATTATTGTTGTTGAATGATAGAACATGAAAAGACAAACTTTATGCTAGCTGACCCACTAATCAAAGACTTGACACCTAAGATCTTTCATATGGTTGTAGTCATTAAGGATATCTTGGATTAGTGTGAGTCTCTTTTATTTTATGTTCAAATTTTTGTTTTGTTATCGATACAAACATTATGTTATAATTTTATGCAGAACTAAAGTTCATGTTATTATTGTTATAGCCATTTCTGTATAATTTGTGCAAATATTAAATTTGTAAACTTTAGTTGATCTCACTAAAGTTTTTTGTTGGACCAGTTGGAAATAGGCATGATTTAGAGATCACATTACATGAAATTTCCATGTCACTCATCCATATCGATCTATGTCATCAAGTGCATTGATATGGTGGTCGTCGGGGTTCCGTCACATTATATGTCAGTGACGACAGCCACGGTGATCCCGTTATTAATGTATGAGGTGGACCAGATTGTAAAGTTGAAATCTAAAGATAAATAACATTCAGACTCGCGCCTAAAGATTTCTGATATAATTATTAAGATATATAGCCCAAGTGAGAGGTTGTTGGAATATTTTATTATTTAATTATATTCCAATGTCATTATGTGGGCAAATATCTTAATAATAATTATATTGGCTATTTATCAATTTGGAGCCTTAATTGATATGGATTCAATATGGGTGGATGTCTGGATGACATTAACGGAATAATAGGAAACCCTGATGTAACACCCATACTAAATTATCTAGAATATTTAGCATGTGTATTAATCTGATACTAGGTACATTAAAATTTTCAATAATAATAATAATAATACATACAATACAACTGAAAGGGGTACAAGTAGCTCGATTATACATTTATCCAAAATCAAATACAAATACATAAACATATACTGATGAACTTCTGAGCTTGACCTTGACGAGCAATTGCACTCCATTCAGCGTCTTCTTGAAGAACTTCATCCGAAAATCTCTCGCTAACCTGTAACCTGCACCAGGAGGATTGGGGTAAGACATTACGTCTCAGTGAGCTCCAGCCCAACCTACTGTTGGCAACCACGGGGGTAACCTAGGGTCGCCGTGCCTACTCTCGGCAATCTTGGGGATACCTATGATCGCCAAGTCTTAACCTTACCCATAGAGGGCTACCTGACTGTCCTGCTAAACTGTGTAGTCATAAACTGGACTACATCCTGCTAAACTAGTGATCAAGGGGAAACCTAGGATCACTGCCTGAACCTGATACTGGATAGTCATGAGATCTAGACTATATCCTGATAACTGGGTGATCGAGGGGAAACCTAGGATCACCGCCTGATAACTGATACCTGTTAACTAGTAACCGTCTGATAAATATTTCCTGACTGATAATATAATAGAATATTAACTGATACATGTCTTTATGTTAGCTGTTAGCGTTGAACAAACGTTATTATCTGGGTTCATTTTACGGAATGCCCCCGGGTGGAGTAACCCCGAAGCACATTCCCCTGATAACCGGTGAAAATTCCTATCATATCAGGCTAACACTGGACTCCTCTTGTCGTCGTGCGGTCATCCTTGCGGAATAACACGTCCCACTGGCGTGAACCTCCTGTGTCCCACTGGCGTGAACGACAGAAGACACGACTTAATAATCTTAACTTACGCGTATACCTCCCGTGTCCCACTGGCGTGAACGACGGAAGACGCGAATTAATATACTTTCATTATTAGTCTTAACTTATGCATGGACCTTTCGTGTCCCACTGGCGTGAACAACGAAAGTCACGGCTTAATGTTTTAATTAAACTATTATGTGCGGCTATCCTCGCGGATGATAATTACACCGTTCCAACTGGTGGGAACCCCCGTGTTCTAACTGGCGAGAACACTGGAGACACATAAGGTTGTCATATAACTCTTGTTCTTATATATATATATATATATATATATATATATATATATATATAACTTACAACTCATGTCTATTGCATAGCTGATGCATTCTTATGTAATCATTCTTAAATATCTAACCTATAAATAGGTTCTTGACTTTGATCTTTAAATATTTCCTTGTGCATACGCACACTAAATTGGGTGCATCCTAATCATGCTATCTTAGGTGCATTCTCATTCTCATTATTTCTTAACTTATGTACTTAAAAGTACATCTAATAATATCCCATAAGCTTTTGCATATTCCATGCATTTCTTGAGGGAACTAATCTCTCAATACATAACTATGAACTTATGGTCTTAGGCTTATCGTTCTCATAAGCCATTGCTTGGTTTTGGAAGCATACCATAGCTTAAATAACTTTATTCTTACATCTCTAATGCTTTGCCAAATCCTTACTCTTCCATTCCTTAAATGTTTAAACAACCTTCCGGATATGTCAAGAATGGTGTTTTTCTTAGAATTTAAAGTTTTCATTGAAAACGGTTATTAAAAGCCTCGCCGAACGCGTATACAGCACCCAGGACGAACCAGAACAGACCTGAGCTGTCTGCCTGATTTTGCTGAGCTAAAGGTTGGCGAAATGTCTGATTTCTCCGAGCGAAAGCTTGGCGAAAGGTTGGCGAAACAAGGCAGGGAAAAATGCTGAAAATCGCCGTAACCTCGCCACGAGTTCGCCGAGCGAAAATGACAGTTCAGGACTGGTTCAAAACATGATTTTCCACCATTTTTGACATATCTAAACATACTCAGGAATCACAACAATATAAGGAATGAATTTCTAATACAAATTGATAGTTTAAAACATGATTAATCAAGGAATTCGGCAAGCATATGAGATTAGGGTAAAATCTCTAGTCTTAGCTCAAATCGTAAAATTACTCTTAAACTTACTCATAGTGGGTTCTAAAACCCTAGGGAGCTCACCTTAAACCTCAGCTGGAGCTTGCTAAGTTCTGGTTTCCAAAATCCTTGCTTAATACCAATACTTCTCTTGATTATTCCTTGTTTCCTTTCTCTTATCTCCTCTTGTTCTAGCTTCTAAACCAAGCTTGCTTGCAATAACTTCTTACAAGAGTTTGGATTAAGAATTGATGAATGGTTGGAGAGGGAGAGGAGGCGTGTGAGTAGGGGGAAGAGGGAGGGAAAGAGCTGATTTGGGAGAGTGGAAAGAATGAGGAAGATAGCAAGAAAAATATCTTGCTTCCATTCTAATAATCTTCCCTCTTCAAAATATTTACATAAATGTCATTCCACTTATTTACATATTTGCCCTGTTTCTTGATTAACTTCTAACACTAATAACTGATACGTATAAGCGGGATATTACACTTGCCATATAAATAAACCCATTGACTGACAATTTACCAAATTGCCCTTTGCTTAAAACATTTCTGATACATCGTCTCAATGTTAACAAATATTCGAGTCTTAGGCGGGATGTTACAATCTACCCCCCTTAAAGAAATTTCGTCCTCGAAATTTAGAATCCACTATCATATATAAATGAATCTCTCATACCACTTCCTCTACTAGATAAAACTCCAGTTCGTCTTGCTTATCGGAATCCCTTGGATTTCCAACTCTCTATATGTCAAATATACTCGACAACCTTTCCTTTAACTGAAACGCTTGTGATGATTTGCATAACTCTTACGTAGTAGGATGTGAGGTTATCTGAACCATCATATCCAACTCGCTTGACCATCGTATCCATCGTAACCAATCTGGAGTTGTCCAACTTTGACACTTGTACTAATTCCTATAAATACCGTCATAGTCCGTGCAAACTTACTTTGACGACATTAGATTGTTCTTATTCTTGTATTCTAGCTGTAGCGTAAATATTTTCTACATCGATTACTCCAAACTCATGGAAGTCTAACCCAAGTGATGAGTGGTGTAAGTCGTCTCACATATTATCACATAGTATAATTCATAGCATATAATTTACATACATAAGCGAGCACGTGTACACTACTGACGGGTACACAATACATCCTCTCATCCTTGTCCGACTGACGGGACATCATTCTTGATCTTAACATGTTTGAGACACTACCACATCAATAGGGAATCTTTTCTTACTCTTAACTCATTTTGTAACATTCGGGATTTGCCTTTCGACTGGCTTGCCAGGTTTGCCCCACCAATGTTACCCTTGTTTAATTCTGAACATCGAGTTTAAGATCCTTGTTTTCAAAAGAAAACCCCATTTGATTGCTACCCAAAAATAGCACACCAAATCTTTAATTCTGTAATCATAACCTAAACTTACGTAGCCCTTTTTACCACAGACTACGAGTGATTTTTAATCTACATAGAAAGTCCTTCTTCCTTTACTAGTGAACATTAAGTTCAAGAATTTCTAAACTCTTCAACTAAGATATGTTTGATATCAACAAACCTGTTCTGATTGGTATCTTCTCACTTAATTGCTAGCTGTGTACTTCAGTGACTTATACATGTCACATAATTGAGAAGGATATGGCTACACTACTATCTGAGTAGCATAAACACCGTCCAATAAGTACACATTACTAAACTTAACCCGGTATATGCGACATGTTAACGTAGCGTGGGTTCAATGTGGAATAACTTACATGCCACTGCATTGTCGTTTCTGATCAATGCTTCAATTTCCAAAAATATTACTTTGCAATCACAACCTTTACTATTGTTGCCTCATGAATAATTCTCTTGGCTGAACTTACTCTTCAAGTCCACTTAAGGTTACTGAGCTAAAGCAGCTAAATTACCGTATTAGCGGTGACTTCCCTTGCTCTAGATTTATTGTGCTAGAACATATCCTTTTATTCCTTACCATATATTCTTAAGCTATTCCAATATTCACTTTCTCATGAGTTTCGAGGTTGAAATATCCCTCTACTTAACTTCCAAAATTCTCCACTAGATCATTTGGATATGTTCAAGTCGTCTATACTTACTACTATTCCATATTATAAGAGGTAAACACTTAACACTTCTCGTTCCATAAGCTTTAGCTTAGCATCATTCATTATTTCATTCTTGGATTACTACTCCGCTATGCAACTCTGATTCTTAACAACTTGAGTTAAAATTGGAGCAATACCCCACTATTACCAAATAAAATCTCTTTGACCAATCTTTTACTTTGTCACTTTGTGGTTAACGTAACAAAACCATCTGACGTTATTGTTCCTCTTGTGGCTTGAACCACCCGCTTAACTTATGGATCGGTCATGACCTAACTTTGTGTTCCCTTTCGTACATGGACCATATACTTACTTTCATGATAACACGCCAGAATCTGTAAGTGGTTTCCAGCAACTGTCATGAGCCCAACAATGCTCCTGTCAAACAGCTTATACTCTGGTTCTAACTTTACTTTCCATATCCTGAATTCTGTAACCATCTCTTGGTCAGCTCATTAAGTATAATCATTAAAACATTGCAGAAACCCAAATGAAAGCGTGCCTGAGGCAACTTAAATTCAGACATGATCACTTGTGGCAACTACTAAAACATTCTATGACTTCTAGAAATTCACATCTTTTATGTATTGAATCCACTAAGGGTTTGAGTCCCGTTACTAATCGTTCTCTCTTTATTTGTAAGGGTTTCGTACTTATTCTCTTTTCCGAGACAATTTCGGTCTCCATGACTCTATCATATCCTTTTAGTTACCCTTGAGTTTCTCCGGACACAATCCACCTCGGAAAAGATTCAAACTCTTACCGATTCTCTTGTATGCCCTAACATAGGTTACGTCTCTTCGAGTACCCGGCTAACTGGTCTTAACTCCAGCACTTATTATTATCTATTGGATTCCGCCAGTAACTTGTTATTGTATTCTCAATTCAAATCTTGATCTTATTAGCCGAATGATTCTTCATATAGTTTGAACAACCCCAAAGTCTGCACATTCTATCACCTTTGAAAGCATACTAACATAAGGTGTTCACTTCCGGCTTTCCAGAATAATTGTATAAGGAAATTCATCAATTGAACATAGAACTTCTTACATTAACACAACATTAACTTGAGTACTAGTGCCGATCTTTCTGATAATAAATCCTCCAAATATTTCTCTTAATCCATAATTAATTCCCTTATCTGTCTGGACATTAAAATCTCGTCCAACTCGAGTTCGATTCTTCAACACTCTATCCTTGCTGGGAGCCTAGAGGTTTCAAAAACTGACCAATAATTCCTCATTCGAGTCTCTAGGTTTAGTACTACAATTCTTCAACTCTGTACTCAGAATTGTTACTTAGTCCACACTTCACTTTAACTTCTCAAACTGCGATTCCAAGTCATCCCTTAGAGTATCCCATGATTCCTTAATCCTTATGTCTTCCGCAGATGAGGCATCGTCCAACGTCGTGTCTAACTGGGTTGAGGTACTTCACTTCACAGTTAAATATCCCTTATGTCTCTGAGACATTGCCACTATCAGGCTTCGTTACCTCACGGTTGATGGCCACCATTTGGCATGAATACTTCTTCGCCAATTCCGTCTAAAATTCTATCACCTTAATCTTCGCCCTTCATACACTTCATTCCTCCTTGGTCACATTCAGCTCTCGGACATATATCCTAACTGTCATATACTAGATTGAGTTGATCAGGCTCAACTAGATGTGACCTTTAGAACAATATCCGGAACCCAATGATTCCACTACTTTTATTGAATCTTTTAATGACCCAAGGCACGGTCTGAATCGACATGCTCTGATACCAATTGTAACACCCATACTAAATTATCTAGAATATTTAGCATGTGTATTAATCTGATACTGGGTACATTAAAATTTTCAATAATAATAATAATAATAATACATACAATACAACTGAAAGGGGTACAAGTAGCTCGATTATACATTTATCCAAAATCAAATACAAATACATAAACATATACTGATGAACTTCTGAGCTTGACCTTGACGAGCAATTGCACTTCATCCAGCGTCTTCCTGAAGAACTTCATCTGAAAATCTCTCGCTAACCTGTAACCTGCACCAGGAGGATTGGGGTGAGACATTACGTCTCAGTGAGCTCCAGCCCAACCTACTGTTGGCAACCACGGGGGTAACCTAGGGTCGCCGTGCCTACTCTCGGCAATCTTGGGGATACCTATGATCGCCAAGTCTTAACCTTACCCATAGAGGGCTACCTGACTGTCCTGCTAAACTGTGTAGTCATAAACTGGACTACATCCTGCTAAACTAGTGATCAAGGGGAAACCTAGGATCACTGCCTGAACCTGATACTGGATAGTCATGAGATCTAGACTATATCCTGATAACTGGGTGATCGAGGGGAAACCTAGGATCACCGCCTGATAACTGATACCTGTTAACTAGTAACTGTCTGATAAATATTTCCTGACTGATAATATAATAGAATATTAACTGATACATGTCTTTATGTTAGCTGTTAGCGTTGAACAAACGTTATTATCTGGGTTCATTTTACGGAATGCCCCCGGGTGGAGTAACCCCGAAGCACATTCCCCTGATCACCGGTGAAAATTCCTATCATATTAGGCTAACACCGGACTCCTCTTGTTGTCGTGCGGTCATCCTTGCGGAATAACACGTCCCACTGGCGTGAACCTCCTGTGTCCCACTGGCGTGAACGACAGAAGACACGACTTAATAATCTTAACTTACGCGTATACCTCCCGTGTCCCACTGGCGTGAACGACGGAAGACGCGAATTAATATACTTTCATTATTAGTCTTAACTTATGCATGGACCTTTCGTGTCCCACTGGCGTGAACAACGAAAGTCACGGCTTAATGTTTTAATTAAACTCTTATGTGCGGCTATCCTCGCGGATGGTAATTACACCGTTCCAACTGGTGGGAACCCCCGTGTTCTAACTGGCGAGAACACTGGAGACACATAAGGTTGTCATATAACTCTTGTTCTTATATATATATATATATATATATATATATATATATATATATATATATATATATATATATATATATATATATATATATATATATATATAACTTACAACTCATGTCTATTGCATAGCTGATGCATTCTTATGTAATCATTCTTAAATATCTAACCTATAAATAGGTTCTTGACTTTGATCTTTAAATCTTTCCTTGTGCATACGCACACTAAATTGGGTGCATCCTAATCATGCTATCTTAGGTGCATTCTCATTCTCATTATTTCTTAACTTATGTACTTAAAAGTACGTCTAATAATCTACCATAATCTTTTGCATATTCCATGCATTTCTTGAGGGACTAATCTCTCAATACATAACTATGAACTTATGGTCTTAGGCTTATCGTTCTCATAAGCCATTGCTTGGTTTTGGAAGCATACCATAGCTTAAATAACTTTATTCTTACATCTCTAATGCTTTGCCAAATCCTTACTCTTCCATTCCTTAAATGTTTAAACAACCGTCCGGATATGTCAAGAATGGTGTTTTTCTTAGAATTTAAAGTTTTCATTGAAAACGGTTATTAAAAGCCTCGCCGAACGCGTATACAGCACCCAAGACGAACCAGAACAGACCTGAGCTGTCTGCCTGATTTCGCTGAGCTAAAGGTTGGCGAAATGTCTGATTTCGCCGAGCGAAAGGTTGGCGAAACAAGGCAGGGAAAAATGCTGAAAATCGCCGTAACCTCGCCACGAGTTCGCCGAGCGAAAATGACAGTTCAGGACTGGTTCAAAACATGATTTTCCACCATTTTTGACATATCTAAACATACTCAGGAATCACAACAATATAAGGAATGAATTTCTAATACAAATTGATAGTTTAAAACATGATTAATCAAGGAATTTGGCAAGCATATGAGATTAGGGTAAAATCTCTAGTCTTAGCTCAAATCGTAAAATTACTCTTAAACTTACTCATAGTGGGTTCTAAAACCCTAGGGAGCTCACCTTAAACCTCAGCTGGAGCTTGCTAAGTTCTGGTTTCCAAAATCCTTGCTTAATACCAATACTTCTCTTGATTATTCCTTGTTTCCTTTCTCTTATCTCCTCTTGTTCTAGCTTCTAAACCAAGCTTGCTTGCAATAACTTCTTACAAGAGTTTGGATTAAGAATTGATGAATGGTTGGAGAGGGAGAGGAGGCGTGTGAGTAGGGGGAAGAGGGAGGGAAAGAGCTGATTTGGGAGAGTGGAAAGAATGAGGAAGATAGCAAGAAAAATATCTTGCTTCCATTCTAATAATCTTCCCTCTTCAAAATATTTACATAATTTCCATTCCACTTATTTACATATTTGCCCTGCTTCTTGATTAACTTCTAACACTAATAACTGATACGTATAAGCGGGATATTACACTTGCCATATAAATAAACCCATTGACTGACAATTTACCAAATTGCCCTTTGCTTAAAACATTTCTGATACATCGTCTCAATGTTAACAAATATTCGAGTCTTAGGCGGGATGTTACACCTGAGGACCATCACACTATAAGAGGCTATGGTCCCCAATACACCGTATACGACAAACTCTCTCTTCTTCCCATCTAAAGAGAACTAGAGGCATAAATGTACCGGTTGAAGAAGAACCAAATCAGCCGCCGTTAACCCTTTGTTGTGTTTCAGATTAGAACACCTTCTCTCTTGTTTCAAATTGTTGTTGTTGAGAGGATCAAAGCTTCATCCAAGTATTCCTAATACCTACTCCCTCCATTTTTTATCTTTTGATGTTTTAACTCTTGACACAAGTCTTAAGGAGTAATTAAAGTATAGAAACATTTGTATGTTTTGGATTAAAATGTCCTTATTTATGATTAAATTAACATGTGATAAGCCAAAGGTCATAACTACCTTAATAGTTTTATGGTGTGTTTTTCAACAAGGGTAAACTTGGGAAAACAATATTAAATACTAAATCATCAAATATTTTGGAATACAGTTGAAGTTCTAAAACATCAAAAGAAAATGGAAGGAGTAATTATTAATATTGATAAATCAAACATGTCGTAGATCTGATCATAATCATATTCAATATTTTGTTTATTTCTTCTATTGATTCATGATTATTAAACATGTTTTATAAAATCTGTTTTATTTAAGACCTAATTTCCAACACTTGAATCTTTGCATAAAGAATATTTGACCAACCTATACTCCCATAGAATCCAACACCTAGAACATAAGGGTCTCTAAAAATACCCCACATCACACCAAGATGTAGTATTACAACCAAAAGGGTTCATGGATAAAAACATTACAAATCTGACATTAAACAACAACAAAATACCAATGGCCTAAAACAAACATACATCAGGATAAATAAAACCAAATCAACCAAAAACAAGCGAATCAATAGTCCTATGTCACATGTTACAATACCAGTTCACTTATCTGCCTTTCATAGATGATCATTCCTTTGCAAATGTGTCTATATTCAACGTGATAAGTGAATTGGTTGGTGATGTGATATATATGTGATAAGAAGATAGAGAAAAAATGACATATTGAAATGATGTTGGAAATATAAATATGGCTAAATATCATTGTTATTATGATAAATGTGAATACATCAATATTTGATTAGGCAAATTTAGTAAACATATTATTCTCTTTTATTTATATATTTTTTAATCCATGTGAAATATTCAAATCAGTTGTTCATTATGAAACAGAGAAAATAACTTCTACAACTATCCGAATTAGTACATTAGAACTAATGCCGTTCGTAGATATAGATTCAAATCAACTCGATCAGGATTTATAAATGTAGAGAGGAGAAAATCAAAATATTTATGGAGGGTTTTTTTAGCAACAAAGGGGTGGGAGATGCAACCTATTTTTTCATTGTCACCTTGTGAAAGCCTAACATCATCATGAAAGCCTCGTGAATTACATGGGATGCAAGCGCTCGCAATTGATATTTTACTTGACTATTACTTTTTCCATCTTATTAGTTTCTTACGCGCCTTATTTTTTTTCCTTAAAATACCTTTTGTTCGACAAATATAATTCGAACCGTATTTCAGCAAATATAATCTGAACTATTATAAAATTGACAAAAATTGGTACCTTAAAAGTGTTGGCAAATATAGCCATTGGAACAAGGAAAAAGAAGCAAAAGGAATACAAATGGTTGATGGTTCACTTTCATACAAATCACAGCAAATCCGTAGACTCAAAATCATTGTGTTGGCAATGTTATTCAAAAGCTCGCAATTTAGTTTTCATAACATTTGGTGGCCTAATAATAAACTTTACATAAAACTTTCCAGAACCTCAAAAGTTACAGGATTTTTCTATGACATTTTGATTACTTTATGTGATCTTATCTTACCCTGGTTCAACACATTGGTATAAAGTAACCATATTTAAATCCTTATATTTCAACTTTAAGCTAGCTAGTAACACAACTTATATGCTTTGTTTGGTTGTGAAGAGAAGTAGTGAAGAGAGGAATAGGTGAAAGAGAGTTAGAGAAGAGAGAAATAAAGTATATTTGATGTATTGTTTGGTAGAAGAGAAAGATAGAAGAAATAGAGAAGAAAAAAGTGTTGATTACTTTTCAAAGTACTAAAATACCCCAAATTAAAAATTCCTTTTTTTTCATAACACCAAATTAAAAAATCCTTCAATCAACATATAATTTCATTATGTATGTGAATTCATTTAATTAATTTATTGAACAATTTATTGAAATACAAATTAACATAATTTTTTAGTTTGATTAGATTAATTAATTAATTAATTAATTTAGTTTTTTGACAAGGCTTAAATAATTCAGTTCTTGTAAAAAAATAAATTAATTTAGTTAACTACTCACAGGTCCATTTCCATTGCTTGTCTACCAGTCTATCTATTAATACAATTAATTTGATGATGATATTATTACTTAAAACAACGACCAACCGTAAAAAATTGACTACCTATTTTAAAAATAAAAAAAAAACACTACCCACTGCATAATCGCTTTCCAATTCCTCTACTAGCAGCACACAAAAATTATCTTCCACAAAATGGTCTCATCAACTTTCCTAGTTATGCTTTCAGAGAAGGAACAAATTTTTTTTTGGACAAAAGAGAAGGAACAATTATTAGTTATGACCTATGAGTTTAGCATGCATATGGTAAGTTTTTATTTTGTCTCATATTGTCATTTGTCAATTATTATCAAATGAATCAATATCTTTTTAATTATATAGGTAAGTTCTTTTATGTAAATTGAAGGCCTATTTACACGTTATGTGAGCATAAACTAGGTAAACTTTGTCGTTGTTTTGATGCATGTTTAATCAATCTTGATTTGTCAATTTGGTAAAGAAAAATATTTAGAGCTGTGAACACAGATTCTGCCTTTGTGTGTTGACACAATTTGAATTATATATTTTGAACTGTTTATTAAAGGTTCGGCGAATATAATCCAAATTGTGTCAATTTTTACACTACAATATGCCTCTAAACATGGTCTTCTCTTCTGGGGGCTTGACACATTTCGGATTCTATTTGCCGAACAATTTTGCGAGGTTTCAGCAAATACAATCTGAACTTTATATTTACAGGGTTTGGATAGGCATGATCAATTTCATAACAGTTCAGATTATATTTGCAGAAATATGATTCATATTATATTTATCGAGCAAAGGGTATTTTGAGAAGAAAAAAAAATGCGCATGAGAAACCAATAACGTGGAAAAAGTAATAGTCATTTTACTTGTTCAACTACTTCTTTGAGCCCTTCCGCATAAAAATATGACGATTTCTTATCCTATCATACTAGTTTTTTGCATGCCCTACAACATTTTAAGTTATATAAAGTGTAAAAACACCCCCAACAACCTACGTTTTTTCGGATGTCATAATCCGAATAAGGTGTGGAGAATTGTTACTCTATATCCCTTCAAATCCTATGAAATACTAAAAAAATCTTCAAATACACTCAATTATTTTCCAGAAGATTGAATTTTCAAGAATAAATTTTTATTTCAAAAAAATTCACGTTTTAAGTTTTATGGATGTTATTTGTTGGGAGAGGTCAATTTAGTCTTCACAATTGGGTACCGATGATACCATGATTTACCCAAAAAATAACTGTTTTAGGGAATTTCAATTATTTTTAAATATTACAAGTTCAAGAGGTGTCATCTCGAAGTTAAGAGTTGAACTTTATAATCTCAAACAACATGATCAAATCACACCCCAAAAAGGTTGTAAAATAGTCTCTATTCCACCATTATTAAAAATAATGTTCTTTTCCTATTATTTTCTTTCAAAAAAAAAATTAGTCACGTTCTAACCATGGATGATTTAAAATTTGAAAAAAAAACCCTGTTTTTTCACAAAACAATTGTACAAAAAATAATTTTATATCAAAAAAATCAAATATGGAGTTTTTTGGATATGAAAAAAATGTAATAAAATAGAATTTTTGTTAAAATGTGGGGTGTATGAATAATATGTGTGGGGTTATAGAGCAAAATTTTCTAATAAAAGATGGTGTGTCTTATAGCATGGATGGTTACAGCCCTAGCTAGTAGTGGTCTGACACATAATATGTCTGTAAACCCACAAGGAAAAGTAAAAATAAAATTGCTGTTTAAGCTTCCATTTTTTCTCTCTGCCACCCCAAAAATACCAAAATACCACAACGGTAGTTAACTGTTTTTCAGGAAGACTTTTTAAATCGGTTATACCAATTTAAAATGAATGAGACTTTAATATCCAATACCATGTAATGAAACTTAAAATAATATTACACAGAGCTGATTCAACTTAATTCATATAAAAACCATGCTCTATGTTGAAATTGTTTTAGCACTGTTATTTTATAACTATATATTCCTGTTACGAGCTTTGAAGGATATCCTTTCGAGCATAAATAGGTTAAGAGGAGATGGAATGTCCATTGAAATCGTTGAATTTAGTGACATAACTTACGCACTTTCTAATGAATAGTTATGTGTTCTAACCAACACACACTTAGAGGATGTTTAAGAGTAAGGCCATCAAGACAACCACTTATGCCTCGAAAAGCATTAAAAAAATTACTTGATAAAACGGCTTCTTAATCTACAATTGATGATGCAAATTTAGTTCATAAAAAAGCCTCATATTATACTAAAATATTATCTAAATTTTACTTGATAAAAGACCTCATACTCTAGCAATTTTCCTCAAGTACTAATATGAGTTTTAAAAGAGTCTCACCTTAAAATTCACCTTAGACCTCAAAATATGTTGGATCGGCCCTACGCACACACATCAAATGTTCCCGTAACTTTTGACATTTTTTAAGTGCTGAAATTTCACTATGGGCACCCCCTATATCAAATGTATTATAAGAGATATTGAACCTAATGAACTTGTTTTTGAACTGAAATGTTTGTGAAATATATATTTAATATACAATATTGTAGGGGATTCATAGGTGGCTAAAACAATAGACACCATTGAGGGTCTAGGCTGAGATTAAGTCGTGAATTGAGTATTCAAAAGACTAAGATCTTTTGGACTTCGTTTAATGGTAATAATTAAGCATCGTGGGGGGTTGTTCCCTTCAGACATTAAGAGACCAGCATTGGGTGAAACTTCTCGGTGAGGATGTAAGTCGAGATAGAGATTATATCGAAAGGTTGTCCATTAGAAGAGCTTTCAGGATTGTTGAGTTAATACATCTTCTTCTACAATTAGGAAATCCCCATAGTGAGCTTCTTCTACTTTGATTATGCATGGGTATCGCCAAACTTTTCTTTTGCGTAAGGATGTGCCAACTGATTCACATGGAGGAGGTGTCTATGTTGTTTGACAAAGAGTTGTGATGGGCGGTTGAAGACATTGTGGTTGGTGTAGGTCCTTTCTTTGGGGACCTTCATTGAATGTTGGTTTCTTTACTTATTATGGTTGAGAGTTAGGTTTGTACTCGGCAGAAGAGGCTTCCTTGTATGCTTTTATGGCATAGATGTATTGACTCTGATTTTGACAATGCTTTGGATGATCTTCGTGGTACAATTCCAGGTTTGATTATAGCAGTTTTACTTGTTAGGACACCATCCCTCCTAAAGCACAACGTGTTTTGGCGAGTGCCCTTTTAATAAAGGTGTTCAAGATACAAAAGTGATGTTTGACATGACCACAAGATAAAAATCAATTTTTGGGTGTTTGCAAGCAGGGCATGTTCAAGATTTTTTTCTAGTTATCTTTATTGATGGGTTAGGTCAGCATATGTCACCGGTAGAGTACCGTACTATCCTTAGATATCGCTTCATGATTCCATTATTTCATATTGATGAGGTGTGTCATGGAGAGCATGTAATTCATTGTATGGAGTTTCTCACATTCAAATACAGACATGACTTTGTTATTGATGTACTTTTTAATATATTCAGGCAGGCGGAAGTATCAGTGAAGAAGGAGGCACATGTGAACTTCTTGTTTTGCCCACTAGATGAAAGATCAACACTTAGGTTAGCATATGTTATTGTGTGCGCGTGGTTAGAAGAAAAACATGCATGTGTGGACTTGACTGGGGTTTCACTACTTGTGGGATTGGGGACCAAGGCTTTTACGGTGGGACATGCAACCCTCAAAGTCGTGTCAAGTAAAGTGGTCAAACATGAGAAAATGTGTTCTGACAATCAACATGCTTTTATATCATTTACGTTTGACATTTTTGGCTTTCTAACACCAGACATTGTTAACCTTCAATATAGAGTCAAAGGGTCGTGCATAGAAACATTATGTCTTCTAGGTCGATGAATTTTGTGTTTACAAGGATTGGTTTCGCCATCCAAAAAGACTTAACGGCGTAGCTTATTGCATGTTTGCCTTCCACCATATGTAATTTTCATATATAATCATTGGATAAAAAAATATATTTAACTCAGTTTACTTTGCCACTCATTGCGGTTATATCCAAATTAAGGAATTAGTTTTTGCAGAGTTACCTGCATAGATACATATTTCACATCATAAAAGGAAAGTATATTAATAGGGTTAGAGATATATATTTTTAATTCTTATAAAGTTATAAATTTGTTAGTTTTGGTCCATTTAAAAATTGATATATATCCGCATTAGCATAACAAAGTTGTCCGGACCGTTTGAGTATGCAGGAGTCGGAGTTCGAATCTCATATTCTCCATCTATTTACCTTAAAGGATGATTTTTAGCCAATAAACTCCTCAAACAAAAAAAAATTGATATATTATTAGTCCTTATACTTCACAAAAATAGTATATTTGTAGTTTTTCACATAGTATATTCTAAATATAAGATCATCTTATCTTTTTATCTTTTTTATAAGATCATCTTTAAATTTTAAACTACATTAATCATTATATTTAATAACATACACCTACTTAATTTACTACATATTTTTTCTGCAATGTGTAATTAATAAACTTTTAAAAGCAATATCAATTGTCCACAGTTTAAGGCATCTTTTTTAAATATCCTATCCTAATTTAGTAAAGGGGTAGGTCCTATATATAGGGGCTTGTAGCATGTTCGTAAAGGCTGGCACCGCCGTTGAAGTTCTAGTTAGGGGCTTTGCCAACGACGCTTTGAAGTCTATGAAAAATGAGAAACTTTGGTTTGGTTCTACTTGTAGTCATGAGAAGCTTTTAATATGAAATAATCTCATTTTGGTAAAGAAAAACTCATGCGAAAACAAAAATGTTTCTTGGACACAAAATTCGATATTAACATCGTATATGCGTGTTGTTTTCGACATTTATGTTGTTTATTCTCTCTCTTAATTTCTGACATCACATACATCCAAATTGTATTTTATACGGTGTGAGATACGGTGTCTAACTTTTGTATTTCTAAATAACACATATCGAGAAACTCATATTCCATGTATTTTCTTGGTAGAAACTTCTCATCATCTAGAATTTGTATTTTTACACACAAGGAGTACATTTCATTTTGTTGTTGGTTATAAACGGAAAATGAAAGCAAGATGATTTATATATAGGTAAGGCACAGCCCAAAAAGTTCCTTGAAGGTTGGCGTACAAGTTTTCATTGCATGCACAATCAAATTTCTTCATATATTCCAAAAGTGTGGAAACAAACGTTTACTTGAAACAACATCTATACAATTATTCAGTGCGTCAATGATAAACTATTGAAATGGCATAAAGTTCTTTGACTTCATTTTTATGTTCGTCATTATCAAGTTAAATGGCATAGTGTGTGTATTGTGTACAAAATTTGATCGCATGAACGTGTAGAATAATTTTGAATTGCCCAATTTTTTTAGCAAAAAAGAGTGCAAAAGCATCATCCGAAAAGAATGACATACCAATTATGTTGGCATCCCATCCATCTCACATATCATTTACAAGCATCCTAAAAGTATTATTAAAAATAGAAAAAAGTACAAAAAGTCAAAACTCAAGTAAACAAAAAACACAACCTCAATTACCTCATTAAAAACCTTACATAAAAAACTCTATATGATAAAATCAACGTAAAGGAAAATCTAGAGGTCAGTGATCAACCAACAAGCAAACAAAACCTATTTATATATTTTAGTGCATAATTATGTGAACGAAGTAAGCACTAGAGAAAAAAAATATTTATATATTTTATTATTTGGAAATGTTAAATTAAGTAATTAATTTAATCGTTATTGGAAAGTGTTTTCTTAGTCCCTAAGTTTTGCTAAAATATTTTAGAACGCAATCTGAAATATTTTGGTATGCAATCTAATATATTTTAGTGCGTGATCTGAAATATATTTTGATACTCAATAATATTTTTTCTGTACGGCTTGTCAAAAAAAAAAATTCAGTATGGAATAATATTTTTTTGTACTCAATATGATATATTTTGATACTCAATTTTAGATATATTTGTACTAGATCTAATAAGTGAATTACTTAATCCCAAAGAAATTTATTACTCGTTCCCAAAATTTCTCACTTATTACTTGTGAATTTTCTCTATAAATAGAGAACTCACATAGTGCATTACACACACAAAAGAGTTCTATTAAGTTGTCGAGAATTCTTTCTCTCTTCTCCATCCAGCTTGTGTTAACGAGCTATTTTTCTCTTCTTCTATTCTTAAGACCATAGTCCCTTTAGGTAAAAAGTCCCTTTGGAATTAAGAATGGTCTTAAGAGCATAGTTCCTTCGATATTTTATGTCCCTTCGGAATAAAGAATATTTTTAAGATCAAAGTCCCTTTTCAGGAATAATGTCCCTTCAGAATTAAGAATGATCTTAAGAGTATAGTCTTCTTTCGATATTTTCTTCCCTTGAAGAAGCTAAAGGTTAGAATGGTGGTAAAACCATATTTGAGTGGTCGTAGTACCACAATTGGAGAAGTTAAAAATTAGAATGGTGGTAACACCATATTTGAGTGGTCTCAGCACCATAATAAAGTGGTCATATTCTACCATAGTAGAGTGGTTTCAGTATTAAAAGAGTGGTCTTAGTACCATATTGGAGGTGTAATTCTCGAACGGTTTTCTACAGTGCAGGATTTAACCGCACAGTTGTAACTGGGCTTGTTTTATCTTGGAGGCGGCATGGTTGATAGTCTGCCTTGCACAATTTTGGGCAGTGCCACGAAACGTCTTAAAGAGAGCGACCTGGTAGTGACTCAACCTAGTAACAACTTCGGCAGATATTCTTTTTCAAAATAGAATTTGGAAATCCAAATACAACAGTTTGGAGATCCAAAAACAACAATTTTAAGATGTTTCCTTCTGCCATGTCTACCGAAGAAATTACTAACTTGAATTTTATTGTCCCTAAATACAACAAGGATAAATCAGGCTATAGAAATACATCTTTCGAATGAAACGATGAAGTGCTTGTTGTTTCAAACAACTGCACGAACGAATTCACATACGCCGCTCAGAATCTGTTTTGAAATTTGTTTTTAAAAAATCATAATCGTATTGTGAATAAGAACTCCAATTGCCAACAGAATAGGAACTTCAAAATGGCCCTAAATCAAAATCAGCAGCCACCATGGTCATATGTCCCACAAGTGTATGACTGAGTAAATTGCTGCTCCGCTGCCTAACCAAACTAAAAAGGAAATTCACTAATATTAGTTAAATCAATCTAGTTGGTGAATCAAGTGAATGGTGGATAAACATTAGCGTCTCGCGCCATGTTTGCTATGATTATGTTATTATCAAAAAACATATATGCTACTGCTGAAAATAAGAAAGTGTTATTATAATATTTTAACACCATTAAAGTCATTGGCATTGGAGATATGAAGTTGCAATTCACGTCCGAAAAGAAAATTGTTCTTTAGAACGTGATGCATGCTCCAAAAATAAGAAAGAATCTGAATTTTAGATTTCTACTGAATAAGACTGAGTTGACTTAGACTTAAAGAGAGACTTGTGAGCCATGTATTCTTGTTGGAAAATACGACCCCACTGAAGGAATTGAAAATTATTTAAATAAGAAAATCAATATTTTCGTGGTGATAAAAGCACATAATCCCCACATTTTCAATGAGTTTTATCTAGAGTACAAACTTATTCATGAAACAACTACATCTTGTTATCCTGAAATAAACGGTAAAGCAGAAAAGAAAAAATTAGAATCTTTACTGAGCTAGTTATTTAAATCATGCTTAATTTCAGTACGGTATATCATTAGTGAGGGAACTTTTATTAACTGTTTGCTATGTGCTAAATAGAGTACTCAAGTCTAAGAACAAAATTTCTACTTATGAAGTTTTGAAGAAAAGACAACCCAACTTGTCTTATTTTTTGAACTTTGGATTGTCTGACCTATGTTCGGATTTCGGACCCCAAGAGAGTTAAACTCACTAGTAGAGCCTATGAATGTGTATTCATTGGGTATGCTATAAATAGCGAAGCATATAGGTTGTATGACCTAAATGCTAAAGTGATCATAGAATCAAACGATGTTGATTTCTATGAAATAAGTACCCCTCTAAATTAAAGAATAGAGGGGCACTAGTGGGGGTAAAATAAATTCCCCTTGTATATTAAGAACTAGTGGGGGCACTACATCTGATCACATTCAAGAAATCAGAAATAGTGATGAAAACATCAAACGAGATGCTATAGAACCTCGAAGAGGTAAGAAAGCAAAAATTGCTAAAGAGTATGGACTTGGTTATATGGTTTATACATTGGAAGAAGATCCATCAAAGCCTTAAAGAAGCTATATCCTCATTGGATGCTGAATTTATGGAAAGAAACAATAAACGATGAAATGGATTCTCTAGAGTCTAACGAAACATGACACTTAGTTGACTTGCCTCCTGGTTGCAAACCAATCGGTTGTATTTGAATTTTGGAAAAAGGAACTAAAACCTGATGGTACAGTTGATGAATACAAGGTTCGCCTTGTAGTCAAAGGTCTTAGACAAAGATAAAAATATAGACTTCTTCGATACTCATTCACCAGTCACTAGAATCTTATCCATAAGGGTGCTAGTCCCTTTAGCCGCTATTCATAACTTGATAGTACACCAAATGGATGTGAAATCTGCCTTTAAATGGTGAACTAGAAGAAGAAATCTAAATGGAACAACCTGAAGGTTTTGTGATTCATGGACAACAAAACAAGGTCTCTAAGTTAGATAATTCTCTGTATGGTCTAAAACAAGCTCATATGGAATAGCATGGAAATTTTGACAACATTGATAAGAAAGACCTAAGAAAAACGGATGTAATTCTTGGTATCAAGATTACTAGAACTGAAAAGAGAAATTTTTTTATCAATCTCACAATGATGAGAATATCTTATGGAAATGTAATTATTTTGACTGTAAACTTGCAAACACACTTTATGATCCAAGTGGAAAACTCTTCAAGAACACTTGAGATGGTGTTAGACAAACATAATATACGAGCATCATTGGAAGTTTTTAGTTATGCCATTGAATGTATTAGACCCGACATTGCTTATGTCGTGGAACTCTTATGCAAGTTTACTAGTAGCCGGATGAGAAGCATTGACATGCTATTGAAAAAGTCATGAGGTGCCTTAAGAAGACTATGACTCTAGGATTACATTAAGAGAAGTAACATATTGTACTTGAATGGTACAAGATACAAAATAGAACATCCTTCAGATGAGTCTTATGTGACCAGTAGCTACACATTAAGCATCACTGGAGGAGTTGTTTGTTGAAACAGATGATATTGACTCAATCCACTATGGAATGAATCTGAGATGAGAACACTAGAGAAAACTAGTGAAGAAGCAAGTTAGAAAATGCTTGCTAGTTGAGAATCGCTAGTGGGAAAAACGGTTGCCAGAAGTGTTAATTCATTGTGATAGTACTGCAGCTATTGCAAAATTGAGAATCGTTAATACAATGGTAAGAGACGATAATTAAGGTACGAACACATAAAGAATTAGAGAGCTAGCTACTCTCAGAAGGAACGGTTAAAGTAGATCATGTACGTACTAATGAAGAATTAGTTGATCCTTTGACGAAAGGAATAACTAAGAAAGTCCTAAACACATCCAATAGGATGGTACTAATGCCTAAAGATCACAAGTGATGGTAACCCAACCTAAATGACTAGAGATATCAAGAAATAGGTTCAATGGGTAATAACAAGTCATGAGTGATAGAACATGCTATGATAAAACTAGAGAAGCATGATTCCTGCAGCGACAGGAGGATGAGATAATAGAAACTCTTAATGAGATCTATACTCTATATGGAGTGGAGTACATAGCTACAAGAGTACTCTTGATAGACTCACCTATACGAATGTGGAACTGAGGTCGGTTCCTATGGGATTTTGAGGCAGAATTCCTAGAGCGTTCGTTAAAACTTGGATAGACGTGCAGGGCCATAAACACATAGGCTTTTAAGATACACGTAGGAAAAGGCTTGTATGCGGGTTCTATGTCTGAGATAGAGTTCAATGTTGTAAGCAACTCTTGTTGAATCGAAATAGTATCCGCTATGCAAAGGTTCAAGTTGTAGGCGACACTTTTGTTTATTAGTTACCTTATAGAAACGTCTTTGACGTTATTTCTGAAACCATTTTTTAAATTCAAGTGGGGGATTGTTGGAACATGTGTAGAAATTGAGTTAAAAGACTAAACACAAATTCCCAGGTTGCATAGATTTAGTGTTGTGTGAATTGAAAAAAGTGGAAGTCACACATCGTATGAAACACACATTAGTAGTGTTTATATAGTGGGGGTGTACCCCTAAGAGGGGGTACATGATCATGTGAACGAAGTAAGTACTAGAGAAAAAATATATATTTATATATTTTATTATTTGGAAATGTTAAATTAAGTAATTAATTTAATCATTATTGAAAAGTGTTTTCTTAGTCCCCAAGTTTTGATAAAATATTTTGGAACGCAATCTGAAATATTTTGGTGCACAATCTGAAATATATTTTGGTATGCAATCTAATATATTTTAGTACGTGATATGAAATATATTTTGATACTCAATAATATTTTTCTGTATGGAATAATATATTTTTGTACTCAATATGATATTTTTTGATGCTCAATTTGAGATATTTTTGTACTAGATTACTTAATCCCAAAGTAATGTATTACTTGTTCCCAAAGTTTCTCACTTAATAGTTGTGAATTTTCTCTATAAATAGAGAACTCACATAGTGCATTACACACAAAAGAGTTCTATTGAGTTGTCGAGAACTCTTTCTCTCTTCTCCCTCCAGCTTGTGTTAACGAGCTATTCTTCTCTTCTTCTACTCTTTTTGTCCCTTCAGATTTAAGAGTGTTCTTAAGACCATAGACCCTTTAGGTAAAAAGTCCCTTCGGAATTAAGAATGGTCTTAAGAGCATAGTCCCTTCGATATTTTATGTCCTTTCGGAATAAAGAATATTTTTAAAATTATAGTCCCTTTTCAGGAATAATGTCCCTCTAGAATTAAGAATGATCTTAAGAGTATAATCTTTTTTCGATATTTTCTTCCCTTGAAGAAGCTAAAGGTTAAAATGGTGGTAAAACCATATTTGAGTGATCGTAGTACCATAATTGAAGAAATTAAAAATTAGAATGGTAGTAACACCATATTTAAGTGGTCTCAACACCATAATAGAGTGGTCACAGTATCACAGTAGAGTGGTTTCAGTATTAAAAGAGTGGTCTTTGTACCATATTGGAGGTGTAATTCTCGAACCTTGGGCTTGTTTTATCCTGGAGGTGGCGTGGATGATATTTTGCCTTGTACAATTTTGTGCAGTGCCACAAAACGTCTTAAAAAGAGCGAGTTGGTCATGACTCAAACTAATAACAACTTCGGTAGATATTCTTTTTCAAAATAGAATTTGAAAATCCAAGACAATAGTTTGAAAATTCAAAAACAACACACACATATATATGCCATTTAAAAAATTCTATGTTTTTGTTAGGAAACCAGTCAAAAAAAGTTACTGTCATAGGAATACATTATTGTCTTTTTAAATTATGAATAATAATTTGGGCTAGCTAAATATTTGTTTTGTTAAGATAACTAGTGGTTAAAAATTCACATCTTAAAATAAATAAATGATAAAACATTGGATTCAAACCCAACCCTTATATACTACAAAGCAACAGAGCTACTTTCACGAAAACGACTTGCTAAACTTTTAAATTAAGAGAGAAAGGAAGATGATAAGTGTGTTCCTGATCTATCGTTTAGGGTGAGAATGATATTGCGGGACAATCACGTAGTTTAGATGGTGTAGTTGATTAACACTGCTACACGTATCCATGTAAATTGTATAACAAACTTAACCGCCACACTCCACCTTGTAGATGATGACATTTCATTTCATCATCATTGAACATAAGATTGTATCAATCATGTACTATCATAAAAGGGTGAGGATTTGCAACAAAAAAACTAAGAGTAAATCACAAATTTCGCATATGAACAATCCCACCATTAATACCCATTTTTAATTTTAAAAATTCGTTAAACTTTGTTTTTGTGAGGTCAAGATTTCATTGGACTCTTCTTTTATCAAAGAGAATCCGGTTGTTATATATATAAAAACCATTAAGTTTGTTAGGGATCTATGTGGTGTATTTTTTTTCTTTAGGGAGGAGACTTGGAGAGTAAGAAGAAGATTAATTGGATATGTTGGGACAAAGTTAGCTTTTCGAAAGAAGGTCTAAGGGTGACAAGGAGACGATCGTACCTTTGATCGATCTGGACTCTGATATCACTGTTGGGTAATGGGAGGAGTTCGGAGGACCACTCATATTCAGGCTGATCAACCATACAAGTGAAAGAGACACCACGCTCTTACTCAAAACCATCTGATGTAGGTTATATAACTTACACTTGCACACAACAGAAAATATATATTGAATGACGTTTTTTATTAGACGACAATAACTTAAATGGTTTAATCTAGCTATGTTGAGCAAATGACGTTGGAGAATATCACGAAAACAAATTCAATTTGGCACGACCTATTTCAATTTAGGTATGGACCCTTGACAAAAAAAATTGCTCAGTTCACAAAAAATAATCATTAAAAGACAATCCTTATTATGGTGTCAAGATTAATCTTAGTAGATAAGGCAGTTGAGTTTGAGCATAATAGGTTTTCTTAAGTATTTTTTCTAGGGGTGGTTTTCTCAAGTTATTCAAAGAGTTTTGTAGAATGATCATAACATTTTGTTTTGGAATTTTTTTTAAGAAGTGAAACAAGCTTATTAAATTTGCATTAGAGAAAATTGAATCTAAGACCTTAAAATAAAGACTCTACAAAGTCTCAAATCAATACAATCAGACTAATTAAAATGTTTTACATTTTGTTTTGGAATGATTTATCGGCCAAAGTTCTTTACTCAATCTATGCTTAATAGCACCAAAACAAAACAAAAACCTATGTCATCGATATCTATCAAATTTCTGAGTCAAATCACAAGTCAAATTAAATATTAATATTTTCAAGTTGGGGAGGTTAGGAAGTTCGTTGAACCTCCAACTAGCAGACACACAAAAAACAAAATACAGGTAGTATTTGATAAAGCTTTGACCAGACCCATGAATTATAATTTATCATGTTCATACATAAAAACACCACCTTAAAAATGTTCACACATAAAAATGCACTCACAGCCGACATATACATAAATAAATATCGACCACTTGCTACAATTCTCAGTCTTTATCCATTTTGTTGGTAACCTAGTAAAAAAGCATCTGAATTGAATGTATCGTTGTTATCCATTTGAATTTGTTGCCATACCCACAGAATCAATTATCGAATCATTCACAAAGCAGGTATATCGTAAAGATATATTGTATTTTTCCATGAAATAAAAGTTCCAAGTTGTTCATCAAAATCAGAGTAAAGGATCCAAGTTGTAAAATGACATTTATCTATTATTTTTCTATAAAAAACTTATGATTTTTTTATGAATATTAAAAAACTTATGATGTAATACCCAAAAAATGTGTATCACATATGATTCACACCTATTTTTTTTAGATAGTCTGGTAGCTAGAACTCACTTTTTAAAGTGAATACATGGGATGTCCGGGTTTAAACCTCGACTCTTATATATAACAATGCATTGTCTCTGTCAACTGAGTTAAGTTCACGAGACAATTCACTCATATTTTTTATATTTATTTTATAAAAAAAAAAGCTTATGATGCAGTACCAAAAAAAATGTGTGCCACATAAATAAAAAAATAACAACTTGGCGTAAAAAATAAAGAATCACAATTACAAAATGAGAATATGAGAATGTTCTATTTAAAGCAAATAATAATTCAATCAAATCGGTTTTGAATACGACTTTCCATATATATGATTGACCTAATCCAACGGTTTCAAAACCATGGTCAACAAAATGAGTCAAACAAATAATATAGAACCTTCTCTCTGTCAACAACATGGTCCAATTTAGTCACCTTCAAATTGATCCCCTAAAGAATAGAGATTTCCACCAAACTTCTCCAATCTCTTATCTCTTACGTTACATAATTGTATTCCTTATGTGTCACATACACACCTATATATATAAACACATATAGCTATTCAAAAAATATATATTTAAACACACATATGTTAATAGGTTATATCTTACTTTGTGTGAAGAAAAATATTGAGAGCTAGGAAACTTTGTGTGAAGAAAAATATTTAGGGCTTGGAAACTTTGTGTGAAGAAAAATATTGAGAATTTTTCTTAGAGTAACAACATGAAGAACATGAAGATTAACAAGAAGGATGAAGGTTTTGGGCAAAAGGGTATTCCAATTCATAGTCAAGTTATGAAGATCAAGCAAGAATCAGAGAAAATATTTGATTGGTCACCTGGTAAACCTGAGATAAGACCTGTTCTAAGGGAGATTTCGCGGCGAATTTCACGGTCACCGTTGGGTATTTCAGGCCAAGCTATTTCAGTTGGTGATTCATAGAGTTTGAATATATCATGTGAGGTTTTGGATTAGTCTTATGATGATGATGATGATGTATGGAGATTGTAGAGGGAGGTTTTGTATGCTTCCCCTGTTTCTTTCTCTGTTTTCCTCTGTTTTTTAATCAGAGATATTTAGATATTTAGTTATATTTTTCTATTTTTCTTTTCTTTTTGTAAATAGAAATAATAGTATTATTGAAATATGTTTTTGTTTTAGTGTTGTGTTTTTTGTTTTGTTTTAATATGTTTCATCAAGTTCATTGGTGGAACTTAGGAACTGGTCTTCTAAGGTTTCTCAATTTTGAATGGTTTAGTGGGAAAGTTCAAAGGAAGGACTAGTTCAATTAATTGCATGCGCCTATTTAGGAACCATGATTTTGAAATATTCTATGATCCAAATTTGGATGCTCTGGTCTTCCAGGAATATTGATTTATTTTCTTTATTTATGATTATGGGGTTCTTTAAGGAAATTAAAATTTGATAATCTAATTCACTCTTTTTATATAATTTTAAGTATTAATTAGATCCTTAAAAAAAGTATTTATTAGATCCTATGAACAATAGATTATATCAAGCTAATGACAATTTGATCATCTCTACCATCGTGAAAACATTTTGATCATCTCCTATCGAGATATCATATAAGTTATATGAAAAGTATTTTTATTAAAATTTATTAAATTGTCACCTCAACTATGAGAATGCAACAACATTAAAACTTCTGAGATAAAGTTTTACGGTCCATTATAATCATATTTGATTTGAAGGATTTGTCTATGAAGTTGCGCGTTAGTACACATAAATAATATAAGTTAATGAATTTTCATTTTTAATGTGAAATCTTCCACAAAATAAAATCCCAAATGTGAAATTTCAAGGATCTAAATCCCTACAATATCATCATCCATGTTAACTTGAATTTAAATCAAAGATATGTTGGGACATCAGCCATGAATATTGAATAATGGTTTTGCAATAGCCAATCAACACATGAAAACGCAGGCAAATATTTTAATAGTGGGATCTAAGATGATTTGTTTTTTATGTTCATGTCACGCCAACCAAGATTAGTTGATTAGAATTTTGGACTTTATAGAGAGTGGTGGGTGGGTGAGTGTCTGGTTGAGAAATGCAACAACGGGAGACAAGGACTAGGAGGAGGCTATGTCTAATGGTCCAAAAGGATTCAAGGTTTCTTATACTATACTCCACTCAACTATAAGCAAAATAGTTTTTATCAACAAAAAAAAAATATAAACGAAAAAGGTGTCTTATTTTGATAGACTTGATTGTAATTAAATTTTAACTAATTTTTTATTTATCAGATTTTTTTTTGGAAAGGAAAAGAGGATGTTTATAGCATTTCATTAATAATAAGAGAGTTTATACAACAAGGTACACGATAATAAATATTGAGACTAGCGGTTAATGCGGTAACCCCAACAAGGGTGTGAGCTACCTCATTTGTTTGTCGTCGGTTGAACTCGACCCTAAAGTTTGAGAAGTATATATTGAAGAGACTCTGGCATGCTGAAATCACTTGTCCAAATTATGTAATATCAGCCCGACGATGGTGAAAAACATCTGTTGTATGTAATCTTTGAATCCAAGGCAAAATCGACGTTGTTAAATTACAGGTCACTTCGTTATCAGAAAATTTTGATCAACTTATCATGTTTAACATCATTTTTCTAACAAAATTCTTCAATTAATTTCCTTTATTTTCCAACCATATTTATGTTCACCTAAAAAAAATGAATTCTTTAGTACTCTGAAGTTTAACCTACAAAGAACTAGAATGTTCACCCAACAAAAATTCACCGAATTTCTTTCACATTAATTGTAGCATTGAAGGTATATAAAAACTTCAATGAGTTCAAGTTCTAAATTCTGTGATTGATAAGTTAATTGTAAATTTCAAGGTAAATCTTGAAAGAGGTTAGGAATTTTTTCTAACCTTACGTGGAATGTGTCTTGTCTAATCTATTTTTTTTTCTATAGAAAATATTATTTGAAAATATTTTTATTGGTGATCTAATTTTACTTTCACATTGAAGGACCCTTGGATTAGCATTAAAGCACTCAATAATCATTGTGGCAATGAACCAGCATTTGACTTGATAGTGATGTGAAGACCAACCATGTTTAGGATGCTCTATTTGCAAGTGAAGTAATACATCACCACAATGATAAGGTCGTAGCGTAGTTAAAAAAGCAGTCATCAAATGGAATTGAAGTTGAAACATCTACAAGCAATTTCAAGCACAAATTTGACCTAAACAAAATCCTTAATAAAAAATGTGTCTTTTGTGCACGTGTACAAGTTGTTCAAGGGCAATGAGAATGAGACTCATATACGTGTAAATATGGGATGAACATGAAAATCTTGACATAGATTATCATGTTCTAGTTTAAGTCATTATTAGAAAGAACATCTTCCTCTCACGAAAACTACATTACATATTTTTTATAAGACATACACATCCAAGTAGAATGCATCTTCTTTAGTGACATACACTTCTGATTTTAAAATTAGGAGAATGTTTTTGGGATTTTGGATTCAAGAATCCAAAAGTATTAAGAAAATAGAACACAAGAATTTTTAAACATTTCTATTAAATCAAATTCTATAACAACAATAACATAATTCAACTACAACAACACCAACATAAAATCAACTACAACCGGTGACGGAGGGAGAGGGGGGCCTTTAGAGGCCATGATCCCCCCTACATTTTTAATTAATTTTTTTTTATATTCTACAACTAAACTATATTAAATTGTTTAATTAATTATATATATATTAGGTCATGGTCCCCCCAATTAATCTAATTAAGATATTTACCATATTATTGGATTAATTGACAACTAATATCATTAGTTTTATATGTTATATTATTTTAAATTATCTCACATGGTCATTTCCACAACATATTTTAAAAGGCTACATATGTTTTTAGTCCATACAAAATTACAAGTTTTTAAGTATAGTCCTTACAAATTTTTTATTCACTTTTAGTCCATATTTGCATTTTATAGGGACTATTTTGGAGGACTAAAAGTATTCATTTTTTGTAAAAAGTTTTTAAAACAGGGACTATTATTACAAACTATAATATTATGGAGGACTAAAATTACCATTAAAATTTTATAGGAACTAAACTTGAAAACTCATAAATTTGTAGGGACTAAAAATATATTTAACCCTATTTTAAATGGAATGAACTACAATGATATAGCTTTGCAAAATAAAAGACTATTTTAAAGCAAAAAAATGAGCAAATTAAAAACTAAAATAAAAATAGGGGATTAGAATATAATTTTGTCCTTAATGGATCTTATTCTCTTGTGACAAAAATCTCATGTCTCTCACACTCAGTACACAAGTTTTTCTATTTAGTCAATTGTGGCAAAAAATTGTTCTACTCAAGAATCGAACTCAACTTATCCTAAACAATTTGTCATTTGCTAAAAACACATTTAACCCTGGAACGTATGCACTATTTGTTTTTTATATTTTTTACAAGGGTGTTTTTGTTTTCTCTTCCAACTTTTTGTTATTTTTTTCTACTATTAAGTCAATACTTGTATGATAACTATACTTACTTATTAATGTCTCTCATACTGAATATAGTTATAATTTTCTTTTAACAAATAAGAAAATATTAGTTTAGGGTTTCTTATATATCTTTGGCATTTAAAAAATTATTTTTTAATAAAATTATGTTCTTTGTTCGCTAAAAAAATGTTCCTTGTACTCGGCTCCCCTGACTTTAAATTCATGGCTCCGCCCTTGACTACAACAACAATAACAACATAAATTAAACACAAAAGATCATGAATGAGTCAAACTAGTTTCTTCATCAGATTCATCCATGCGTGTCCTAATTTCTTCATAAGTTCAGGGACGAATCAAACTTTCTCAAAAAGTATGAATAGACCTTACCAAGGTGGGGGGTAACTCGATCGGTTCCTTCGAACCGTATTGACCAAATATAGAGAACATAGTTCTCAATTCGTCGTCAATCTGAAGTTTCATATGGTGAATTAAACACGCCCATATGGCCCTATTGACGAACGACATTGTCCACCCTTGTTGTATCGATGTAGTTGAGACGACCATTAATTTTGTCCAAATGATCATTGATATCAGACAATGTAACTTCAACATTGATCCTAAATAGATTTGGTTTCTCCTTGTTGTAGTAAACTGTTAATCTATAAGACAAACTAGGAAGTGCGCTAGAGGGGTAACAACAGTATGACTTTTGAATTTGTGCGTGACGATGATAACAAAATTAAGACAATGAATAACAAATAAGATTCAAAGCTGAATTAAGAGGTTCAAATAATGAATCTTATGGAGCAAGTCAACAATCAATACACATACATTCAAATTCCAAAACTAAACAATCTCAAACCAAACATATTAACAACAAATCACACTAACAAATAATGAACACAAGACATATGAATTACTTTGTTTGAAGCTTACTTTAAACTTGATTGTGAGAATCTCAATTGAAGTAATTGAGATTAAGTGATGTAAAAATGAAAGTTCACAATCAATTTAATATGTCTTCAACAAATATTTCATATGTAATTAATATGCAGAAATTTAAAAGGATAGGGAGAAAAAAGAACACCGCGATTTATAGTGGTTCCCCTTGTTCGTCCTCGCTAAGGGTGCATCCACTCTTCTTGATAGAAAACATATCTATCAATGAGTTCCACCATGTTGGCAAATGTTTGCAAATTGTTATGATTATAAAATATTCCTTCGATTCCCTAATCTTCAATCCTAAGAACCCACACTACCACCAGTCTTCAAGTCCTCTTGAAATTGGAGAGCCTCTAGGTCTTCAAAAATCAAGTTTCCATGCAAACCCTTGAATTGCTTCACCGCGAATTCGTCTTCCTATGTTCGAAGCTTGGATCCCCTTAAACCTTTGAAAAGATTAGAAACAACCCCCACAATTCCCCTTGGAGGTGAAAAGATCCTTCTTTTCCTTTAGACCCTTGATCCTCAATCAAGTTCCTTGAAAGAAACTAATGTACAACTAATATAGCACCCTACCAATCTACAAAGATCTTAAAAAAAGTGTTCAATCCCAAGAACAGGTAGAGAGAGGATTGGAGACTCAAGAGTGATATTTGGAAATTGATTCAGTGAGTTGGAAGGTGTGTGTGTGTGTGTAGCTATATATAGACATGAGTGGTAAGTGCAATTTTTGTGGCAAAACTAACGACATGATTCGAATCATACTAAGTATGAATCGATTCAGACACATGAAAATAGGAAAATCTGAAGCTATGAAGATTGATATGATTCAAAGAACATATTAATTGAATCAAGGGTTTTTCAGATGAATATTGATACAAATCAGGACAGTGCATGCAAGGGTGTCAGTCAAATCAAAGAACAGTGATATTGTTCATCCAGGCAACTCACAAGACCATAAAACACAAATGAATCGATTCAGAGGATTTGGAAATATTTTGATTCGAATCAAGATTATATGAATCCTAATATACATGATACGATTCATATTCTCATGAACAACAAGGAACAAGACCAGAGGATATCAATGAATCAAATCTTGAATCGATTCAAAGACCTTGAGAAAGAGTTTTGCCAAAAACTTGACATACAAGACACTTTGAAGGAACCTAAGATCATGGATGGCTAGGTGCTTTAACATATACTAATTACTATGAACATGTAAACAATAAACATCATCAAAACACTTAATACCTAGTCTAATCAAACATCATCAAAACAACTCTAACACCAAGGGCAACTTCAATCTCCCCCTTTTTGATGATGTCAACCCAATGTTGATGATGTTGGATTAGCTCCCCCTGAAATTTAGCATACAAGCAAAGAGAAAAAATAGCTACATGCAAATCATATAAGCAAGCAACACTTATGCCAACAACTTAGGTTAGGTATATGTACATCAACATAAATTTGCATTCTAACATTTTAACACAACATAACACAATACTCAATAGAAAATACAATGTTGATCCTAATACCTAAACGAGCAATAATATCAAAATATAATTATAATAATATTCAAACAATAATATCTTGAAATACACATCAAACTATCCTACTGGGTAGTACGACCCCTTCCCCTTCCTCATCCTCTTTAGCCTACGACGGTACAAGAAGGCTCTTTCAGCCTCTATGGTAATTTTTTGCAAGACTTCTCAAAATGGGCCCCCCTCTTGTACATTGTCGTTGGCTAGTATTGCAGTTGTTACGACTCTAATGTGCTTGCATTGTATGATTAAGTCAAAGTCGAAGGGATTTTCCTCCTCTTCTATTGCGATCTTTGCAAGGGTCTCCTGTTTAACTGCCTAGGTTGTCTCATGCATGTGTGTAGGGGTGGACAAGGACCGAGGACCCATCCACACCTACAATGCCTAAACTATTCTAAAGTAGATGGGTGGGTGAAAGGGGTCAAACAAGTAATCGGGTCAAATGAGTGGTTTAAGGAGGTTTTCAACGGTCTTGTTCGGTCCATACAAATTAGATTGTCGTTGTCCGACCAGTCCACACTTGAACTAGTTTTTTTAATTGGTATATTACATAGGCCAACCCAAATCAATTCCAACCTCTCAGCCAACTAATCAACATGTGAGATCAAATAAAATTTAGAAAACCCTAAAACAATTTCAACTTTATCTCCTCTCTATATATCTTTCTCGTTTTCCCTCACTAAAGAAAATAAACCCAGAATTGTTTGTCCCTTCATGCCTCTGTTCGTCCTTATATGGCTATGTCTTCTTTCCTTATTATTCTCCCTCATTCTATTGTTCCCCTTATTTCATTCCACTCACTCAACCATGGTGATTGATTCTGAATTCAATCATCACACCATCCATTTATGTATAAACCCATTCAATGAATGAACTTCAACCAAGCTAGATCTTTGCTTCAACAATGATGAAAAAACATTTATAGGAGGTGCTACTAATATTAGATTTCCTTAAAGTTTCAAGTTTTTCTTTTGTAACTAAAATAATAAAAGGTTGAAATTTTATGTTGAAGGTTTGAAGTTGTTGTTTCTTGAAAGCTTCTAAAGATTTTTTTGGTTCAAAATCGTGATAACCAACCCGTTAAACCACTGACCCATACAAAACCAACTCGTAAAATCTGAGCCCCTAGAACGAACGAATGAATGAGAATTTCCACAAAACGTGCTTCTATAGACATTGAACCGTGTAAGGTTTGTATCTAGTCCAACTAAAGTAGATGATAATATCTTGAAACGAGTGTGTTTTGCAGTGACCGACATATGGAGTAGAAGAAAAAATATTGATGCAACAACCTATCAAGCCACTCTCGATATGGGTCCGTGACCAAGTAGCCCTTAGTCAAAATGAACATATTAGCTCATGATTCCAGGTCATCTTTGTATGCAGACTCATAATCTTAACCATCTACACCCTAAAAATGACAGAATATCCCTTTATGCATCAATATACACTAATCAGTCCAAGGTAGCCTTTCCCTAGGTGAATTCATACACCATCTTCAGATCTCGTAAATTTTCCAATTACACCAAATCAACATACGTGGTGCTTTTTTCCAAGAAGATGGTGGTTCCCACCAAGTAAAACAGACACACTCTGATGGTGTAATGTTTGTGCAGCTCTCTCTCCCCGTTCTCATATGTTGCATGCACATCTCTCTTGAACTCACGCTTCACGAAGTCAAACTATGATTGGGCCTTATTCATCTCCTCCACTTCATACTCAACATCCTCCATGTCAACACAAATGAGGTACATCATCAACTCGACCGCCTTAAGTTTGGTCAGGGTGGTATGGTCCAATAGACGACCTTGGATGGGAAAATGCAAAAATTCATCTAGTGTCAATGTTATCTCTTTAATCAGGAGATGGAAGCTGAATGTCTTCGAGTGCCACTTATCCGAAAAGGACGATAAGAGGTTGTTATCAATTAGAGTGTATCTCGTAGTGCCAAGGTCCTCCATACTCCTAGTAGTGATGGCGCATGTAAACCAATTAGAGTGTATCTTCTTCACGTTGTTGACACATTTTAGTGTGTCACGAAATTGAAAAACAAAAAAATAAATTAAAAGCAATATAAAATAAAAATATTGATTGAAAAGAATATTGTGGAGTACAAGAGACAACCCCTTAGTTGCACCACCCATAGTATGCATAACTTCTTCTCATTTAAGTCAAGAAGGTCATCCTATAGCCGTTTTTAGTGAAAAGCTCAATAGTGGTAAACTTAGATACTCAACTTTTGATAAAGAATTTTATGCCACTGTTTGTACCTTGAAACATTGGATTCATTACTTTTTGAATATATAATTTATTCTTTATTATTCTCATGAAGCCCTCAAGCATTTAAATTCTCAACAAAAGATCAATCACATAGATGTCGTTTGGAGTAAATTTTTACAATCGTATCCATTCTTACTTAAACATAAGGAGGGAGTTCAGAATGTTGTTGTAGATGCTCTCAGTAGGCATCATACCATAATTGCCATTCGCAGATGCTCTCAGTAGGTGTTGTACCATAATTGGCACTCTGCAAATGAAAGTAATTGGATTTGAGACAATCAATTAGTTATACAAAGATGATCCATATTTTCAAAGGTTTTGGAATGCCATTGAGTTACAATCCTCTCAGGACTACTACATCTACGAGGGATTTTTGACTTTTTGTTCAAAGGATAAGTCTTATGTATTCTTCAATGTTCACTACGGTAAACTATTTTTTAGGAAACCCGTGATGGAGGATTAACATGTCATTTTGGAAGAGATAAAATTATGGCTTTAGTGAAAGAAATGTCTACATGCATATTCAAAGATGTCGAGTTTGCCACTTGGCCAAGGACAAAAGTCAAAACATTGGATTGTATGTAACTCCCCTTTCCATAAGCACTTTGGCAAAATACAAAACTATGGTGTCTCAGCAACCTTCAATGTTGCCAACCTTTAAATGATAATGGAGATGAAATGGTGGGAGATGAATTGATGGAAGAGGGGAGTTTTGTGCTGGGGGACAACATAATTGGGGAGAGGGAAAGAAGAAGAAAAATATATTTCGAGTGATGAGTGCATAATGAGATCCTATAGAATCCTTTAATCCAATGGTTAGTCGTTGTGTTACACCATGAACCACTTACTTAATGGTTCACCTTACACACCACCTTCATTTTAGTGGACTTATTTTGAAATAATTAAGTTAAATAATTTTACGGGTATTTTTAAGTTTTATAAATTTTTTCTTTTAAATAAAATTTAAATTAATTTTAAAATTATTTTACTTAAAATAATAAGTAATTGGGAGAATCAAAACAAAGAAACTCGATTGTAGCGTACTTCTGTCTTTATATACTGGTATTTTTTACGTGCGGAATAGAAATAATGGTTAGCAACGTGGAAAAATGTGAAAAACAAAATATTCTTCACATACCAAACAATATTTTATTTTTTTAATCAAAACCCTCTAAATAAAATTGCTTGGTTAAAAAAAAAAAACTTGCTTACTTATAATACTGTGAAAGAAATTTGGGTTGGGATCTAGGTTAGAACTATTTATCAAGATCCTCTAAGAAGAATGACTTTCATCTTTATGCAACTTTAATCTTTGTCATTAGGGAGTTCATTTCTCTTGTTTTGATAGTCTCCTGTAATCATATCTTGAAAAAAGGGAACAAATGTGCGAATTAGTTGACTAAATTTGATGCTTCTAATGTTGCCTTCTTGAAGATGTGGATGGATCCTCCTCCTCAATTAAATATCATCTTGCTTGCAAATTCTTTTGGAGTGTTTAGACAATGTCAATGGATAGTTTAGTTCGTTTCTCTTGTTTTTATTTTCTTCTTGGTAAAAAGAAAAGGAAATTTTTGTTACAAAAACCATTACACATTTACTCTTTTATTCTTTGTATCATGGAGATATATTTTAACGAGAAATTTCATATATAACATAGTAATATAATGATTGTTAGAAATATAAACGTCTATATATGAATATCTGTCTCCTAAATGGTGTAATTTTGTTGGTTAGGCATGTCAAAATTGTGGTGAAGACCTCGATTCAAATGTCTACATAAAATATATATTTGAGGAAAGGCAAAAAAAATTAAAAATAAAAAAATATTTTAGTCCTACAATAGATCCAAAGATCCAATTAAGCTTATGAGTAACTATATGTAAATCCATAGAGAGTCAATAGTTTTAACTAGTTTCTAATAGTAATATTTAAGGAAATACATTGACCAGACTCAAATTTATGATGCATTAGATTAATTGTATGTTTAAGTTTCTCCTATGAATTTTGTAAAAAAAAAAAAAAAAGGTTCTCCTATGAATTGACAAAATGATTATTTGTCAAAAAGAAAGTTTCTCCTATGAATTTCCAAATTCATGATTTACATCAAAATAAAAACACATGTACATGTGCCTATACATTAATTATCAAGCAAGAGATCATAATGTTTTCGTTTTTCACTATCTCTCCTTTTTTCCTTAAGATTGTAGAACTCCTTTCAATTGGGGGTGCATATAAGACAAATTAAACATATATCTATAGAAGTAATTTGTTTTATAGTGGTAGAGAGATTATAAGACAACTCTTATGTCAGCCATATCTATTTGGTAGTTACTTTTTCTACCCTACGAGTTTTTCGCATGTCCAAAATCCGAAATGTTTTAACGTGTTTTAGAGAGTTTATAGAGTATTTATGTCGTTCTGATTCTATAATTTAAATTGCATAAGACGCGCGAGAAACTCAACATGGTAGAAAAAGAAGGTGCCTATTTATTTTATTTGATATATAGTCCAAAAAAAACATCTCACTAGATGAATAACAATATTTATTGGAGGACATTACTGACCTCATGGGATTGTGTTTTTGAGGGAAAGATAGACAAGGACTAATCTATTAGCACCCCTCATGCCCAAATGCACACTATATTAATAATATTTATCTGACAATGATTCACCACTTCAATGCTACTTATCATCACATGACGGTTGCACCTCTTTCATTGATAACAATATTCAATTGCTGAATTTGTAGGAATGTATTGTAAGCACCACATTTTATCAATTTTCATACAAATGGAAAAAGAAAAGATATCTTTTGCATTTTTTATGCAATTATCTATGTGAGACTTCGAAGTCATATTGAATTTGCATTTCCCCTTAAGGGTAGGGTAGGTTGGTGGTCCATTCTAGACCATTTACTGACCAATACAACTCAAGGGCAACTGAGATTTCTTGTTCCTTTTTGCTTTCTTATTAGTCCTCTCCCATTGTGAATAAAATTATAAACACCAAAAAACACTTAACATTTTGTAGATAGGTTATCTCAAATTTGAATTCTCTAAAGTTCAATGATAACACAATTGCCACAATCCAATAATCTAAGTTGTTTTATTATGACTAGGCGGTTCGTAGGCAAATCTGTTCCAAAATTTAAATTTAAAAATGTGAATTAATAATTATTGTTCATAATTAATTTAATATAGTTCTATATTTAAACTTAAAATGTGGGTCTTGATGTCAATCTAATGTTTTAGATTGCTTAATTAATTGTATCAACTGCATCACATAACTATTTATTATTCAGGTCCAACTTATCTCAATCCTCAAGCTATCACAAAAAAAAAAAAAAGAGAATTGATAATCTAAAATTTGATTGTAGGTAAATAAAAGCTCAGAGATAGTTTTGACTTAAATTCGTGCATTTAACCCTCTTTGTAATAAAAAAAATTCAAACTTAAATTCTACTCGTCTTTAACCGAAACTCATTAAAATCTAACATTGGGTTTTAATTATTTAATTTTTTTTAAGGAGGGTTTTAATTATTTTCTAGAATGTTATTCTTTTGCCACAAGGGGAAGAACATTTAAATGGTCAAGCTTTTCCTAAAGAAGCAACACATTGAATACAAGAAAGAGCAACATACATTGCATTATTGATCCATGAAATTATTAGAGTAAAATCAAGAAGCAATCCTGTTATTGATGATAAAATCATTGTCATCCAAATACATGGACTAAATGCTTTGTGCTTAAAGACCACTTGGACAATTACTACTAATGAAGCAATACTTTGCATAATGATAATAGATATAAACTAGACTATTTATTGAACACTTAAAATTTGTGGTCTAATTCCAAAGACAAGTGGCAGTGACTTCATGGTTTCCATAGAATGGTAGTTTCAGCAATCATGGAAGTGACCACATATGGATCCATATTAGAAGAAGGCCTTCTGTCCTCAAAGTAACCTTTGCCATTTTTTTCTGTGTCTCTTCCAACCCTAACAGAGGCACCACGGTTTGCCACACCCTACATACAATGAAACACAACATAAACATTGACCTATAGCAAATCCAAAACATTAAGGTATAGGTATATGTCTTGACAAATAATTCTGAAGGACTATATATATATATATTATATTTGAGAAAAAAATGATAGATAATTGTATAATATTTCAATCGTACTTAATTCTTATCTCTAAAAATATCATATAACTTCCTTAATTTTTAAAAAGAAGAATATGTCCTCATATCTAAAATCCATTATTCAAACCCTAAGAGGTACCAAAACCCTAGTTTGTTATTGAAAAATCATTATTTTTTGTACTTAATATCAATATGAGGAAAATTTCAATTATTTTCACCAATTGTTTGGCATTCAAAGTTTCATTGAGGAAAAGACAAAGCATTAATATTTTTTAGGCATACTCAAAATACTTCTAGCCAATAGTTTTTTTTTTATATAAATACTTTTAGCCAATAGTTAATCCATGTAAAGAACTGACCCAAGAAAAGGTGTTGATGTCTGCTGTTTCATGTTTTCCAGTGAGACGTCTCTCATTTCCTTCTCCATAAGCAGCAATGTGCTCCTTATGCCTCAATCCTAGCTTTTCAATGGCCTTCTTGATGATTTCATAGCCTCCATCCTCTCTCATTGACTTGGTGCTGGAATAACCATTGAAATAATAAGAAAATGACTATGTTTCAAAGAAACTATTGAATAGTGTTGTCAATTGCGCAAATTACTAAAAAATAGTGGTTTGTTGAAAATGACTATATTTCAAAGAAACTATTGAATATTGTTATCAATAGCGCAGATTGCGAAAAATAGTGGTTTGTTCAAATCTTACTACACTATGCGACAACACTTTGTACTAAATAGTCCTATATCGCAAAACAATATTAATATACTCAATTTTTCCTATTCTATAGCTACAATTTTAGAACAATGACATCAAATGCAATTTCTCCAATAGGTTATAATGTTTGTTACCTATAGTTTGTGTGAGCACCAGCTCCATTCCAATCACCCTAGTAACAACAATGTAACAAACAAACAAAAGTCAAAATGGAGAAAAAAATTACTAAAGAATAAGATAATGAATTTGTGTCTTTCTCTTTCTCTTTCAACTCTTCAACCATACAAAAGTTTTTAACAAATTTAAAAATAGTTAAAAAGGGCATTCTAACCGGAATTGGCTTAGGGTCAAATGAAACAACCACTCCAGCTATCTCTGTGATCCTCTGTAATAATATAATATATAAAAATTTCATCAGATTATACATTTTTATTGACATTCTTGATAACTAGAATTTAGAAAATAAAAAATATATAATATATAAAATTTCATCAGATATAGCCCTTCAAAATAAAAAATTTAGAAAATAAATAAATGAAATATATATATATATATATATATATATATATATATAAGTTACCTCGAGAATGTAACGAGCAGCCCATATCTCATCTCCAGCAGAAATACCAACAGAAGGGCCAACTTGGAACTCCCACTATAAAATTGGTATATGATTAAAAAATACTCAACTTACATACAAACCAAAAAAGATAGTAATAAAAAACAAACATGAATCTTGACCAAAAAAAAACATGAATTTGTAACAAAAAAAAACATGAATACTAGAACTAGTAATTAAGCATTTTAGCCCTTGAAATTGTAATAGTCGATCAATTTATCCCACAAATTAACATAATAACAAATCAGTCTTTCAAATTAAAGAATATAAATCAATTTTGCCCCTCTATCAACATATTTCTTAATTAAAGACTAATCATCAATACTTTTTTCTTTTTTTCATGATAATCCAATACTTTTTTCTTTTATTGAATCAAAATTAGCACAAAATCATTAAAATTGTGGTGCAAAATTTGTAAAAAAAAATATTGATATTTTTAATTTCAGAAACTAAGTTGGTATTTGGCAAATTTGAGTGACTAAATTGATCGATCTTTACAATTTTAAAGACTAGAATGTCTATTTACTCCGGAGATTGTGTCAATACCAAACTCCTTAAAAATGAACAATTTATTTTATTTTAAAATGAAAATCAATAATAAGAGCTATCGATCGATGAAATCGTGGTTGATATTACATGCACTTAACGAATCATGAATCATGAGTGCATTGAAATCAACTAATTTTTTTATTCTTTTGATAAGCAAAATCAAATACTTTGATGTAATACCTGGCCAGGCATAACCTCTCCATTGATGCCACTAATGTTAATGCCAGCATAAAGACAAGCTTTGTAATGTGCATCAACAATGTCACGACCATAGGCTTTATCAGCACCAATCCCACAATAATATGGTCCCTGTTCAAAAAAAAAATTACATAAAAGAACCTTATATATGAGGAAAAAATGGGAAAAAAAAGTTATGTACGGAAACATGATATGAAAGAAAAGTTATTTGTAAAGAAACATTAATGTTACAAAAACACAATTTTAAGGAATTTTTTTTTTTGTTTTTGGCATTGCATTGTCTACTTTGTAATAAGAAAAACCATTTCCTTGGCACAAAAACAATAACATGTATCATAGATTTGGTTGAAGAGTTTGATAATTGGGACAAATCCAAAACAAGATAAACATAAAGGGAACAAAAATCAAGAAGGAAAAAAAAGTACTAAATGACATGGAAAAATTCATACTTGTGGTCCTGGAAAGCCACCAATAGGCCATCCTAGTGGCCAATTAGTAGCTTTCTGCAATAATGTATACTCTTGCTCAATACCATACCTGTTAATACATTCAAGAAATGTTAATTTTTGATTATTATCTGAATAATACTAATACTTCATATTAAAAATGTGTTACATGTTAGAGAGTATGTGTCCGACACTAATACGACACTGATACATGCAATTCAATCGTTTCATTTTTTTTTCTTCAAATTATTACCGGTATCAATGTATCATTGTCGTGTTTAGTATTCGTCATTCATAGATTATTACATAATAATAACAACTTCATACATACCACATAATCTAAATAGGAGGTTAGGAAATACATACCATGGTACCTCAGCAACAACATCAGGGTGACTGAAAATTTTGGCAGCATTGTACCTCTTGTTTGTTGGGAGTGGTTCACCAGCTGGGGTGTAAACATCACAAATCACCTGAAGATTTTTTTTTTTTTTCACAAAGTGAACATTTGTCAAAAAAATATACATTTTGATTAACCAGGAAGCATTTTCTTATTCATTAATATAAACCAATTATTTCAAAATTAAAAAATTGAAAAACTTACAAGAATATTGTTGCCTTTTCTAAATGGATCCTTGAAAATAGCTTGTGGACTTTTTTATCAAACAAAAAGGAAAGAAAGACTCATAAGTTTCTTGTGAAAATAATTAGCAAAAAAAAAACATAAAATTATGAGTGATAAATTGAATCATACTATAAGATAACTTCACTATCTTGTCCTGGAGCTTGATTTGTGCTTGATCCATCATAGTTCCACTTAGGAAGTTTTGAAGGGTCACTCACTGGACCAGGAAGAGTCTGTTTATTCAAAACCACCAAAAAAAAAACACATGAATGAATACAAATTTAATTAACATAATGTATATGAAACTTTTTTTTCTTTATAATGATGATTAATAAGTGATGAAGAAATAATAATTACCCTGGCTTTGCTTCTAAGGTCCATACCAGATCCACCAACCCTGTTTATAATAACATATAAAAAAAATTAATTTCTATTTAATATTATAGATTGTTATTGAATATTCCACATAACATAATAGATCAACCAAAGAAAAGGGTTTTAGGACTTAGCAATAAGAAAACAATACAATAAAAAAATATTGCAGATAAAGCATAGAGGGTTTAATTGTACCAAAAACAAGGGTTTTAGGACTTATCCATAAGAAAAATATACAATAAAAATAATATTAACTCTTTGATCCACAAATAAACCATAGTGCTAAAAGGAGGAACATTGAAGAACAACATCTAATTTGAAGAAAAGTTTTAAAAGAATCAACCCTTTTAAAATATACCTAGAATCATAATGAATAACATATCCACAAAGCTGTTACATTTTTTTTAGTGGTTATTCTTTATCAAAAGATTTTCATAAACAGAACATAAAAACAGAGTCCCCTGTTAGAAAACAGAGTATCCCTTGTTTTCTTAAGGTTTATGTAACAAGAAAAAATCCTTAAAACCTTACCATATGTATTCAGCAATAATCTTTTCGGAGGAATCTGAGAGATTGAGGTTGATGAGATCTGAAAGCAAAGACATGATGATGAATAGTGAAGGAAGAAGAAGAAGAAGAACACAGTGTGTGAAAAGCAAGTAGTAGACAAATAGCTACAGAGGAATCTCTAGCTTTTTTGTTAAGGTCAAAAGAGAGTGTTTCATATGCTCCTATTTATAATGAGTGATATGAAGAAAACTACTAGGAAAGTGAAGATTAATTTGGACGTGGTTTTAGGTGGTTGGAGTTTTATTTTATCTTTTAGATGAGTTAATAAAATTAGAAAATTGGATTTTCTTTTATTTTTTTCCTAAAGAAATGGATTATCTTTTAACTTTTTTCTAAAAGAAAAGGAAGAAACAAGATAAGTTTGAATTTTTTTAATGAATCTAATGAGCATATTTAGCGGTGTAGATATGATTCTTATTACACAAAAATATGAATTATAGGTGAAGAGCAATGTATGTAAGGGTGAGTAAAAAGCATTGTCTTTTAATTTAATATAAACTTAATGATGTGGTTGGTGGGTGGGATAGGTCATTTAACTTATATTTACTTTTTTTGGAAAATATTAATGTTTTTATTTATTTATTTCTTTTAGGAAAATTTATGTTTATCTTTGTCGGATGGACAATTCATGTCCATCCATCCGTTCTTTTTATTGTGCTAACACGTGCAAATTATGAATAATATTTTTTTATAAAAATTTAGATTTTGAATAAAGTTAAATGTATAAATGTTTGTGATTTTTTTTTAATAACCGGTGATGCAAAGAGCAACACCTATATATTAATAAACAAAACCATACAAAAAGAAGGGGGATATAGGCCTAAACCTTTATAAAATTTACAAATCTGAAACATGGTAAACCGAGCATATTCCTAATAAAATCTGCTTTGACTTGTGCATGAATGTCATTCATCCAGATCCAAGAGAGAATATATAAGCCAATATTTGCTAATTTATCAGCACAACAATTACCTTCTCTAAAAATCTTAGTGACTATAAAATTCATATGTTTTATATTGTCTACGCAATTGTTTCATCTGTTCCTTAAACTCCAAGGAACCAAAGAGACTGATTTAAATGCCTGAAGAACTAACATTGAGTTCGTTTCAAGCCAACAATTTTTCCAGCCTTTGCTTTGAGCTAGATCTATTGCCTTCATAGATCTATTGCCTTTGCATTGATCCAGTACTCAAGTTCTGGGCAAAACATCAGAGACACTCTGCTTCATTGTTTCTAAAGATACCACCACATGAAGCTTGAGGTGGAGTGCCAACAGCTGCACCGTCAGTGTTACATTTGATCCAGTTCACGGGAAGAGGTTGCCAAATCACTTCTAATATGTCAGGTGCCTTTGGAGGGTGGATTGTTATATTAAATGTTTGTGACTTATTATAACAATAACAAATTATGTTTATCTTTTTCAATTAAACAACAATATAGCAATATATAATATAAACTTTTATCTTTTCAATGACACCAACAATATAGCATAGAAAAATTTATTTAAGGGTATAACTTAAATAATAAAAAATTCAGTCCATAATCTCCTCTTCTCTTTAGATACTTTTATAGATTTTTTTTAGCAAAGGAAAATGTAGCCAAGGAGGCTACATTCCCAAAATATTATACTTGATTAACTCCTATTTTAATAAGATTTAACAGTTATTTGTTAATAAAATGAGGTTCTGGGCCATTTTGCTTTGCGACCCCTGACTTCGCTTTGCGTACTTCTGCGTCTGATATACTTGAGTCTGAAGCTTCGCAGAGCGTCCAAAAACTTTGCTCTGCGAACTCAGCTTCTGATTACTTTGCAAAGCGAAGTCTAGGCGATGGCTAGGCGAAGATAGGCAGTAGCAAAACTCTGCTACTTTGCAGAGCAAACCCCTGGTCGCTCTGCGACTGTACCAGGACTTAGGATTTTCTGAAAAACGTGTTTCAATCATTAAAAACCTTGGTACCCAACTGCCCAGTGATCTTTGAAAACATGCTAGGGACTCATCTTGAACTATAAAACATACTGTAGCCAAGGATTAAACTGGAATCAAGCATATGTATCAAGAAAGGGGAAAACTATCCTTTTTCCTAAAACTTAGCAATTTGGTGTGAATCTCACACAATAATGACCCAAAAGGGTTAAGCTACTCTATGGAACTCACCATGTAGTTGCTGGTTTTGCCAAGCTTCCTTCTACCAAACCCCTAGTCTTGGAACTCTTCCTCTTGACTTGGTTTTCCTTAATTCCTCTTGTTTCAATCTTTCCCAAAAGCTTGCTTGATATACAAGAGATTGAATAATGCAAACCTGGTGGATTAAGGGCTGCTGATGATGATAGCCGAAATCCTAGAGAGAGAGAGAGGGAGAGAAAATCTGAATTCTAGAGAGAGAAAGAATAGGAGGATATGAAGAAAATATTATCTTTCCCCTATTTAAAGCCCTTCCATCTCGTAATTACAATTCTGCCCCTACTCGCTCATAATTCTCTGATACTGATAAACGTTACGTCTAAGCGGGATGTTACAATGATTAAGTTGATGTAAGATTAAAGAAGTTGTTGTTATAATGATTGAATTAAGTGATTATGAACATGGGGAATATGAAAGAATTGATCCTACTGTTGTTATATCATGTTTGTTGATCAGTTGTTGGTGAAAATGTGATTTTAAGACTTGTTTGAAAATAAGTGAAAAACATGGTGATTATTGATGAAAAGTGATTATGTATAAGTTGTTTAAGTTAAATTGAAGTGTAATTGACTGGATAAAAGTAGTTTAAAGATTTGAGACAATTTTGGTGCAAATTCGATCGAAAAATGGTATTGAAAAAATGTTTCCGCGAAAATAGACAAAAAAAGTCAGTTTTCCCACCTGAGAGGTTGGCACGACCGTGCGTCCCTGTGGCATGACTATGCATGAACTCTCTTCTTAAGGTGGAACGACTGTGCGTCCTGTTGGCACGACCGTGCCACCCTTCCTGAAGGGGGAAAGTGCATTTTTGTCGTATTTTGAGGTATCCAATGCACGTGAATGGTTCCCAAACCCTTAAACTTGATTAATAGATGTTTAATTATGATGATTAAGGTTGATTAACATGGTCTATGATTAATGATGATTTAGGATTGGAAGTTGTGAATTAAACTTGAGTATTTATCTTTAATTGAGCCGTGAAATGTATGCAACCGTGATAATTGATTATGGAAGTATGTATGATGTCGTAGCATGATTATAAAGTGGATTAATGATGGATTAATGTAACTTACTTGATTTAATAATGAAATGCGAATTATGTGAATGTTGAAGAAGGTAAGCATGTAGTTTCTGATATGACGATGATTAAGCATGTTGAATGTATTAAAATGATGTGATGATGATAATTGTGGCTTAATGTGGAGGAGGTGTTTGCTCTGAATGCGGAGGAGGTCTCGGAGCAGGATAACTTGATTCGAGGTATTTGCTTTGTTAACAACACTCCTTTGATTGCTACCCTTGATACTGGTGCGACTCATTCATTTATTTCTCTTGATTGTGCTAAACGTTTGAATCTTGTGATGTCTCCTATGTTGAGGGGAATGATCATTGATACACCAGCTAATGGCTCGTGTGGCAATGTTTTGGCGTGAACTTGTGCATTTATGTGGTAAATGTCTATTTGTTGATGTGTGGAAAATGTGAATGACTCATAATTGTGTTGATGATGATTTATAGTTGAGATAATGTTTAATTGTTGATGATGTATATTTAAGTTGGCAATTGTACATTGATAAGAATATGCTATGATTTATGAATCATGTTTTGGAATGTCGATGCATTTAAGTTGTTAATAATGATGAATGAATTATGCATGTATTGATAACTAGACTATTTATGTTGAATGCTTATATGTTGTTGAAGTTTTGCCTAAAACTTACATGCGTTTATTAATTCTTTTTGTTGAACATATATCTTACCCTACAGTGGCTTTGTTGTCGCCTCACCCTTGTGGTGTAGACTTGCAGGTTGATGAGTAGATTTCTTGGTGAGTTGTGATGAGGATGGCGTTACGTCTACTCCATTTATGTTGTTTTGCAGATGTCTAGATTAGTTGCTCTGATCTAGGGATATTTGGGATTGCATTATTTTATTTGTTGAGTATCGATGACGATGCATTTATTTCGAGATTTTTATGATGAGACCCGAGATGATATTTTGATGAGATGATTATTTTCCGTTGTGCTGTGAATATTGTTGATGGAATTTTTATTATAAGAAATTTGTATGAGTTAAATGATGATTTGTAATATCATGATTCGTTGAATTGTATGATTTATCGTTTAATTAGTAGTCTCGGGGATCAGGGTCTTACAGTCGAAACCAATCTTACATAGTAGAATTGGTAAATGAGCTTTAGCACTTACTGAATATTCACAAAATTATTAACCTTTAAAAGTTGTTAAACCATTCATTGGTCGAAGAAACATTGAGTTTTGTGGATGTTCAACCTTGGAAATTATATTTTGATGGTTCCAGTCATAAGAATGGTACTGGAATTGGGGTTTCGATTGATGGATTTTGCTCCAATAATGAGGCTGAATACGAAGCCTTGATAGCAGGACTTGAGATTTTGCTTGAATTGAGGGCAAAAGATGTCGAAACAAAAGGTGATTCTGAATTAGTGGTGAAGCAATTAACAAAGGAATGTATTAAAGAAAATTTAATCATGTCCTTTGTTATTGTCAATGCTTTATTAAAGCGTTTTAATCATGTTGATATTCGACATGTACCTCGAATTAATAATCAAGAGGCAAATGATTTGGCACAAATTGCTTCTGGATATAAGGTTTCTAAAGAAAAATTAGAAGAGCTAACTAAAATCAAAGACAAACTTATTTCAACAAATCTCTCTTCGACTGAATTGTCAATGCCAAAACTTGGGGGGGGGGGGGGGGGGGGGGCAGAATAGTTAAGAGAGTTAGCATCAAGAAAAATCAGGTTAGTGGGTGCATGCTAAAGGGTTAATGGACAGTTGTGATTTTCGAAATGGTGACATGTCCCACTAACTTTACGAGAAAGTGGCTACGTAAAGGGTATCTTTGTAGGATGTGAGTTGAAAAGACAAATCTGAAAATAGTAATGATGAGGATGATGTCATCTTTTATTAGAGATATGAATTTTCAAAAATGTCAATATTCTCTTTCATTTGAATTCAGATGAAAATGACATTTTTTGGGGGGGAATTTGTTAGCATGTATTTTCGACATGCTCAATTAAATGCAGTCAATAAAGTTTGACTTGTTATTTCAAGAGAAAGATGTTATTTTCGACAATTGAAGAAGTTGTTAAGGCTTATGTTTGTTGAGAAGATTTAGACAGAGTCTGGTTGAGAAGATTTCGACAGAGTCTGGTTGAGAGGATTTCAACAGAATTTGGGACTTGGTGAAATTAAGAGAGCTAAAGGATGGTAAATTCGACAAACATAAGACTGAAGACTGGTAATGGATAAGACCGAATAACTCCTGTCAAAGTGACATGGAATCAGGTTCAAAATCAGAAGGTTTCTCGTTAAGATACGTTGGTGGCAGTTACATTTCTAGATACATTTGTACAGTTATTTTTCTTAGTATAAATAGTAGTTTCTCATAGGAAAAACGGGTCACAAATTACATACAGAAAACTTAAACACTCAGAATATCCATGTCAAAGTGAGAAATGAGTAATAAGTAAATGTATGATCCTTGTGAACACATTTTCATTTAATTCAATGCACTTTAAGTTTGTTTCTTAAGTATTCTTGCAATTTACTTATTTTCTACGCATTTACATTCAAGTTCTATCTATTGGAATTACTTTTGACAGATTTAATCTTGTTGAATTTGACGATTAACTTCATCTTTTATTAAACAATCTCAAGAACACCATGAACATTCAAACATTTTTGGAAAACTCTAACACACATATGTCCTGAGATTCCTGGTTGATCTCGCAAGTAAACATTTTTGTAACCAGCGGTTGTTTACCAAAAATCAGTGTGTAAACATCTATCAATTTAGTTTTTCATGTTTTTATTTATGTTGCATTTCACCTTCATCTTCGTGGTTAAACTCATCATGAGATAAACCCCTTCTTGTGGTTTAGACATGATGAGGTTATGATATTTCTTTACTTAAGATTTATAAAGCTATAGCTCCGTGCTTCTTTCAAACAAACTGTTTAAACTCAAAATCTTTGAAAGTGAAACTTAATCTCTTTCACTTTTGATGCTATAGTTCCCTGAAATTGAAAGGATATGGGAATGGAAAATGTTTGTTTGATATGAGTTACATCCCTATGAACCGAAAGGTGATGAGAATAAGAGAGACTACTTTGCACGAGTACTAGATCTTGGAGGAGCCTGAAAGCGCTGAGATCTAACTAGGACTCTTGTCATATGCAAAAGGCTCAACCAGAGTATTACTTCGGTGAGAAAAGTTGAGGACCTAACCTAGAAATGTTGCTTGTTAAGATTATGTGATTGTGCTTTCAAGAGGAAGACTTCATGTGCTTAACATGAAGGCTGAGTTGTGATATACTCCTAGTGGCCACCAGGTTGCCAGGAACCCATAGAAAGATATATCTATGTAGGTCGTAGTAGAGCTCTGTCATAATTAATTCATTGTTTAAACCACGCTTTTCCTTTGACAATTTCTAAGTCTTTTAAATTGTTTTCCCAAACTTTTACTTTTACTTTATTGTTGTGACAAATTATTTTATTTTCTTGTAAACAAGTTTTCTACTGGAAAGCTATAGGAAGCTATAGCTCCTCAGTCCCCATGGGATCAATATCTTTTTATACTATAACTTGGACAATGTATACTTGCAATCAGTCTTTCCACCTTAAAATACACATGGTGTTTTGGGAGACACCACTCTATTGTGTTTTTTTTATGTATTTATTAGTGGAAAATATGTTTGTTATTTTTTATATTTATCAGTCACAAATAATTTTTCCATCTTTTTCTTTATTATATTTATCTGTGACAAATATTGTCCCTTGTTATTTTTTTAAAATATTTATCCCGTATTTTTTTTATTATATTTATAAGTGACAATATTTGTGTAACAGCCCGATTTTTAGAATTAGATCGATTTATTATTATTTATTTATTATGTTTGGTAATTGATTATTTGATGTGTGATTGGTGGGTTAGTGAAATTTTTAGTGTTGAGGGTATTTTAGTCATTTTATAGGTGAGTGGCATTTTTGTAATTATGTTAGAACTAGAAATCTGAATTTTAGAGAATGGTAGTGTATAAGTAATATGAGAGGTTTAAATGAAGTAAAAGTGTAGAGAAAATAATTGTGAGAGTTAGATATAACTAAGCTCATTAGTGGAGTAACCCTAGTCCATACTATTTAATGAGAAGTGTGTGAGTGGTGAGCTAGATTTTCATTCATTTCACAAAACTTTTGGAAAGAGGCAAGAGGGAGAGAATAGAAGAGAAAGAAGAACTTGGAGAGGAAGGAAGAGGGGAAGCACTAGAGATTGAGGATTCAAGCTAAGAATCAACTTTTGGTAGAGAATTGAGGTAAGAGAGAAGATTATTTTCACCAATTGGGTTTTAATAAGCAAATTAGTAGTTTGGGTGTTTTAGCTTATTATTAATTTCATGATGTTTGTTATTAATTATGTGAAATTCGTGCTCTATTTTGATGGTTGATTTAAGTATGTCAAAACTTGGTGACTTCATGTTTTGTTCATGTCAAAATTCATGGTTTGATATAGTGAATTGATAACTCGGTGAATTTTGATGATTTTGATGAATAGCATGATAATTTATTGATGTTTGTTGTTTAATAAGTTGATTTTGGGTACGGGTATATGTTTTGTTTTAGAAATCATGAAGTTATGTTGAATAAGTTGTGGTTTAAGTGATTATTGTAATGTTCATGGTAGAATTGCTTAGTTGAGTGATTTTGAATGTGTAATTGGTGTTATGAAGTGGTGAAAGTGTTAATTATAAGTGTTTTAATCATGAGAAATGATTTTTGTGTGTTGAGATTGAATTAAGTGATTTAAAAGTGATTATTTGGTGAAAATGCATTTTTAAAATTGATTTTGTGGGCTGTCTGTCTGCCAAAATCGGGCCACGATTTTGGCCCAGAAAAGGGAGTTTTGGCTTGACAAAAATCGGGCCACGATTTTTGCTAGACCAACTTGAAAAATCGACATTTTCACCATTTTCCGTTCTGAACTGTGTTTCGGTGCAAACATGAAACTTGTAGATATGGATGTTAGCTTCATTTTCCGTTGGGTTGACTTCATTTAGATTTTTAGAACTTGAGTTATGATTAAAATACTACACATATGTCATGTTACATTTTTCGTGAAACTTCAGTATAACTTTTTCAGTGAATCATGAAACATCCTTAAAATCAATAATGAGTCTAAGGAAACCTTTAGAGCTAATAAATGAGTATGTATTTATGAAGTTGTTATTTTAATGATGTGCTATGAGTAATTAATTATGAGAATGTGATGAGTAATAGTTGAAGTTAATTAATTGAACCGTGAGTTGAATATAAACTTATTAAATGACTAATAAGGAATGAATGATGATGAAATATGATCAATATGCGAGAAGGTGATGAATTAATTAGTGATAGATTATTGAAACCTTGTTTGCTTAATCATGAAATGCAAACTATGTGAATGTTAAAGAATGTAAGCATGATGTTTATGATGATGATTAAACTCGTTGAATGCATTAATATGATGTGATGATGATAGTTGTGGCTTAATGCATTAAAGTTGTGATTAAATGATGATGTGGTGATAACATGAATAATGTGGATGTATTGGTTTGATAATGCAAATGATAGCCGTGATTGCCGCATGATTTAAGATCATGATTTGTAGATGTAACAACCCAATTTTTAGTATTTTATTTAATTGTTTATATGTGTTTAATTGTCTATTTGGTGATTTATTGAATTTTGGGAGTTGAAAGGTATTTTAGTAATTTGAGAGGTAGTGGAATTATTGTAATATATTAGAAATTTAGAATTTGAAATAGTGGTGTATAAGTAATAGGGGATTTAAGTGAAGTAAAAGTATAGAGAAAATAATTGTGAGTTAATTGTGACTATGCCCATTAGTGAGAGTAACCCTAGAAACCTATTATAAATACACTAGTTAGTGGTGGTGAGTGAATTAGGGCATTCATTATTATCAAAATATTTTGAGAGAGGCAAGAGAGAGAGAAAGGGAGAAGAGGCTTGGAGAAGAGGAAATCTAGAGCATCAAGAGGAGAAGAGAAAATTTCACTAGAAGTAGCAAGAGAAGTGAAGAAACTAAGGTAAGAGGGGAGATTATGATTAACATATGGGTTTAAGAAACAATTGGGTGTTTGGGAGCTTTAGCTTATAGCTTAATTTCATGAATTATGATTGATTGTGTTGATTTTCGTGCTCTTTGTTGATGACTAAATTAAGTACATGTTAAGTTTTTGATTTCATGCTTTTACTTCATCAAAACTCATGGTTGATTATGTTGTTTATGAACTTTGTGAAATTTGTGGAAATTGATGAGAAACATGATAATTGGTGTTGATTATGCTTAATTGAGTTGATTATGAGTATGATTATGTGTTTGGGTGATGAATCATGAAGTTATGTTGTTTGGGTTAAGTTGGAATTGTGGTTGTTGTTGTTTATGTGAAAATTGCTTAAATTGGTGAGTTTGGGTGAATTGTGGATATAATCAGTTTTGAGTTGATTCATGTTGTTTATTAAGTGATTATGAACATGTTGATATGATTAGAAAGTTGGAATTGTTGCTGTAAAGTTCTGTTTGAGATTTTAAGTTGTTTTGGGAGAAAATGGGTTTTTGAGATGAACTTTGAAATTTACCAAAAAACCTTTGGAATTTTTTTTTAAGCAAAAGAAAATATAATAAATAAAACGGAAGTACACAAGCCGGGGGGACATCAACCTGACCCAACAACTACATAATCAATCCTAAAAGGGTATTACAACCAAGTTAAACAAAAGTGGTATAAAAAACCCGAATGCAACAGACGAATACACACCTAGGCGCAATCCAGTGAACCCAACGCGAGGCACGAAACTAGATTGCAAAAGAAAGGGGCGTGTAAAAGACCGCAAGCATTATGATGAACCAGAGACCGAGTCTGAATAAATTCAAAATCGTCTTGGTAATGATCGGTGATGATTCTGATCGCCAACACGATGACAGAACTACAAATTGATCGCTTGCTTCAAAAGACCGCAAGCCTCAAGGCCATTTCTAGCCACAAAAGACTGTTGCAAAGCATACCAACCGGAAGCAATCAGGAGGTATGAACCACGGCAGCACCACAGGGCAAACAGAACCACAGCTGCAATAATCTTAAAAGAAAGGAAACAGAAAACGAGATCGAACCTACACAAAGCTGTTTAGACACGATTTTGATAGAACAGAATGAACAAGAAACCGGATCTGAAATCGGTTTTGATGTAACCTACCCGAATGGGTTTGAGAGCGGCGGTGAACACAAAGAACACCGTTTGAGCCGGCGGCGGCGGCGACCATTGGAGAGCAAACAGCAACTCAGTAGCATACTCGGACCAAGATCCAGATCTCCCAAAACCAGAGAGAAACCCAGACACAAAATCTAGTAGCATCACCAAGTGCAAGACAGATCAACAAAAACCAAGTCGCAGCGGCGCGATCTAAGCGAAGCAGACGGCGCAATCTAAGAGAAAAACCTTTGGAATTCATGTTAATTGATGTTTCCTTGTGTACCCATTGTTCAATTTAAGTGTATTGATCATGGGTATTGTTTGTAAAATCATTTTGGGTCAATTGGGATGAAAAATGAGATTTTTGGGTGATTTTTGGAGGTGTTCACGTATAAGGGGAAAACCTGTTCTGGTGGTCGTGGCTGTAGCGAGATCCTGCTCGCTGTAGCGACCATGACCAACAACAGGGAAAACCTGTTGCCTTGCCTCGGTGTAGCGAGCTCCCCATCATTGTAGCGACCAGGACAACAACATGTGTTGTTTCGTGTGTTTTGGTCTTTAGGGGATGTTTTCGAACATCCCTGGACATTCCTTTTGTATTGTTTTGATGTTGTTTTGATGAATTAACCATAGGCTTTACTGACTTGCATTGAAATGAATTGAATTGTTGATTTTGAGACAAAAATGTGAAGTTGTGAAATAAACATGGAAAACCTATTTAGAGTCATAAAAATGTATGCAAGATTGTTAAATGTCTATGATGATATGAATGGTGTTGTAACATGGTTTAAGAAGTGAATTAATGATGTTTGGTGTAGTTTGTGTGATTAAATCATGAAACTTGAATTATAAGAATGTTGAAGATTGTAAACACTTAATGTTGGGATGGTTGTGATGTGTTGCTGTTTACAAATGATATTGATAATGCTATTGATGATGTTATTGATGATGCATGCTATTGATGATATTGAATGATGTGTGATGATGATACATGTTATGTATTAAGTGACGATGTTTGATCATATGAAAGTTTATATGATAAGTGACGATTTTAATAAGCGGCGATGTTTAATCATATGAGAGAATATATGATAATGATGATGATGGTGTTGTCGAGTCTTATGTGTACTTGATGTGAGTTGAATATATGATCATGCATTCATTAATGAGTCAAGTCCAGCGACGATGTTAAGCGATGATGGGATCACTCGGTAAAATAATCTCTGATATCCAAAACTTGGTACCACATGCATTTAGAGTCTTTAGGCGCATTACATGCACTTGAGTCGTGTTTTGGTAATGTTTTGGCGTGAACTTGTGCATTTATGTGATAAATGCTTAATTGATGAGTTCTGGTGATTATGATTGAATTGTAAATGAATTGATGATACTTGATGAATCTTGAGTGTTTGATATGTGACTGAAGATTGCGATTGAGATTATAATTGAATATGAATGTAATATGTATCTTGAGTTATGTAACCAGGCTTGTTTATTTAAATGTATATGTGATGATTGTTGATGTTGCTTGCCTGACATACATGCGTTTATTATTTTCTTATGTTGAGCATATATCTTACCCTCAAGTGGCTTTATTGTCACCTCATACTTGGGTTAATCCCTCATGGATGTAGACTTGCAGGTTGAGGAGTAGCTTACTCATGAGTATGTCGAGGATGGTGTTTGCCTACTCGAGTTTATCTGCTTTGGAGTCTAGCTTAGGAGCTCTGATTAAGATTTTGGGATTTTGTTATCTTATGCCATGTGATCTTGTGATCAAACTTGTTGAGATATTATTTTGATTTGTATGTTATGACTAAGACATAACACTTATGAGTTGTATGATTACATGATATTATTCCGCTGTGCGATGTTATAATTGAATTGATCTTCGTATTATGTTATATGATGAGTTGTATGTTTGAGTATTAATGTCCCGATATGTGAAATATGTATGCTTTGTCTATTTAATTATCTTCTCGGGGATCTGGGCATCACAGTATATGTGTGCATTGTCAAGTCCGTACGTGTACATTCATGCATTCATTGTCAGTCGATCGGTGCTTGATTCAAGATCAAGATTTATGGGTGCTTGATTTAAGATCAAGATTTATAGGTGGGTGATTTAAGATCACTATTTATGGGGGCGAGACTTTAAGGTCACAATGGTACCACATGCATATAGAGTCGTGTTAGGCGCATTGCATGCACTTGAGTCGTGATTGGTAATGTTTTGGTGTGAACTTGTGCATTTATGTGGTAAATGTCTAATTGTTGAAATTGTGAGAATTATGGATAATCTTTATTGATGTGAGGATGTAAATGAAGATGATAACCTTATTGATGATGATGTGCCATGTATGCTTAAGTACTTGTTGTTTAAGTATTGATGAATTAACTGTTGGTAATTGTTGAATGTGATATTGATGTGGTAATGAGATAATCAGTCGTATGGATTGGATGGGATATAATTATTAATGATGGTAAACAGGCTTTATGTATGTTTGAATACTTGTGTGTTTGTTGTCGATGTCTTTTGCCTGAGCTTACATGCGTTTATTATATGCTTTTGTTGAACGTATATCTTACCCTCCAGTGGCTTTGTTGTCGCCTCACCCTCGTGGTGTAGACTTGCAGGTCGAGGAGTAGTTGCTAGGTGAGTTGTGCTGAGGACGGCGTTACGCCTATGATAAGTGCCTGAAAGTGGATAAAATACTCATTTAATTAAGGCACTTATGTAACTTGTTTTACAAGTTACCTTAGGATAAGCTCATATTTATGGTTAAATTGCAATATTTGTGATCCTATGTCTTACCCTATGCTTTTATTGCAGGAAATTCATGCTTGAACATGCTGAGCAAAGAAAATGAAGTTTTGATCAAAGCCATCGCTAGAAGCGCACGCTTCCTCGCTACAAGCGAGGATAGGCAGGGAATTTGAAGACTTCATCGCTTCAAGCGCCAGATGCCACGCTTCAAGCGAGCTTATGCAGGGAAATTGGAGAGTCCATCGCTACAAGCGATGGACCGGTCGCTTCAAGCGACCAAGGGCGGTTTAAGGTCCATGCTGACGTGGAGGATTCCCATTGGCCAACAAACTTCCTCGCTACAAGCGACCAGCTCATCGCTTGTAGCGAGCGTGCAAAAATTCAGATTATAATAGCATTTTTGGCTCATTTTCTCTGGGCAATCAGTTGGAGAACTCTGAGAACTTTTACTTCCAATTGTTAGGATTGCTTTAGTAGTAGTTTAGGACTTAGTAAATAGGGCTAGAAGTAATGATCTTCAAGGAGCAAAAGGATTGAATTGTGGAAATCAACCAAGGGCTTTGGGAAATCAAGACTTTGGGTTGTGATCTTCATCTTTTCTCTTATCTTTTGTATAGTTGTCATGAAAATGAGCAACTAACATCCCTTTGTTGGGATTAGAGGTATTCTTTCTAGCTTTGATGTAATATATGATTATGTGAATATATGATTTTGGCAAATTATGTGTTTATGAAGTTATTCTTGCTTTTCACTCTAATGCTTGATTCAATTGATATTGACAAATACTTTTGAATCTATGTTTAAGAATAATCTTCTATCAAAATAAGAAAATCTAGAAATGGATTTGGGTTTTGATAATCGCACCAAGTTTCGAATCGTAATGCTTTCGGATCGTTTGATTGATTGGGAAATCGTCGATTAAACGATATGATCGATCTCACGACGTCATTTGGGAAATCAATGACGTTGTCGAGCGATACGTGATATTTTCGCTAAAACGCTAAATTCATATGCATGATTTATTTATTACATTCTTTGCAAGATTGATGAACTCTAATTCCAACGCTTTTATTCCCTATTACTTGTCATTTTAATTCTGCTTTTACATTACTTTAATTTATGCAACCAGTCGTACAAACCCTTAACTCAAAACAATACCGATTGTTGAACGGTTCGAAGTAACGCACCAATCCCTGTGGAGACGATAATTGAAAATACTTACTTTTGTTGTATGAAATACTGCTTCAACAAAATGGCGCCGTTGCCGGGGATTAGTGTTTTGTTATTTTGAGCATCGCAATAATTGATAGTGTTTTGAGCTTTTGTATATATCTTGTTAATATTATTGTACATTATCAACTGTTTGTGAATTAACCCTCTTTGCAAAGCAAAGAAAATTTCCTTGTTAGTTACTTTGTTTCAGATTTTCAACATTGGAACAAATCATGGCTGATCATCATGATTATTTCAACTTCTATGATCCATACGAGCATGAATCCTATCAACAATTTCAACAATATCCGTTTGAAGACGAACAAATGGCAAGAACGGAAAACACTTTGAATTTGTTCATGCAACAATCCATGATCAACATGCAAAATACCAACCATAGATTGAGGGCTTTATCATGCCAATTGGATATTTTGCAAGTTCAAGTCAATTTCCTATCAAGAGTCATGGATGCCCAGACCAACAATCAATCCGTTTTGGAATTCGGAGAGATTGTTGAAGACGATATTGATGAGAGTGAGGAAGAGACGTTATTTGAAGGATGTGGTATAAGGACATTAATGGAAGAATTAGAGATACCACACAAGGATGAACTTCCTCAAGAAAGGTCAAATACTGAAGAGGCCAGCGTTGTTGATAGAGAAGAAGTGATGGATATTGAGAAGCCGGAACAGTTTCTTAACAAGGAAGAAACGTGTAAAAAGGAGGGGATGAAAGTGAGCAAGGCGGAACTTGAACGTGTACTAGATTGCTTATGTTCCTTGCTCAACTTATTCTGGATAGGGAGGTTATGGACTCCACATCAGCTGTTCTGCAAGTTCATGGAATTCCTCCCACAGCAAAGGAGTACAAAAGCTGATGTGCTTTCCGTCTCGTATTGGCCACCCTAACGAATCAGGCGTCGAGCTAAAGACGTTAACCAAGCGCTTGTTGGGAGGCAACCCAACTCTGTAGGTTTGTTGTTTTTAATTAGTATTTTAGTTCTGTACAGTTATTTATGCATGTAGGGATAGTGGCTAGAACTCAAGATTTTATTTTTCTGTTTCCTGTCATGGTCGCTACAGCGACAGATTCATCGCTATAGCGATGAACTTTGCACTACGTCGCTGTAGCGACGTACTTGTCGCTTGTAGCGAGACCTTTCTGACTTTGCGCTTGTAGCGCCATCCAACGCTTGTAGCGATGGGCTTATAGCCTGTCGCAGCGCGCTTGTAGCGACAGCAGGCATAACGGCTATTTCAAGTTCCCAAGCCACTATAACCTTTCCCCTACCCCCCAACCACCCCATTTAGTACATTATCCATTTCTCTTATCACTTTCGCATCCCATCCCACATAAACATCCTCCATTCCATCTTGCATTTTACTTCTGCATTTTTCACTTTATTTTTCTGCGAATTTCTGCAAATCTTGCGAATCATCTGAATTCCTGTTCAATCTTTCAACTTAACATCAATCAGGTATGTTTTCATACTTGTCGGTTGCTGATTATATGCTTTATACTTGATGAATGTGCCAGCATGCGTGTTTATAAATTTAGGGTTTAGGGTTTTAAAAAAATTTTGAACTTAGGATATGCCCTGTTGCTATACCCATGATTTTCTGTAGATTAAGCTTTAGTAAATGAACTAGAATCACTTACCAAACTCTCCTTTCATCATTTGATTCATTCAAATCGTATTTTGAAAAAAAAATTTGTAAAAATTTCAAAATAAATTTAGGTTTTTGATGAATAGGAAGTTTTAGTGATTGTTATTCATTTATATTAGCTTTAGGGTTAATTTCGCATGCTACAAGTAGGTTAGAATCAAGAAAATCATGATTTTTGAAAATGGGTTGCCCTCGTTAGACAGCGCTTGTAGCGCAGGCATCCAGCAAAAACTGGGTTCGCTCGCTACAAGCGACCAAGCTGTCGCTGTAGCGACGAAGCCCAGAAATGGTTTTATTTTTATTTTGATTTGATGCTGACTTGTATCCTACCTATTTTTGTCTGTTTTAATCTTTGTGTAGGAATGGCACCAAAATCTTCATCGAAGAGACAAAGGAATGTTGAGAGTTCATCATCTCGACCTAGAGCCAACCCTCAACCGCATGATGCTAGCCGTTTCTTAAGCTTAAGGAACCAAGAGCGGTATGAGGAGCTGAAAACAAGGAGAATATGGTCCGAGAAGCAATTCCAGATTTCAGAGGAAGGAGAATACGGAGGGATTGCGCACATGCTTAACGAAAGAAAATGGGGAATACTGTGCACTCCGCCGAGGAAGATTAACTACGATATCGTGCGGGAATTTTATGCGAATGCGATCCCAGCAGACCCTTCAGACCCATTCACATGGACGACATATGTGCGAGGGCGCACCATTGCATTTGATCGGATGTCCATCAATTCATACTTGGGTAAGCCTTTAGTGCTTTGTCAGTCGGATAACCCACTAGCACCAACCATGCTGTGTGACTTTCATGAACACCAGAGGAGCGGGAATTGGGATCACGATCTGATAGCACGAGAAATCTTCCAAGAGGGGAAGCATTATGATGTGAGCAAGGCTTCGGGTAAGCCTTTCAGAGCCTTTCGAGATGACATGACCACACCTGCTCAGGTAGTCCTTACCCTCATTCTTTATAATATCCGGCCTAAATCACACACTTCATCTACCACACTCGATGTTACACCCCTTCTCCACTATATCCTTAGCAACCGTCAGGTTGACGTTGCAAGGCTTATAGCCAATGAGATGAGGGTTGTGGCGGAGAGCGGCATCCTACCCCCAGGCAAACCCAAATGCCCACTGACCTTCCCTGGTTTGATAATGGGACTTTGTAGAAAGGCTAGGATACACTTGCCTACTCAGGTAGATGAAAAGATCAAGAATCCTATTGATGACAGGTACATCAATAGGTATTGCTCCACCCCCACACCTTTTGCCCCACCTTCTTCCTCAGCCGGACCTTCCACATCAGCCGGACCTTCTAGTGTACCACCACCAGCACCACATGACCCTAGCCACCCTCAGGGCCCGACCTATCCACCATTGGATTTCTCTAGTTGGGACCCATCTCTGGTTAGCTCTTTTCTCATGGCGCAGAATGCGTCTAATCACCGTGCTCTCACGACTATTCAGAGTCACCTGCACGACAGTGGCCACAGCACTTGGACGCCAGCCTTCTTCTCAGAGCATATTGCTTGGCCTGGGGACAGGCCTTTCTTTCCTGGAGGGGCAGCTGCTGCAGATGTTGGTGATGAGGATGCCGGTGATGATGGTGATGACGACCTTGGCGATGACTCCTCGGAGGCTACTAGGAGCATTGACCGTATGGCTGCAGACTTGATGGATTCTGAAGATTATGATTCAGACTGATTTTGATGCAAGCTGCAGATTTTGTTCTATCACTTCTTTCGTTTTATTTATTATGCTTTGTATTTTAGAACATTGTTCATGCTTTGTACTTTATTTTGATTATGCTTTTGTACCATGGATGATGTTACTTTATGTTATTATGTTATATTTTGGTTATTACATGTTTAGTGTATGTTATGCTTTATTTATGCTTTGTTAGTTAATTTTGGTTAAAATTTTTTGAAATATCCCAACAATTTGGAAAGAAAGATTCAAAAGCCAGTGCTTGAGCTTAGAATCATTTGAGTGATAATGATAGAATGAGTGTTAAAGCGCGCAGCTAAGGTACTCGTTTTCTTGTTTTTCTAGGTATATTCTTGAATGTGAATAAGTTCTTTACACACAAGTTTAATTTATTCAGTTTTACGCAAGCACTTGTTTAGTTTTGAACCAATTTAGAACTAGCCAAAATGTGAGGAATCCTCAACCATTGTATATATATGCAGGAGACCAACATTTCATGTTTAACTCAGTTATTTTATGTTAAATCTGTTGTTGTTTTAATTTGTGTAAAAGCATTGAAGTGATCAAAGCAATTTTTTGAAATTGAGTGAAATACTTGACCAAATAAACCTACCCTGTGAGAAGTGTGAGTATCTGTTAACCCCTCTGAGCCTATTGAATCAGAATTGTTAACTGTGAACTGTCAATTTTAATAAGCTCAATTGCTTATTTAAATTGCCGGAGTTTGTAAAAAAATTCAGTTCATAGTTAACTCTTTATTGAATTCTGATAGTTGTTTTCTTTTGAACCCTTATCCATCGTTTTTATTGACCTTTGCCATAATGATAAAGGAACATTCGATTAGGGTGCCATTGAACTAAGTTGGGGAGAAAGGGAGGTTATGTTTATGTCAATGTAATGGTGAATGTTGATAATTGGTCTTGACAACAAGAAAAAGAAAAGAAAGAAAAAAAAATGAAAGAAAAGCAAACCAAGAAAAAGAAAAGAGAAAAATGAAAAGGTTTGCAATAATTCAAAGAAAAAGTTGTCAAGATCAATCAAGAAAAGAAAAGTATGTAATTCACCAAGAGTTGTATTGGTTTAAGGAGGAAGTTTGTAAATAGATTGAATGTTCCTCTTGCTTGGCCATTTGAATTCAAATATCCCACATATGACAATTCTTT